>VXBQ01005225.1:72011-103412 GCA_013400175.1 Phainopepla nitens
TCCTGTCACTACGTGCTCTTTTAAATAGTCCTGCCCCAGCTTTAGGGAAAGTTCCTGGCAGGTCCTGGAAGGCTCCTTAGCCCACTCCAAAGCTGGCTCTCTTCAGGCTGAGCGATATCTCACCGTGCCCGTGGCTTACAACAACCAAAAACTGTTTAAACCATGGCTGTGGATTCCAGAATCCCTTTGGCCCAGCCTTGCTGAGTAAACTGAAGGTCTCTCAGGATGCTCTGTATCAGCGTGGACAGCAGAAAATCATGGCTCACTGGGCTGGTCATTAAAGATGTCGTGTGGACAGGTGTCTTCATATCAATATCATTATCATTGCTATTTCTTAATTAAAATTCTTTTTATTTTTAAAGAAAAATACACGTTTTGAGTTGGTATAGCTGAATCTATGCTTGCTAAATGATGTTGAGAAAGCAGCGATGAACACCAAAAGGATCTGTTGTTTTGGTGGGACAAGGGCGATCCTCTGGGGTCACATTCAGATATAAATGTATCAGTTTATTGCCCTCCAGGAGAGGGTCCTAACCCAGCACTGCTTCCACAGGGGAGTTGTGCTTTGGAAAAGGCAAGCAAGACAGAATAGTGAATTTCTGATCTCTAATACACACAGTGATACCAAGCCTGAGGTTCAGGGGGGCTCTCTGCATTTCTTGTGACTCTCTGAGGCTTACCTGAGCTGGTGGAAATATTTATCTTCTAAATCCAGCAATGAAAACCTGCTGATAAAATCTGACAATGCCAACAAATAAAGTCACAGTTCTAAAACTGGCAGAGGCCTTAAAATCAAAGTAGAATCACAGCAGCCAAGTCAGAGGTTCTAAAATAGGCCAGCTGTGTCTTGCTGCTCTGTTCTAAAATTTCCTTTGAGATTCATCTCTTCCTTCCTGTATAAATCTTCCTTGTTTTCATTATGTTAATTTTAACAATAATTATTTGGACATAGCTTATGATTCCATCTTAACCATCCCTAAATTGAAATTATTAAATTAATCAAGCAATCATGAATTTACTCACTTGTTTGCAATGCCAGGCAATGTAATGTTATTTCCAACTACACCCATTTATAGTTTACAGGATATCATTCTATAGGAACAGTTTAACAATGCTTAGTTAAAAAAAAAGGTTAAATCTGTTTTTTTTCTTCTCTTCAATTTGCTCTAATGACGATTTTGGGTTTTCTCTGCTGTCTCTATTTTTCTGTATTAATCAGCGCCCATATCTGGAGCATAAAGTTCACTCAGTCCACATGCAGAGAAAACAGAATAATTTCCAACAGCCTGGCATCTCTATGCACAAATTGAGGAGTTTTTGAACCAAATTCTGTAGCACTATTTGATCAGGGTAACTCTTAACTGCTCAAGAACGTTTTGTCCTCAGTTTTTCTAAATTTTCCAGGATGCTCATGCTGCTTTAGCCAAGTAAAACCTTCACATTGAACTGACCTCTAAGATTCAGGAGCAGCTGGCATAACATGCCAAAAATAATTTGTGGTGTGAGTGAAAGCAAATGCACATGTGAGAAATCGAGAAAATTCAGCAAATGCAGTCAGGCCTCGAGTTAATTTAGTTTTGATGGAGTGAAACTCAGATCACGTTCCTGATTTTGGCAAAACGTGAAAAAAACCACTGAAGTCAGGTGTGGGGACACGGCACATCACTGCAAACACAGGAGATTTGCTGGTTTGGTGCTGTACTCTGTAATTACTGTACCCTCGTGTGAGTGATGGAGAAGAGATGTGCAACCATCAGGCTGCAGCTGCATCATGTGATGAAAAGTCATCCCACAGCTGCTCTTAGTTCCCCTTCCTGGGTTTGCCTGCTCTCCTGGGACAGCTGGCTGCTTGCTTAGCAGAGTTATGTCATTTTTTAAACTCTGATTTACAAATGCTTTGCAAGTCTCCATTTGGGGTTTTCAGCTGTGGCTAAAAATTGTTGTTTGTGTTGTTCAAAGCACTGCTGCAGGATTTGCTGGAGACCCGCTTTCAAACAGCTTGCTGTAGATCAAGTGTCCTTACATCCACTTCACAGCCTCCTCAGCAGAAGTTAAAGCCTGTTGTTTTCTTTTTGAAACTGTTTTTAGTCATACTGCTGCATTTCAGTGTTCTTCCCCCACCCCACTCCATCTTCCAGGACTCAGAAGCAAATATTCCGTGTATGAACCAAGGACCTTTCCGACCATATAAACTCTGCAGGTAATTCCAAGCAAAAGGAGTGAAGAGAAATAATGGAGCTATCCCAGTTAGGAAAAATTCACATGGAAAATCCCCTCAACACCAAGACAAACACAAAACTCTCCAGAAAACCACAGCTCTGCTTGAGGCAAGCAGACAAACCTCATTTTGGCAGACACTGCAATGCAGTATTTTGGCTCCGCTCCGAGAGCAACAGTGTGGCCTGAGGGTGGAAACGACTAGTTGTACAAACTGTTCTTAACTTGGCTTCGTCTCTGAAGCAAATGGATTTCAGAACTATTTATTACAAATATCATTTCACAACACTGCAAATATGTAACTCCAAAGAGCCCCTGCTCTGTAGGTGCTGACGTTTCTCCTGGTGTGTAATCTCAGTCACACAACCACAGCAGCTCACAGAGATCACACAATTTCCTCACAGCAAAAGGATCAGACACTGACAAGCATGAGGCATTCTGAGCATCCCCAAAACATGCATTATTTTATATCTGCGCTGCCTCTGAGGATGACTGGCTGACCCAGCAATATGAGGCCTTCCAGCTCTTAACATTCTCCCTCTAAACACACCAGAAGTTCAGTCACACAAGGTTGCAGAGAGCACTCACTCCAAGAACATCCAAAAAGGAAAATGATTCTGGATTTATGAGAATTCATAATTCACTGTAGGATTTCCATTTACCAGAGAAAGAACAGGATTCTTCTTGAAAAGTGCAGCTGACAGATCACCAGAACAGCGATTGAGTTTTCAGTCCCTGGGAAATGTTCTGTTCTCCATGTTTCTAGAATTGAAGAAGAAAGTTAACAGTGTTGTAGTCTTTGTCCTAACTGCACTGGAGGGAAAAAAAAGAAAAAAGTAATTACCCTGTATGCTACCAGAAGAGAAAACACACAGTATTTAACTTAACCACAAACAGGAAATATGTTGCTAAGTCACCCAGCAGCACATTCCCAGCTTCTCATCCAGAAATTCTGTCATTAGCACGACCACAGTACCACAGAAAACACACCACAGTGCCTGCCCTGCTCCTGTTCAGCTGGAAGCTTTTCTCCATCCTTGATCAGTGTCATCCCTGCAGCCAGTTTTTACTCTGTCTCTTTCTCCTTTTTGCAGTTTTAGTTGGAATTGATTTACGTTTAAGGATTTAAAAAAATTCCTGAATTTATCTTCAGAAGGAAATCAGTCTAAGCTTGTTTACAGTGCATGAGAATGTGGTAAATAACAACAAGAAAAGCGTGGGGCTGAATAGCTTATCTTAACAGGTGGGAAAATAGGATTAGAAGTATTAAGTGTTAAGCAATTAAAATAAATGAAGAGCATTAATTGCATATGAATAGATAGTCTCTATTGACAAAAGGATCTCACTTTCTAAAAAATACTCTGACTACTTAATAAATATTATTTATTTGCAAACTTAAATCCACAGAAAACCCACTCACTGATAATTCCAAGAATTATGTGTTTGCTAAAGCTGTATTTAATCTAAACCATAATTTCCTGGCTTTCTAGAGGCAATAATTGAAATTCTATAGTGCTTCTGTAAATGAAGCCACAAGAAGTTACTATCACACATGTATAAAATTTATTAGTGATTTGAAGGTACATTAAAACATCTTATATTAACCTTTCAACAGTGACATTTCACGTTACAATCGTGCACAGTATCACAAATGTTAATTCAAACCTTTAAATGCCTCAGGATGAGGCCTCAGCAAGGTTAATTCTCCATGGCTGCAGTTTGTTTTTAACCAGCTGTGACAGGGCTGCACCACAGCTCCTTTATTGGGCTTTAAACTTTTCCCTTCCAGGATAACTTACACATTTGGCCCTGGAGGAAGAGGAAGTTGAGTTTCCCACCTATTGTTTAGGAAAGATTTCACGCTGAATATGTTGGGGAGGCAATTGTGCTTACAGAAAACCTCCAGTTCAACCTGCCTGACTAAATCCAGCTCTGATTTAAAACCTAAAGCTGGACGAGCTGTACCATTTTTAAATCATACAGGAAAAATAGGAAGTTTACTTGTGCCAAGGCACTTTTTCCACTAAACTGAATAATTGTTTTAATCTGCAAAAAAAATCATTTTAATTTACTCCAGACCAGGCTCCCCTAATACTTAGGGAACAAAACATCAATACACTTTTTAGGTTTATGTTTTCCAAAGTGTAACTTCTCTGTTACAAGCATTTCCCCTCCTTGAAGCACTGAACTGATTTAGGTGAATTGTGTTGTCACTCTTTGCTCCATTTTGACCACTCTGTCTATAATTCTAGATCCCAGCAAGGTTTATCTTCTCCTAAAGATTTTTCTGCTTCCAGGTTTAAACAGAACAGTAAAAAACATAGTTCTTGCTCCATTCATGCTTTTTAAAACCAGGGAAAATATAATAAATAGCATAGGATTATTTCAGAGACTAACATAAAAAAAAAAAAAGAAAAAAAGAAATTATTTTGCTTGATTTTGGACATTTCCCACAAGAAAAACTAAGTAAACTGCTGATATATGCAGTAATGGTAATTAGTTAATAATTGAATATCTTTTTTTCCCTTTACCCTTCAAGTATCTTATTTCATAGAATAATCAGAACTTTTTGCAGTACTTCTATTTTTTTCCCAACATTTTATATTCTAGGACACAACTGCTCCATGTGAATACAACACATTTATGTCTTATAATACTTTATGAGTTTTCTTCCAAGCCTGAAAGAACTGGAGATGATCTGCACAGAGAGAAAAAAAAAATGTTAACATTGTCTCTAAACACTATATCCCAGTTTTTAAACATGCAATTATTATTACTCATGTGTGCTACCCAATCTTCCAGTTTTTAACAATAGAGTACATCTTTTTGACTCAGAGTCAAATCCCAACAGTTATTTAAACAGTGGATTTAAACCGAGTATTCTCAGTAAAAGCTGCTCATTTTTTACCTTTTTTCTGTCATCTCTGGTGTTTTAGGCAGCCAGCACCTCTGCTTTGTGTGTCTCTGACAGTGCAGTTCTGGCACTGCCTGCAGTTCTGCAGAAGGAAACTGAAAAGCTGTTTCTTCACACTGGGACTTTTCTTTTTTCCCCCTTGAAGGCTCCTGGAGGTTTTTTCTCTCTGTTCTGCAATCTCCCCACAGCCCCGTGGCTGAGTTCACAGCTTAGCTTGCTGTGGGATCTTCCCCAAATTGTTTAGAAAATATCCTTTGATGTTGGTATCTCACGGCACAATTTGCTTCTCAAACATGACTGAACAGTTCAAAATAAACTCCTTTTATTTACTACAAGCCTTCCCTTGACCACATTCAGCACTAGAGACCTTTCTGTTTATCCTGCTTTAGTACATCTTCACAGCTTTTCACAAAAAGCTAAATACCAGAGCCATTCTCCTAATAAACCACATTTCTAGAGCTGCCCAGGGCTGCTCAGAGCACAACAGAACCAACCTGGGCATTTCATGCTCAGGCTGGCAACTTTCCTACTTTGTTTATTTTGTCTGCAGAGAAAGCTCTATCGTCACAGTGTTTATAATTTCTGTGCATGATACAAACCCCTAACAAATAAGAATTCTACAGTGCAAGGAATGAATAATTATCAGTGGAGTAGCTTGAAATGTCTCTTTCCATAGCCCACACTTCAACAAGCAGATTTCTGGGTGGAAATAAAGTTCATTTTGATGGAAATAATGCACATGGTGAAGGCATTAGTAATGCTAATGAAGAGCTTCCAGGCAGATGGACAAAAATAAGCCTGATTAAAGCTAAAGATCAGGTTAGGAGATCTTTGTTCAAATTGCTCAATGGAAGAATAAGATAAAACCTTGTGGGATGTTCACCCACGGCCATTGCCTCTTCAGCATATTGATAATAGTTTCATTTACTAGAAAGAGATGGAGTTTTATTTTGTATTTAACTGTTCTGCCCTTGTGGGTAGCACATATCATTTTTTGGTGTATGGAGGGACTTCCATCACCCCATCTGTACCAAAGGTTTTCCCATGGCTGTGTTACTCCACTAAAGCCCATTTTTGGGGAGAATAAAGGGACACATTTTACAAGTGTGTCCTTTTACAGGAGCCAACAGTGGGATTATTTCAACAGCTTCTTTCAAGGGGTATAACCAGTGAAATGATGCAGTTATTTAGTATGTAAACTAAATTTATTATATAAGCTCCTCATGTTATTTAAAAGACTGACAGTTAAATATCTTGAAAAGCAGGTATTGCAGCTTTGAGGAATGAGAAGAATTACTCTCAGCAGGGATGGTTTTGGTATACTCCCCATGTTGATTTTAGTTCACTCAATATTTGGGTTTAACTTAAGAGTCTTTAGTAACTTTCACTGAAATCAACCACATGTTTATCTTTCTGAGGGAAAAACCTGGCTCTGAAGTCAAATATGCATCCTTGCCATCCAGCACAGTTGCAGCAGGATGGGACTGTGTAAAATACTACAGAAAACAAGGATCTGCTCTTCTTCTACATTTTTGGTTTGTTCTGAATTATTCTTCCCTTTGTGTCCGTTAGTTCCTTAAATATTGCTCACAGAGAACTTACTTGTGAAAAGCAAAATTCTGCAACCTGTAATCAAAACTCTTTGCTTGTCCACTTAGTCCTTTTTATAAATGAATGAAGATGGCACATGCTAAAATAATGCCAGTGAGAAGCAGGATTAACTCTGATCTCCTGCACATGCACAACTGTCTGTTTTTAATCAGACAAGTGGCTGGATGTGAGTTTGAGGCTCGGCCCAAGAGAACACACATCAGACTTCCTGATGTGTAAGAAAAGGTGACTCTCAGGGTGGCAGTGGTTTATATTTCCCTCACTTTATGTACATGCAAAGTGGATTTGTTTCAGCAGCCTTAGCATTTTTTGTGATACAAAATTAATAAGGGGAAAAAAAACCACATAGTTCTCTGCCAGGTTAGTCTGCTGGGCTAATCCTCACCTGTAGCATCCCTGGCATAAGGAAAGGGCACAAACGTGGCAGTGAGGGATTACCAGGCTAGCAGCAACATTCTCTCACCTTTAACTCTGCACTACAAGTGCTCTCGTTCATGAGAGGTGGCAGTTTATATTGTGAAAATTGGCAAGGTTTTCATCCTTTCCTGCTGCCACACTGACTGAGGGACCAACACTGTGCACCAGGCTACCACAGTCCTCAGCCACATGCTAAAAGATCGATAGAAATTGTGCAGAGGCCAAAGTCTATAGGCTGAGGGCAAGTTAAGCTCGTCAGCCATATCAGTGGATATTATTGCCAGTTTCTGGGTCAGAACTCTTTGGCATCATGTTGTTGAGTGTTCAGTATGAATCCAGAGATGCCAATGCAAAAGCCTCTCCTGCACGGGCCTCTCTGCAGGAACATGAGCCCAAGCACGTGGCAGATGCTTGTTGCATTGCTTAATGCATTACAGGAAGGTGACACAACTCACCAGTGAAAAGGATGGGAGAAAAACACAAATTTTATGTGTAGGAGGATATAGGTTCCATTGGCAGGAATGGTGATTTTTCCATTGCTTTGAAGAACCTGACGTTTCTGACGGTCTTAAAATTTCAGAATAGAAATGGTATGGAAATCTGTGGGTGAAATTGTCCAAGGAGAACACAGCAAGAAGAGAAGGTTAAAATCCAGAGAGAGTGCTGTAGTCTCCACAGAGAGCTCTAACCTTCACAGACAACTGTAATCTTCACAGACAGAGGCCCTGAAAGAGAACCTGTGTCCCCAAGAGGCTCTGAAAGAGAGCCAGGAGCAGCAAGAGGGAGCTGAGGGCCAGAGGGTGGCTGTGCCACCTGCTGCAGGTGTGTGATGGCAGGAGAAAGGTCAGGGTTTCCCAGCTGGACCTGAAGGTCATTCCAGACCTCACTGAGCACTTTCCCTGCACTCCAAAGGGGTGGAACTGGCACGGAGCTCTCTGGCCCCTGTCTGCTGCAAGTTGGGGCTCTGGGATGGAAATCATAGGTATTGCTTCTTGGGGGGATTTGTCTCTTAAAATTCTTCCAAAGGCGATTTGAACCTCCCCACCCCCTAATTAAGGACACGATTTTAACAACCTGAGGGCAGGGGGATCATTTTCTCCCTGGGGACTGCTTCTGTGCAGGTAACAGCTCCCTTGGTTCTGTAGTTTTTGCTGTAAAGTTCTTGTTTTCCATGTTTAGTTGTCATAGCTGTACTAATGGAATGTTTTTTTGCTGGAAGTTGCTTCAAATTTTATTTGGACTTCGGCGCCGCTTTAAAACATTAGGGCTGCTGCAAAAGGAATTTGGTTCTTTTGTTTCTGCCTGTTTCTTTCCCGTCTCCTGGAGCTTGCTTTTGTGTACACCAAACGTTCATGTGACTGGTGTTAAGTGGATTGCAAAAGTGATTTGGGTTAAAATTTATCTTATTTGAAAAAAGTGGCTGGTTTTAGCTCAGTCCCTTGAGCTTGCCTGCCGTGTGCTCTCAGAAATGCCTGCACTGGTACAGGAGGGGAGACTGGTAAGAAGGAAGAGGCAAAAGTCCCTTCCCACCCCAGCAGCCCTGCCCAGGAGCCGGGCTCCTGCTCTGAGCTGGCCCAGCCCGGCTGCAGGAAATTGCCGCAGTTTGGGGAACAGCTGAGAGGAGCCGGCAGACCACGGCCAGGGGAGGGGACAGGGCAGAATTACAGCCTGAGTTTGGCTTTTGGGTGGAAACCACAGCCAGGGGAGGGGACAGGGCAGAATTAGAGCCTGAGCCTGGCTTTTGGGTGCTAACACAGCCGGGGGAGGGGACAGGGCAGAATTACAGCCCGAGTTTGGCTTTTGGGTGCTAACACAGCCAGGGGAGGGGACAGGGCAGAATTACAGCCTGAGTTTGGCTTTTGGGTGCTAACACAGCCAGGGGAGGGGACGGGGAAGAATTTCAGCCTGAGCCTGGCTTTTGGGTGCTAACACAGCCAGGGGAGGGGACGGGGAAGAATTTCAGCCTGAGCCTGGCTTTTGGGTGGAAGCTATAACCATGAGAGGGCACAAGACAGAATTACAGCCCGAGCCTGGCTTTTCAGTGCTAACACAGCCAGGGGAGGGGACAGGGCAGAATTACAGCCTGAGCCTGGCTTTTTGCTGGTTTAAGGATTAAAAATGGAAAATGTTAATAAGAAATTCTAAGTGAGACCAGGAGGAACTTAATGTGGATATCTTAATCCGCCCAGCAATCGTAGTACTTCAGCCAGGAAAAGCTCATTTTTCTCTCCTGGGAGTTTGCTCGTGTGGCCAGCAAGGATTTTTCAGGTGTTTTATTGGCGTGGTGGGTGTGCTGCTTTTCATGAACTAAGTTGATAAAACCAAGTTATGCTTTTGGTTTACTGCTTTATTGGTTTGAAGCTGCTGGCACTTAACGTTTTGGGGTCTGTTGGTAGCTGAAGGTGCCTGAGAAGTGCCCCAGGCAGTGATGGAGGCTGGATTTGTAATTGTACAAAGGGGATGGCTTTTGGCTCACTTGGATGGGAAATATCAACATCCAGCACTTTATGGCAGCAGAAGAGCTTTCCTGGATTTAATTACTCTTAGACCAATCAGCTGAAATAAGGAGGAATGTTTTTGTTTATTTGTGGTCCTTTCTGCATCTTAATGTAATATTTTAAGTAAACTGGCGTCTTTAGATCATCCTGTGAGTTCAAAAGAGCATTTGTGGTTTTGTTAGTTATTTTCTTTCCCTCTTTTTAATGAGCCTAGTATAATTGTAAAATGCTTATATTTTGAAATTTTTAAGTAGTTCATAACATCCTATGCTCATGGATGAGTTGGCATGACTCAAATTTCCTGTTTCATCCTTTGTGCTCTACTAATTCAGTGTAATCTGACTGGCCAGGGTTAACCTGTTAAATTAACTCTTGAAGTTATTTTTCCAGAGTCAATCTGTGTTTTAACAAACCTATTTATCCTCTCATTAATAACCAAATGCCTGTCCTAAGCCAGTATCTATAACTAAGAATCTACTTAAAGCTAATTCTGTAGGAGGCTTCTGGAACATCATGGCTTTTTCTGTGTAAACCACAGTGTTCCTTGAACTTTTTCCTGGCAATACAAAACTATATTTATTTCTCATTGGCAGCTGGTTAAGGAAGCCCTGGCTCCAGCAGGAGAAGGCAGAATAATGGTGATGCAGAGCAGTGCCCAAAATCCCCTTGGTCTTTGCTGGAGGGACAATGGGTGATGCTGTGGGCAGGGCTCAGGCTCAGGACTGGTTAACTTTTTTTAAAAAAAAATCTTATCTAGATTTGCTTTCTGATAGCAAATTCAGGAAATCCAGGCCTGCAGGGCTCAGGAGTGTTTGGGAGTCCCTTAATGCAATTCCATGGATGGCAGACTGGAGTTAAAAATGTTTTGACCCTATGAATGTTTAGATAAGGGAGCTGACATCATTGTGAACAACTCCCAGTTTCTAACAACTGAGACTTTTTTTAAGTTTTATGATGGATTCTTTGGTTAATTGGGGGTCTTGGGCTTTGCATTTTTCATTATGTTGCACTCCCTGAAATCCTTAACAGTACATTCCACAGATTTCAGTAAAATCTTATTTATTATTACAGGAGAGGTAATCAAGTAAACATTCCTCTGCTGCTAAATATAGCAGCAAGCTGCTTATGAGTCAGAACTCCAGCAGATAATTCTGCATATCAGAGAAACCTTTATTGGCTCTCTGTCATGGTCCTTACGTGAACAAATAACAACTTGGATCTTGCTTATTCTTCCCGTTGCAGGAAACATTTTGTAGTGCTCACTGCAGTGAGATTATGTTTGTAAAGGACTTGAAAAGCCCCACAACTGCATCATTTAATTGTTCTGGAGCCTAACACTGCAAACTTGGAGATTTACAGTGTTATAGCCGTTGTTGATTAGTAATTAAGCTTTCAAGTATTCACAAATATAATTTCCATGTACAACAGCAGTTAAGGGACACTTACTGGATAAGTACAGTAACATCCAAAACTAGAAGTATATACATTTACAGCAGTTTTGAAAGTTTTTGAGTGTTGTTGCCGGTTTTTAGGTGGGAAAAGTGTATTGTAAACCCATAAAGGGGTAGATAATATTAATTAATATTCATCATTTCTTCCCAACAACAATAACTTGGAGAAAAAACTTCCAGTTCTTTGTATATCACCTACCCAGTAATTTTTTTTTTTTTTTATTATGATCTATAAAATACCAAAGGAGCTGCTTGGCAGCAGCTTGTTAGAATTGCTTGAAAGTGATTGCTAAATTAGGTCCAATACTTATTATTACTGTATAAATATTTTTATATTAAGCTGGCATAATAAGAAGCTTGTTATCATCTCAGCTTAGTGGATCAGGAGTTCTCTGTGTGTGTGGGAGTGGCTGGGCACTTGGCTGAGATGGAGGAAACAATTTCTGCCTGTTGCTGACCGAGTGCTTGACCCTTGGGCTTTCCCTGGCAGGTGGGCTCTGTCCATCCCATCACCCTCCCACAGAAACAGCAGGAGAATGGGGAGTGACTGGCACGTTTAGAGAGAAAATGATGAGGTGTGCAGGGCCCAGCCCAGGGAAATGCCCAGAGGGAAATGCCCAGAGGGAAATGCCCAGAGGGAAATGCCCAGAGGGAAATGCCCAGGGAAAAGGGGGAGGGAAATGCCCAGGGAAAAGGGGGAGGGAAATGCCCAGGGAAAAGGGAGAGGGAAATGCCCNTTTTTATATTAAGCTGGCATAATAAGAAGCTTGTTATCATCTCAGCTTAGTGGATCAGGAGTTCTCTGTGTGTGTGGGAGTGGCTGGGCACTTGGCTGAGATGGAGGAAACAATTTCTGCCTGTTGCTGACCGAGTGCTTGACCCTTGGGCTTTCCCTGGCAGGTGGGCTCTGTCCATCCCATCACCCTCCCACAGAAACAGCAGGAGAATGGGGAGTGACTGGCACGTTTAGAGAGAAAATGATGAGGTGTGCAGGGCAAAGGCCAGGGAAATGCCCAGAGGGAAATGCCCAGAGGGAAATGCCCAGAGGGAAATGCCCAGGGAAAAGGGAGAGGGAAATGCCCAGATTTGAGCAGAGCTCCAGTGCTGCCCCTGTCCCAGCCCAGGGCTGCAAGGACCAGCAGCTTCCTTCTGGGATGGGACAGCTCGGTGCTGGTGGTTATAATAATAACTATAAATAATTAATACCTTTCTGGTGGTTTCTATGTGTTTATTTACTGATTCAGTGTAGGAAACACAATGAACAACAGGACAATTTATTATTTAATAATATATAAATATATTTTCTATATAACTCAGTAATTTAATGTTAGGTCCTGGGCTGATATACTTAAAAGTGCAGCTAATGAGGTGTTCAAGTGAGGCACAGCAGCTGAGATTATGTTAATCTGGGTTTAGTGACACAAGCATGACAGCTCTGAGAGCTGCTTCTTCAAAATCAAGTATCCTATTCTGAAAACTGAACAAAAGGAATAGGGGAGTTTCATTGTCTCAAATGAAATACATCAAGAGCATTAAGAGTTGCCTATAGCACATTCCTATGATGGCAACTGATTTTTTGCATTAAAAGATGGCTTAAAATATATATGCAAAAACTATATTGCTTGAAATGAAATACCTGCTTCTAAAACATATACTTTACTTATTAAAAATGTAAAGTCTTTTTTAGTTGGAGAATCATTTTGGAGAAAGAAGTGGTCCAGGTAGTTAGCACACATAGCATCTTGGGTTTGGGTTTTTTTTTGTTTGTCTGTTTTTTGTTGTGTGGCTTGTTGTTGGCGCGTGTGGCATGTTCTTGGTGTGTCCGTGGGGTATCCTTGGCATGTTCTTTGCATGTGTGGCATGTTCTTGGCGTGTGTGGTGTGTTCCTCGTGTGTCCTTGGTGTGCTCCTGATGTGTCCTTGGCATGTGTGGCATGTTCTTGTTGTGTTTGTGGCATTTTCGTGGCGTGTCCTTGGCTCATGTGGCGTGTTGTTGGCACCTGTGGCGTGTTGTTGCTGTGCTGTTGCCATGTTGTCGTTTTTTTGGGGGGTTTTTTGTTTGTTTGGTTTTTTGTTTGGATTTTTTGCTGGGCTCTATCCGTGTGTGTAACCAAGCAGACCCACACCGACTCTGTTTTTAGCCACTGATGAATAACGCAGTCATGGTGAGGCCGCAGCCAGCAGCGAGAGGAAACAGCTTTGTGTCCCGCTTCCTCTGGGGCTGCTGCCTCCCCGTGCCTCAGCTGAGCCCTCCTGTGCCAGCTCAGGCTGCACCCCAGCCCTGGCTGCCAGCAGCTCCCTCTGGGCAGCTCCAGTGGCACATCCTGGGCTTGGACCTGTCACTGTAGCAGCCCTTCTGGGGCTGCAAAGGTTCACGTGGCCAAACAGATCCCGAGGGAGACCGGTCCAGGGGTGAAACCATCCCCTGGGTGAGCAAAGAGGGGTTGGATTTGGACATACAGAGATGTCTCAGCTGGTGTGTGTAGCCTGAAGGCAGGTGTGTTCATTGGGCGGGGTGTGGGCCAGGCGTAAGGCCAGACCCATCACCTGTGGCAGGGAGGGAGTTTTGAACCTCCTGTACAAGGAGGATGAAGACAATAAACAAGGCTGTTTGCCTCGAGGACCTCTCAGGGTGTTTGTCATCTCTGTCTCCAGCAATGACTCTGGTTACTCAGCCTCTCCTTGTGCAGGCACAGGGCTGAAGGAAGCTGTCAGCAGTGCCACTGATGTTCCTGCAGATGTAAGGGGTGCTGCGTGCCAGGTCTTTGAGTAATGCTGTCTCGTGGGGAAGTGCTCTGTTTGCTGCACGAGTTTTTGTCTTAATGAAAAAGTAAATACAGACAAATTACAGCTTTTAAAAAAAATGTGGGCTCTTGAGCAGCAAAATAAGCATAAATTGAATTCAGAGCGTTGAAATGACTCAAAGTCTGCTTAAAACAATATTTTCCAATTGACAGGCAAATAAAAGTTCATGGAGCACTTCTTGAACTTAGGTTTCTGTGGTAGCAAATATTTGTGGCTGAGGGCTGAGTCATGCTAGTGAGAAACAGTCTGTACAATCTGGATGGTAATTTGAGTTCTGCTTGATCCCTTCTGGGCATCCCGGAGCTGATGGCTCAGGTTTTGAGCTCTGGCAGGGCCACGTTCACTGGAAGGAGTTTGGTTTTTGGAGCTCCGAATGAGTGGTGAGTGAAAGGCTCAGCACTTCCTGACAGCATCCTTTAAACCTTGAATGGTGGCTGGTGTGTTAATGAAAACCTGAGTGAATGCAGCTGATGATGCCCCCTGTATTCCTGAGCTGAGTCATTACTGAGCACTCCAAAAACAAGCTGTTAAAGGGAGCTCTACTAGACCTGTTGCTGCATGGAATTCTTGAAGGATTTCTTCGGTGGGGCTGATGCAGCAGGAGCAGCTCCTATGAGAAATTTTGAAAGGTTGATGGTATTTATGGAGACAAAATTCTAACAACAGAGTGTTTAACGAATGGGAAAAAACATTACTTTGGTTGTTAGAAAATACTACATATATGTATTTCATCTTTTATTTCATTTCTATTTTTCTGAACATTCTCCTCAATCTAATTCCTTTTCACATTAAGTCTGCCTAAATACTGTGCTTTGCTTTGGAGGAAGGACTGTCTACATGCTTCTTTCTCCACTGGCTTTTTGCAGATAAGGCTTTCACTTGCCAGACCTCATTAGGCAGTCAGCTGAGCAGCTAAATGAGTGTTCCAAGTGGTAATGGATACTTACTCCGTGTAAGTACAACAAGATGATGAGATACTGTAAAGCTGGGTGCTTAACTGCACAGGATTATTTATATTACAAATAACTGCAGCAAGTCAATAACTCAGATCTTTGTGATAGCCATGGGATGTCCCACCTGTTAACAGAGTAGATCTGGGTCACGAGATAAGGGGTTTTGTTTCCTCTTTTGACTCATGTTTCCTCCATTCCATATATCTGAGCAGATTTTAGCCTTTTCCAAAAATAAGGGCCCTCTTTTAAAGTATTTAAGCCTGAATGGAATAAGAGTGGGCAGAAAGCTTCCAACCAAACGTGTTTGTGAAAATCAAGTTGTGTTTTGGCAATCCAATCTGCACACACTGAGTTGTTATTTGGATTTGTAACCTTGCAGGTGGTTGTTATGATGCTCAGAAAATATTGCAAAACTTGCCTTGATTTCTCCAGGATTACAGATATTCAAATATAAGTAAGTGGGGATTCAAACAGTTTATGCTTTGGGAGTTATGAAAGATGATAGAAATAAAAACAAAACTAAGGCAGTAAAAGGATAATTAATATGATGAGCAGAGGAGTTCATGAAGCCTGAATTCTCGAAGTGTTTTGCTCAAGTTCTCATATCTAAGGTGTAAGCTCTGAAATCATTCCAGCAGATGAGGTGCTTGCCTCTCTCCCACACAGGTTCTCTGGTGTCTAAGGGACAAATTTCTGCTGTTTCAGTAGAGCATACCATGGATTTCTCCCCTGCATTGCCACCTATCTTCAAAGAGGTTTAAAACCTGTCTTTTGAGATCTCTGGAGGAAATTGGGTTAAAATGGGGATGGAAAAAAAAAAGATCAAATGTGTATAACAGGGTAGTTCAGAAACTTGGTGAAGAAAGCCTCCAGGTTCCTGTCAGAACCTTCCCTGTCAGAATCAGCACAGCATCTTGTAATGTGAACTGGGGAAGGCTTTAACTGTCCTCTGTCATCTGCTTATATTGGTGTTCCCTAAATAATTCAAGATAACTTTGTTCTCCCTGCCAAGTGGCTTGTGGAGCAGTAAATAAGCAGTGGGAACATGTCACACTGAGTGATGGAGGTGATCTGATAGTTGTCCTTCTCCCTGCGGCTCTCTGAAGCAGATTTTCTACATACAATTATTTTTCTCTCAGTAAACCAAGAACTCTGCTTTTTCTGGTTATCTCTTATGAACATTTTTAAACAGGCTCCTGAAAAGCAAACCAAAGCTTTCCACCACCTCAGCTTGCTCTGCTGTCTCTGAAGTTACCTGGAGATTTCACAAGAGTTAGAAGCTACAGCACTAGTATTTTAATTTCAGAAGAAAACTAATTCATAGTTGAGTCTTTGCTAATTATTTCCACTCAGCTTTGCTGCATACCAGATTTTTTAGTTGTATTTAATGTTGTTGCTTGTTGCTCTGGAAATAATCATTAAAGGGAAATGGGTCACCACCACTGCACCCTGGTAATTCTGTGCAACACAATTTGAAATGAACTTGCCTTTTCATAATGAGGCTGAAAAGCAGCAAATGCTTTCAGTAATAGTGCCATAATGTAATTAAGTGATAAAGTTGTTTGTTTTTTCCTGAAACCATAATAAAAACAAGACACAAATTAATGGTACAGGACAGTATTGCATCTTTAGGTATTTGAAAAGTCACAAAGGGAACTGAAGATGGATCTGAGACTGCAGTGAAAACTTTCTAGAAATGACCTCTGACACTTGGAGAGCACCAAATCATTACAGTCAAAATCTGTCATTAGCATGGAGACAGGACATGGAATTTTGGAGATCTCTGAATTTTGTGGATCTCTAAGGTGTGAGGTGCCTGTGGGTAACCAGAGCATCCTTGTTTGGAAGAGCAGGATATCTTCATGGTTTACCCACAGGGATTTATCCTCTACCCAGAGAACGTTGATTGCTTTTGAAGAATTTCAGGTTTTGACCTTTGCCAGTACAAAAGAGCTGCCTGGTTTCTGCACCTTCCTCAGCTGCAAGTTGAGGCCCATGGGTAAGGAGACTGTCACTAGAAAAAGCTCTGCCTCCACATGGTCTGTGCTTCCAGCTGGCTGCAGAAACAGAGGCAGGCAGTTTGCTAAGTCACCAGCTGAATTTCCTTTCAGACTGTCTCTTTCTTTGCTTTTTAAGACCTTGAGAAATTTGGCCACGGTGTAGTGCTGTTGTTGTATTTGAATTTATAATTTAGGCAGGGACTAGAAGCAAGGCTGTTCAGGCTTTAACTTAAAACCAGAGGTGCATCTGTGGAGTCTTTCTCATCTTTATTTCCCCCCCCAAGTTGTGCTATTCCATAATTCCCCTTCATTCTTTGTTTTGTAGTGTGTAGGGATAAAATAAAGGTCTTGATCTGTGCTTAAGACAGTCTCTTCTGAAACTTGAGTGCATCAGGGCCCTGGAAAGCAGAGGTGGCTTACTGTGAAATCACACAAATGCTGGTTCTTGGGGTGATAGTCAATCCTAGATATGGAAATCTTCTGGTCCTGGCACTGGGATATGTCATGACCATGGAAAAAGTTAAAGTTGAATGAATTTTACCTTCACACCAGACTCACTTGTGTAAGAGAAATCAGTGTTCCTGCAGGGCAGCTGAGCCCTCTGTAGCACAGATCTGCACATGGAAAGAGAACAGCATGAATTGGGAACTTTGCATAAAGTAATGTATTTTATCATCATTTCATGTCTGACTCTGAGTTTTCCACAGATTTAAAATCCAGATGATGGAAGTGTCTAAACTTCTCAGGAATACAAAATTCTGTAACAAATGAGATTATTTGATTGTGTTTATTCCCACGTGCATAATTCCTGTGTTTCTGCAGATCCCGTTGCTATGTTATGGATATAAGGAACACCAACCCACCCCACTGTTTCCTGATTCTGCAGAAAGGACATTGCTGTTAGCACTGGTTCATGGGCTGCATTGTGATTTATGCCCTCTGGAGCTCTGTCAGATAGGAAGTGATGATGGGACAGGAAACCAGGCATTGTGTGAGAACATCCATGAGTGTGTAACTAGAGGAAAAAGCTGCAAAAATAATTTATGGAAGATATTATAAAGCTGTATATTCTGTATAAAAGTGCATTTATGATTGTGCACAGCTGGAAGTTGTAATTGTTGAAAATATTGCAAGCCAGTGAGTGATTTTTATGGAGGGAAGAGTCCAGGATCGTGTTTGAGCAGTGTCAGAGAAAGCACTGAAGGAATAAATCCCCTCTTAATCAGGGCTCTCTGCCTTACTGCCTGTTGTGAGTTCTGCTAATGAAAGTTTTCTGAAGAATACTTATGAAATTACCTCAGATATACCATTTTAAAAACTAGTAATAAATTCTTCATCTTGAAGGCCAGGGCTTTATTGTTTTAAACCCAGTTTTTTTCTGTCTGATATAAGTGAACAATTGACTGTGAACTGGCAGCAATAACTGTAGGGGGAGAGGTCAGTGGGACAAAGCATTTAAAATCTCAAATATTACAGAGAGTAATTAATAACCAGTTAAGCTTCCACATATACCAGCAGCAATCTGAGCTTTGAGAGGCCATGCTCAGCAGAGAATGCCTGTCCCAGTCCAAAACAGAATTAGATTTGAGCCTGCAATGTCACTGGAATGTGATTCAGGTCTTATTATTGAAGGTTTGCAGCAATTGTGACCCCAAAGGGGCTGTTTGGAGACTGTCTATTAGCAGAGTAATAAAGAAATTATAAAGGAGTCACCTGTCTGATAGGTGACGATGGGCAGAAATAAGGTTAGAGAAAATTGCAGCTAACTTGGTGTCCCTTTGCTGGTTTTGAGCCCTGCTAAAGGAGGGTGTTGCAGGTTTTTTTCTGTTCCAAGTGGTAGAATTGGCACTGCTTTATTTGAAAGGAAAAGAAGTGAAACAGGGGAGAGGTTGATGAGAAGAAAGATTTGCTAAAATTGTTACAGCTTTTTCCGGAGTTCCCAAACGAGATTCTGCAGAGAGTACTCGTGTTAATTAGAGGAATGAATGCAAACCAAAAATTTCAAGTCATGATGGGTTACAAGAGGGTTTTTACTGCCAAAATCTGTTTTGGTTTTTCTTTTTTTCCTTTGTGTGAGAGCCTCCCTTCAAGGTTTGGCCTTGTGAGGGAGACAAAAATCAATATGCTAGGAACAGAAAGGATTTCCACAAATCTGAGAAAACCATTACAATGGTGCTTCATTCAGAGTTAAATATCAGGTGTTGTTTTCAAAAAGAAGTGCTTTAAGGGCATATTCTATAGTTCTTATCTTCATGTGGTTTCTAAGCAGAATTTCCTGCTTAAATTAATTATAAAGGAATTTATATACCTTCAACTTGGAATGAAATTAAGATGAAAACAGGAAAGTATGGAATAGTTAGGGATTTGCTTCGTTACATGCTTCTAAATCCCACAGTGATCCTTTATAACATCTACAGGAAAAACACTAAAAAAACAACAACCAAACTCTGGGTCTGAATAGAATGTTCATGCCAAAATTAAACTGCCCCTCACTGATGTTGTCTAACGTGGATCCTTTCTCAGGTGCTGTACCTCAGCCATCTGCTGAGAAAACCCCATTTGCTGTGCTGTTTGCATCACCTCCATGTGGTGTTGGTGGCATCTCTGCTGTCCTGGGCGAGGCCCTGGGAGTTTCAGGGAGCGTTTTGGGGAAAGTTCTGCACTGGAGCTGAGCCATGGAAGGCTCTGGCTCTGCCGGTGCATCCCGGCACATTTGGGGATGTGCTGCTTCCCTCTGCCGGCCACACGGGGAGGAGATTTCACTGTGGAAATGATGCCTGGAAAGGCTGAGCTGGGAAAACAGGGACCAGGCAGAATAAAAGGGATTTATTGCAAGGATCCAGCCTGGGCAGGGCAGGAACCCCTTGGGGCTGCACCCAAGTCAAACCCACAAATGGGCACAAAATGGATCCTGGGCACGAGACCTCGCACTTTGATAGGTTTGGGTCCATCAGCAGATTGGAGTGAATTGTCCAATTCCAGCTCCAGGTGATGCAGCTCCATCCTCCTTGTTCCCTCTCTTCCTTCACTGCTGTTTCCACTCTTGGGCCTCAAATTTGTCCTTGGTGCCCAGCTGGAAAGGAATTGTTTTGTGTCCCTGCTCTGTGCAGAGAGCTCCCCAACCCTGAATGTGAAACCCAGAACTGCACACTGAACCAGCACAGAATCTGGAAAATAGAAAAGCTCAAACTTAAGGCATCAAAACAAGCCACAAATTTTTATTTTTTAATAAAAAAAAAGGCAGCTTGTGCTTAGGAGGGAGGAAAGGAGTTTGTTATTGCAGTGTCTTACACAGGGCCAGTTAAATCACTCATCTGCATCACAAAATAGCTTTATGTTAAAGTGAGTGGCCTCTGTTTGTTTTGGAAAGATGGAAATACACAAATATTTTGAGCCACTTCATGTCTATTAATGATGCTAACACCAAACAGTCTTGGTACAAAGAGCAAATAATTAAGTACTTGAAAAGAGAAATCAAAATGAGAGTGAATCATGAGGGCATTTTGTTTTTTTTGGTGGTTTTTTGCTCAAAATTAGTAGGCTGGTTGGTATTTTTTTGTGTTTAGGTGAGGGTGCTGCAGAAGGTATGCTCCTCAACTGTGACAGGGAATTCCTGCAGCAGTAAACCTAGGGTCTGAAATTTGAAATCCTCCAAGATGTTTTAGCCCTTTAGTATTTCTTTTTCTTCCCCTTGTATGATGGTTTTCATCTTTTTGATGAAAGCGTTTGGGTTGAATTGCACCTTTGATAGATGTGGTTTTTGTTTGTTTGTTTTAAATTATGTCTCCCCCTTCTCATTTTGCTTTTTTTGTTTTAAAGATAAGAGTGGGAAGAAAAATAGGGGTTCTTCCCCATTTTTCAACAAGATCCACAGGACTTGTACCACACTTCAGAGCTGTAGGAAGGGGAATGTCTATTAGTCAATAAAAATATTGGGAAACTAGTAAAAAAAAAAATGGGGGAGGACACCCCAAATGCCCCACACCCCCCTCCATCTGTTATTGAGTCTCCCTACCATTTTTTATTTAATCATTACAATTGCAGCAGTTAATTGGCTCAGTTTTCCTTAAGTTCTGTGCTCTTTGGAGTGTAGCCTTAGCCAATTCACTGATGAGCTCCTGGGAGCTGGTGGCTTTGCCAGGGAGGTACCAGCTGCCCCTGAGGTGACAGCCCCTGTCCTGGAGTGGAGTTTGTCTGGTAAAACCTGGGGAGCACAGGGAGATGGCACAGGTCCATTCCTGGACCCACCCAGAGCCAGAATTTAAGTGGAAGCAGCCTTAGGCCAGGTGTGTGGGGACTCTGCCAGCCCCATTAGGGCGTCCCTCGCTTTGGTTTGGGTTCCAGTGGCAGTTTTGACCTTCAGCAAGGCATTCCCAGCCTTTGTG
Organism: Phainopepla nitens; assembly: GCA_013400175.1. Classification (NCBI taxonomy): domain Eukaryota; kingdom Metazoa; phylum Chordata; class Aves; order Passeriformes; family Bombycillidae; genus Phainopepla; species Phainopepla nitens. The sequence continues at coordinate 93,262 of VXBQ01005225.1, forward strand.
CTGCAGGTTTCCAGCCCCTGGAGCAGACCCAGGAGTGCTGGGGTGTGATTTTCCTAGCCCTCCACAATAGCAGGATGGAAGGGGGTGTGGAGCTGCAATTAACACTGGATGAGGCTGAATTGCACTTGCAACAAAGAGAAGTCTTTCAGTTAGGCTACAGTAAAATCATAATTATATCCACAGTATCCTTGGCAACAGATGAAGGTCCCAAAAGGTGATTTTACAGTTCAGTATTCATTGCTGAAACAGAGATGAAAAAGAAGGAAAAGAACAATCATTTAAACAGTTTCTGGGGTGTAAATAAGCATTATGTGAGAAACATTAAATGCATCACACTGAATATAGGGAAGTGTGCTCTCTAAGGAAACAAATAATTTCTGTAGTTAGGACATGAAATTCAAAAATTTGTATGCTTGATGATTTAAATTCATACAAAAGGATGGTGCTGATTGGATATGGATTCGTTTCTCAACAGGGAATTCTATCCAATTTTCATTTTAAGAAAGGCAGCCCAGGAGACACAAGGATTATCATTTGATGAACTGAAGATAACTTGCTTTATCAGAACTGTTTATACGGAGGAATTACCTGATTATAAATTCTTTTGTGTGGATATGTTTTTAACTCCCTGCAGTTTTTCATGATCAAGATTCCTTTTCCTAAGCTTGATCTTTAAGGCCATATATAGGAAGCATACTCCCTTCCCCTAATGACCCTCTCAAGAAAGGCTAATGTTTTAATAAGTACTTGTTGTACAGGTACCTCTTTTTAAATGTCTTCCAGTCTCCATTTGCTTTTTGCTCAGTACATTTTACTGCTACAGTTCTCACCAGCACAATGGTGAATTTTCTTTGCCTTCTTCTTTTCTCCCTATTTTCTTTGAAATAAGAGCCAGTGAAAGTAATAACCTTAGAAGGCATAGTTGTTATGTTTATTTTTGAAGAAATGGTTCTGTCATCATCTGGATGACAAGCTCTATGCATGAATTCCTCGATGTGCCATCAGTAAGGAAGATGGAAATGGGGGGAAGTCAGCAAGGTGTGCCAAGATATTTGTGGAAATAAGATCTTGGAAATAGCACAACAATGAATAGAAGGCAAGGGTAATGTAGGCATGTGAATTCTAAATGCCTTCCAACCTGAAAAAAACACTGGCTGCTGGGAATGTATTTTAACTGATGTTTTGTTGCTGCTGAGGCAAAGAATAAATCACAGTATAACATTATTGGAGGTTTGGCATAGAGTGAGTTTGAAAATGATGCTGGGGACTGCTTTGAAGTGACTCAGGTGATGGAAATTCCTGCACCTCCCTTCCATTTTGAGCCTACAACTGAGTGATGAGCTGTGTAATTTTGTATGTAATGATACATCATCTCTCTGACAGATTTGGTAACTAAAGTTTAGCAGAGTGCACTCGGTACTAAATTTCAAGATCTGGTTTTGCTTTCATTTTAAATAAAGGCCTTTAGAAGAGATGGAAGACATAATAGGACAAAATAATTCTGTGATTATCTGTTTGCTTATAATTGCATGGTTTGGAGCAAGACTTTGTAGCTCCAAATCAGCATGAGCTGTAAGGAAGAGGCCAATTTTCCAGCTTTAGGGACTGTAACTCTTCTGTTTGGTACCAACAGGCCCATCTCCAGTGTAAATGCAGTCTGCTGGAATTCTGCAGGACTGGCACCTCCTGGGTTTTCACAGAAATGCTCACAGTTTAATACCAAAGAACAGTGAAACAATATAAAAGAAGTAAAGATCATGGGCAATTGAGCTGAAATTGTGTTCATTCTGTTCACAGGGAAGGGCCAGAAAATAGGAATTGCATTGGCCAGATCAGTTCTAGTAAGTGAATGAGTTTCTGTACAAACTCAGTAGTATCAGGTCGTTTCAAGACTTTTTTTCTCTTCTATTTGGGCCAATTATTAGTACAGTAATTTCCTTTCACTGTGACTCTACAGAGATTTTTCCAGTTTACTGTAACCCTTGCCTGGTTACCTGCATTAAATAGCACTTAATGCAGAGTTTGGTTAATGAGTGAATGCCTCCATTTCCATGACATTCTGCATTTTCCAGTACAGTTTTTGTTGAGGCTAGGGAAGCATCTGTTCAGACATAAAACATTGGCTGCAGTAGGCCTGTGTGAAGACACAGCTGAAATCATTCCTGTGCTTTCCTCTGCTTTTGGGGGCAGGATGGTGCAGAGTGTTTGACCCTGTGCTGCCAAACCTTACTGAGATCCCCTGAAAGGGCAGCCAGGGAATCAGAATGACTGAAAATCTGGGTTTTTGCTGAAAGTCTATTATCACTTCACACATTAGCATTAGATAGCATGGGAAGAACAGTGAGAGGAAAGTAAAAAAATAGCTCTGTAGAACTGCAGAATGTTACTATAGATAGGCTGTGAGATTAAAGAGCTGTCTTGGCACATTACAATTCAAAGACCAGCAGCCTCAACTGCCTTCCTGTCCTGAGGAATTTTTCTTAAGGAGTTTCATACTTCAGCTATCACATTATAATGTGGGTTAAATCACTGTATTTTGTCTTGATTTTCCTCAATACTTCCCTTTTATCCTTTTGTTCTATCATTATCCCTTTTCTATCTCTTGGCTTGGCTCTTAATTCTCCCTTCTGTGCTTATTGGAGTAATTTGAGAAGCAGAGCCCAGAACTGGTTGGCTGGGGGATCTGCACAGAGAAGAAAGCACAGCAGGAGAGTCCAGAGCTCAGCTGGTGAAATCCCTGGGGTGGGTGATGTCTGATGCTGGGCTGACCAGCACTGCCCTGGAAATCTCTGTACAACATCTGCAAGTCCTGGGAGGCTTCAGCAAAGAAGGATGTGATGTCTGGTGTGATGGAAACACAGTGGGCTGCCAGGGCCTCACTGCCAGAGGGAATTTCCTTCCCATCTCTGACCTCAGGCTGCCCTTTTCCAGGTTCAGGTCCCTGCTCCTTGTCCTGTCGCTGTGCTGTGTGGGAAGTCCCTCTCTTTAAGCCCCTTAGGGCTCTGGAAGAGGCTCCAGGGTTTCCCTGAACATTTTATTCTCCAGGCTGAGCAAGCTTCACTCTCTCAGCCTGCTTTTGCAGGAGGAATTAAGGTGTCTTGCCTATTCTGGAAGCTGTATGGGTTTTTAGTAAGAATTTTTGCTAGGCTCTTGTTTTTGTCTGTGTTATTTATTTACGTGTTTTTTTTATTATTATTATTTTATCTACTACAGTGAATTTATTATTCTATCTTCAGACTATAGGATGGTCTCTTCCCTGGTTTTAAAAGTGTATGGCAAAGCAAACTCTGAAATGCTTTTTCAAAACAGAAGTAGCTAAACTTCTCTGGTTTATGAATCAGATGATTACAAGCATGACTTTTATCAGACCTTAGTGCTTGTTTTTATTTCTGTAGCCTTAAAAGCTTCAGTTAATCATTCTCAATAGACTGGAAAATACTTTCCATGAAAGCTAATAAATTTGGAATCATATCTTCTAAATCCTCAAACTGATCCTGCAAACAGATGTTTAGGATAAATATTGCTCATCTGAAAGCAGGCATTACTGATGAATATTAAGAACAGCATAAAGTTGTGGAAACTGTTTTTTTGCATCTTGAGAGAATCAGTGTTAATAAGTCAGATCAGTCACTTTTATTTAGGCAATACAAAAGGGCATATGTCTTCCTGCTTTGCCAGCTGTCATAAAATTTTGGAGGAAAAGGTTCCTTCCACGCTTTCCAAAGGGAATATTTCTCAGAAGCATTTTGACCTTTATAGCCTACAAAACCAATTGCCTTCCTTTTCCCATAAACTATTTTCTGGCTGAGATCCTTCTACAGCAAAGCTTTAGTTGTGAGGGAAAATAGCAGCTCCAAAGAAAATAACTGGGCTGCCTTCTAGTGGTTCTAGATACCATAAATTCCTCTTGTTAAAGAAATTCCCTTGAAGGGAATCATATCTTCCCAAATTTAGTATGTCCCCCCAATATTTCTTAATATTCAATAATTATATGTGCACTCTATGAGGATTTCATTCTAAGAACCACAAGGCAGATTGTACTAGTCACATACTTTTTTTTTTGTGGACAGGATGATAAAAGCAAAATAAAAATAATTACTAACCAAAAATCAACAATAAAACAACCAAAACAACAGCATCTCGGGGCCTGCTCCATTTACAGCTGTTTTTTATCATTTCACTTTAGTATTTGCACTTGCTGTCCTTATCTCAGTAACAAAACTGGATTTGCTGTTCTTGTTCTCCATGGGGGAGTCACCTGAGGGAAAAAACAGATAAATGGGAGTTGGTGTTTGTGATGTGATTTCATTGTTCACCTCAATTCAGTTCAATTCTAGATTTCTGTGAAGGATGGAGTAGGTCCCTTGTGTGTTTTTATTTCTCACTGATATCTCTGATTTCTCCAGAGGTGCTGCTCTGAATGTCTAGAGAGAAGCAAGGTTAAAAACTTGGCTTGCCAAAAATGTCCAGCCCCCTGACAATAATAAATGAAACTCCCAAACAGGAGGCAGGATGAAGCTAACCATGAAGCGAGGTTAAAATACGGGCGTGGAAGGACTGAAATGATGATTGACCAGAAGTCCTCAGGGCCATCAGGACTGTGTTTGATAGCTGCCAGGGAAACGCAGAGTGGGCTCTGCCCGGGGTGAGGCACTGCCAGCACTGCTGCACTGGTGCACTTCAGCTCAGCTGCTCCTGAGCCTCTGCAGGAGCTGGCTGAGCATCCCCCGGCCGTGCTGGGCCTCTGCTGCTTCCCTGCTGCTGTGGCAGCCCAGCCCCAGCCCCAGGCCAGCTCTGCAGGCTGAGCATGTGTGTGCCTGCCTGGCGCTGCGGAGGGTGGCAGGGTTAACTCACGCCCAGAAATGGGCTTCTGTTCATGCTGGGTGTTGATGGAGTACAGAAATATTATTGTCAGCAGCAGAAGGTTTTGCAGTGTTCGGTGTCCATCAGCATGCAGAACTCTCTGGGGGCCTACAGCAAATGCTACACTTTATTCCTTCTACTTTTTTATTATTCTGTATTACTTTTTATTGTTCTATATTATATTATTATAATATAGTATTTTTCTACTTTTTATTCTTTCTTAGGTGACATGTAAGTGCTGAGAAAAAGTCATTTGCTGTTCAGACATAACACAAGTCTAGTGATCAACTTAAAGACTAACCCAAATCTGTTTGAAATATAAAAAATTAATATACTATAAACAGTAGCATGAGACAGCAGGTGGCAATGGAAGCTGTAAGAATTGCCCAAGCAAATCTGGGGACCCTGGGTCTTTGAAGCGGTTCAGTAAGGTCTAAAAGAAGAGAAAATAAAGAAAATAAATAAAAATACTAAGAAAAAAAATTATATAATTTTATTTTAATTATTATATTGATTTATATTTACTATTTAATAATTTTAATTTATTTTTATTTAGTTTTTATTTAAAATTTTATTTAAATGTAAAATAAATAAAATAAATAAAATAAATAAAATAAATAAAATAAATAAAATAAATAAAATAAATAAAATAAATAAAATAAATAAAATAAAAAAGAGAACCTGTAAGAGAACATTGGAATTTCCAACAACTCATTTTCCTCAGTGCTGGAAATGGTTCAAGCAAACTAATGTGCAAATATATTTGTGAGCAAAGTGAATGCTTCAGGCTCAAATTGATACCAGAAGCTTTTGTTGTTACAGCACCCTTGGATCATCCTTGAGGAGCCTCGTGTTGGGACAGGGAGCAGCTCAGAGCGCAGGACACAGCTGGGGAAATTTCTCTTTGGAAGCTTGAATTTCCCAGTGAAAACTCTAAAAGCAGCCAAGGATAGAAGGTCTCCACTGATACCGTGTGACAGTCACAGCTGGGAGAGGGAGCATCAGCCCAGGCTCTCGGGGTTTGTGGGGTGAATCCTAAAATCTCCCTCCGAATTCCTCCTGGAGAGACAAGACTCAGCTGGGCCAGTGCCACCTGTGGGCAGCACTGCTGAGGAGGTCACTCTCTGGAGGCTGGCTTACACAAATTCAAACAAATATCTGAGTTTAAACTCTCCTGGGAAATATCAAAAAGACTGAATAATACTAATTTCTTGCCAAATCCGCATTTCCACAAATTTCCACCTTGCCTACAGAATTGATTTTTCTACATTAAGGAGATTGTTTTATAATTTAGCAGTACATAATTCTTGTTTCAGTTTGATGTTGGCATTTGGATCATTTTTCAACCGGTCATACTGTGAAATGAAAGCTAATAACTTCATTCAATAGTGGCTGAAATAATCCCCAGAAATGTCTTTTTACATTGTAAATTGATGCACGTTATTGTCATTATCTTATATAAATGATTGGGGGGTTTTGCTGCACTTTCTAAGCTCATCTCTGCTTTATACAATAAATCAAAAGGGAAATGCAGTGCAGACCTCTCAGTTCTGTGATCTGCATGAAATATGTCTGTATCCATTATCTGGGTCCAGTCTGGGAACTGAGCTCAGCTCTTGCTCACTGCCGTGTTCCTGGGATATGTGGCAGCCAAAATGTCATTTTAAGGTGGAGAAGGAAGTGACTGAGCAAGGGTTGAATTAAATATGAACCTCATCTTTCTGGAGGAGGAGTCAGGTGGGGGCTGGAATCTGCAAAACCTTTCCTGAGGCACACAGCTGAGAATTAAGAACCTGGAACTAAGTTATTTGGGAAGTCATAACTTTGTCTGAAGTTAGCAAATTGAACTGGGTTATCTTAAGCATCTTATGTGGGTTTTGATGTTGTTTTTATGAAGACACCTAAAGTAAAATATACCATGATTTGGGACTTTTAACTGGGGGTTGTGAGAAGAGTTTGAACAGCAATAATTTACTTTTATCCAGTGTTTATGTCCTGCAAGCCAGCCCTTGGCTCCTCTGGAGTGTCCTGCTCTTGCTTCCCAAGCAGTGAGATTATTCAGATTATTCAGATTATTCAGCCAAGCCAAGCTGTGCTCTGTGGAGGAGTGGGAAGTGGGAAACAGCAACTGGGAAGGCTGCAGCATATGAGCAATCCCCTCCTGCAGCAGTGCTCTGGGCTCGGAGGCAGCGAGCTGCGAGGAGAGGACATCAGCGACGGGCAGCTGTCAGTTCTGCTGTTGAGCCACAGAGATTTTTATCAGGAGACAGAAAACAGTACAGCAAGAGCAAACAGAAAACAAATAGCTCCACCATCTGCTGTGGTGGGAGCAGCCATATGGAGGGGAGTTCAAGGGGTGCTGTGTTGTGGTTTTAACCCTCTCGCTGCCTCCCTGGTGTGCTCAGTCAGTCGCTCTCATCTCAGCTGCTTGCTTATCACTGGCTGCCCCTGAGTGGGGGGGAGCTGAGTTCCCCATTTTATCAGTAGCAGCAAAAGAGAAATCCCAGCATAGCCCACGCTGTCCAGGGTGCAGCTTTTCTCATCCAGGGGCAAGGAGGTACAAAAATGGGTTTTCTGAGGCTCTGTGGCAGGTGCTGCAGCTGTGCTTCCAAATGCTGTGTGTGAGCAGACCCAGGCTGGGAGCAGAGGAGGGACCTCCTAAATGTGTGGAACACACAGGAGACAAGATGATAACTTAGGAGTGGGTTTTGTACTTATTAACACTTCATTTTATGCTTTCCTCACTTTCCCAGTGCAGCTGCATTTTCTGGAACACAAGAGTGACCTTCCATGGGATGGAGTGTGGCTGGTCTGCAGTCAGGGGGTGGCTTGGGAACCCCAGGTCCCTCATCTGCTTTGTCTTAACTCAAATCTACCCCCAAGTCATGGCAAAGAATGGCTTTCCAACTTCCATTATTACTATTTTTTTCCCATCCGTTCTTCTAATGTTTTGAAATAGGTACTGGCTGTTTACTTGTGCTTGTAAAAAGCATGGTTTGCTTTGTAAAATATATTGAAATCTAACATTTGGTGTAAGAAAAGCTTAAAAGAGAAAGTTGAAGGGATTAATCCCTTTAGTGTGTTGGGGTTTTATTTCGTTGCTAGAACTGGGAAGGATTTGGCTTCAAATTAGATCAGAAATTAAGATAAATGTGGATGAAATTACATCTGTGAAAGCAAATCTTGCCTGTAAGCCTTAAGTGTGAGTTTCACTGTTAGGCATTTTGGGGTTGTTGGGAATGAAGTTAATGAAGCTAAGGTTTATAAATCCAAAAGATCTGGAGGCAGCATGAACCCAGTGACACCATGAGCCTGCCAATAACTGGGTGTGGAGTGCAGTAAAGAGCTGCACACTCTTGTGCTGGGGTTTGAGGGCGGCAGATTGTCCCTGATGGGAGCTGGAATAGTCAGGAGGGTGCATCTGGAACTGCAGCTCTGAGCAGCACATCCTTGTGCTGGGGTTTGAGGGCTGCAGATTGTCCCTGATGGGAGCTGGAATAGTCAGGAAGGTGTGTCTGGAAGAGCAGCTCTGAGCAGCACAAAGAGCTGCACACCCTTGTGCTGGGATTTAGGGCTGCAGATTGTCCCTGATGGGAGCTGGAATTGCAGCTCTGCTCTCAAAGAGCTGCACACCCTTGTGCTGGGGTTTAGGATTGCAGATTGTCCCTGATGGGAGCTGGAGCAGTCAGGAAGGTGTGTCTGGAACTGCAGCTCTACTCTCAAAGAGCAGCACATCCTTGTGCTGGGATTTAGGGCTGCAGATTGTCCCTGATGGGAGCTGGAGTAGTCAGGAAGGTGTGTCTGGAAGTGCAGCTCTGCTCTTGGCATCCCCGTTGTCATGGGAGCCTCCTGTCTACGCAGGAGTGAGAGGAATGCTGCAAATAAACGTTCTCCACACGTGGGATGGGATTTCTTTTTGATCAGAGAGGTGATTTGTGAGCAGGAGAACAGCTGAGTGCTGAGGACATTTCTTGGGCTGTGAGAAAGCCAAGTTTAATTCACTGGAATGCTTTAACCATGGTGGTTTATTTTGGAGGGTGTTGAATTTTAGGGTTTTTAGGTCTTCTGTTGAGTTCTGTTTTTTGGGGATTTGCTTTAGTCTTTGATTTAAACACTAATGAGCAACAAGAGTTTTCTTAATTCTGTTCAATACAGATTTGCTGACATCTCTTATTTCAGAATTGTGTTTTCTCCTGGCAGAAAAAACCCAACTGGTTTGTCCATGAAATACCAACTTACTGATTTTTAGCTTTCTTTTACAAAAGCATCATGATTTTGTATTATGGTTTTGCATCTTCTGATTCTAGAACAGATGCTTCTGTCTCTCTCTGCCTCCTTTCCTCATGGAAAACCCAACAAAATTAGTTTTAAAAGCTTGTGTTGAAGTGCTATACTGAAATAGTTAATATGCAGAAAAATGCAAATATCTTTGTAATGAACTTCAAATATCAAGGGAATTTTAGACAAAATGTAATCAAACAGTGCATCAGGACTGTTTTGCTAACTAATGGTAATTAAAACTTCCCCCTTTGCCTGCTTCCCTATGTTCAAAACATAATTGGTTGCATTAAAGTTTCTCAGAACTAAATACTTCAACCCTGGGGTTAACCATATTTGTGGATACTTAATCATATCCAAAGAAACAAGGGGAGCAAAACAAGACAGGGTGCCAGCCTGTGTGTGAAATAGAAAATAATATCGTCGTGCAACAATTAATTCCCTATCTAGGGATACCTCCAAAACGATCAGTGAAAGGCTTTGGATAAATTGAACTAAATAAACTAATAAAAAAATAATTATATACTAAACCAAGTGTTACCCAGCTACAAAAATGATTTAGATTTTTTTTTTTAAACTCCAAATTAATTTTTGCAGGCTAATGAATGGTGTGTGCTATTAGAGCCAATACAATAACAGGTGGTGTTGGGGAGCCTCAAAGCTGAGGCCAAGAAACCTGGTTTTAGTTTTAGAACTGGGAGAGGAGAACTGCATTGCTTAGGGGTGATCCAGGCATTCTGTCATAATGGGAACAGTTGTAACTTTTAAGCTTGGGTTTGAGCCTGGTTTAGGCGCTGATGGAGCCGGGCCCAGGTTGTTTTTAAGCTCCGGTTTAAGCCGCGTTCAGGCGCTGATGGAGCTGGGCTCAGGTTGTTTTTAAGCTCGGGTTTAAGCCGCGTTCAGGCGCTGATGGAGCTGGGCTCAGGTTGTTTTTAAACTCGGGTTTAAGCCGCGTTCAGGCGCTGATGGAGCTGGGCTCAGGTTGTTTTTAAGCTCGGGTTTAAGCCGCG
>VXBQ01005225.1:103986-210033 GCA_013400175.1 Phainopepla nitens
CCTCCTCCTTGCTCCTTCCTCCCTCCTCCTTGCTCCTTCCTCCATCCTCTCCTCCGGCCCGATTCCAGCGGCTCCTGGGAGCTTCCATTATCCCCAGGATGTTCAGACCAGCACGGTCCTGTTGCCGTGCCTCCTGTCCTGCCTAGGGCTGAGCTGCTCACATCAACTGATGTGAGTGATCCGCTCGCTGATGGAGTGCCAGGCTGTGGGGGACAGTAAGGGGGTGCCCCGGGCAGTGATCACCTCCAGCACTTTGCAGTTTCCTCCCTGAGCAAGTGACAAATCCTGCGAACACAGTCAGGTGTTTGGAAAAGCGTGCTGCTGCTGTGACATTTGCAGAGGGACAGAAATCACTGCCCTGTGCTGGTCCCTGGCTGATGAGCCCTGATCAACGCTGTTCAGGGCTCCAGGGGAAGAGTTTGTCCCTGGAGCTGCCAGAACCACAACAGGACAGTGGCTACTCCATCCCTGGCTGCAGGCACTGCAGCTGCAGCCAGGAGCCAGCCTGGGTTAACAGCCCCCCGTGCACGAGCAGTGTTGCAAGTGGGGATCAGCTTGTTCAGTAAGGGATCAAAGGAGGGTGAACGAGAGGCAGGCGAGAGCCAGAGCTGGGCCCAGCTGACCCAGGTGGCCAAAGGCCATTCCATCCTGCATGGCACCCTGCTCTGGGCACGAACTGGGGAAAACTGCCTGGCATCCCTCAGTGCGCGCTGAACAACTGCAGTGTGCGCCACTCGTTTTCTGCATTCTGATTATTTTATCATTGTTCATTTCCTTTCTGGTTCTGTCCTGTTAAATGAGTTTTATTTCAAGGCACAGGTTGTGGTTTTTCCCCTCCTCTCTCCCCCATCTCACTGGGGAGGGGGTGAGGAGCGAGTGGCTGGCTGGTGTTCAGCTCGGTGAAACCACAACAACGATCAAGTAACTTCTTGCTTCTTTACAGCAGGTGGATGCCCAGTGTGATCCATCAAAATTGCACGTTCTTAAAAATTCGCTCTCTTTCATTTTCAACCTTCAGTGGGTGTTAGAGAAGGTGGGAGCTGTTATTCTGCGCAGTATGAACCTCTTGGAAATGCAGACAAAGTGGAAGAGTTTGGGGCTGGCGGGGTTAGCTGCAAGCCCCTGTGCAGGTGGAAATGTAATCTCACCTCTTGTACCTCCTGCTGATTTCTTTTCTTCATTTGCTTCTCGTTTCCCCCTCTCTGCTTCCAAAGTACACATTGGCTGAGGTGAAACAAATATTTCCTCACAGTTGACCTGCATGGAGGGACCCACACGGTTTTTTGGATTCAGTCTCTGCAAGTGACTTCTGTGAAATGAAAGGACTCTAATGCTGTCACAGATCACGTCCTGCAGCTACGAGGCAAGGTGCTCACCAGAAAAAGGAATTTAAATTAAGGAAGAATGGTGCTTATACTGCTAAATATATGACAGAAAACTTAGTCTGTCTGTGGTGGTGTTTTTGTTTGGTTGGTTGTTTGTTTTTGTTTTTGTTTGTTTTTTTGTTTTGTTTTGTTTTTGTTTTTTGTTCCTGTGAATAAAAGAATTTTCTGACAAGTAAAACTTTTTATCTTGCTGTATAGCAAGAGCAAAGAGCAAGGGATTTCAGCTTCCTTGTGCCAGCTGTTAGAGCAAAACAACTGAAACTTGTCAGCTTGGGAGCCTTGTGACCCTTCACTGGGCATTCTGGTGATCTGAAGGTGCTTGCTGTGTTCTCCTCCTGAAATGGCCGTACAAGGAGCTGCCAGGAAGGGCATTGCTTCATTTCATTTTGCATTTCATTTGCTTTGAGGATAGCAAGTTGCAATATATTTGTTGTTTTAGTGCTCTTGCATGTGGAAGAATGGCAGGTCTTGAAAGCTGAATGTTTTACAAAAAATAAATTAAAAGCAAATGTGATTATTTTTTGTAGTATTATTTTTCATTGATGCATATTATTACTGCTGCAGTTGTCCTAAAGCTGATGAAATTAAAGCCACCATACATAACTCAGATTGCTCATCAGAGCACCTTGTAGGGCCATTTGCAATGGTTTGATGCTGAACTTTGGGTGGAGCTGCTGAACTTTCTTTGTTGGTGACAGAAGGACACATTCCTGGTGCTGAAGGGACCCAATCCCCTCTCTGATGGCGCTTTTGTCCTCACCCCTGGCTCTGAGGCAGCTTTTGGTTTTGTTCTGCTGTGAAATTCCTCCTGCTTCCTCTGGGAATAAACACAGCCCTCTCCTGGCTCTCTTACAGCACCCAGCCCCATCCTTGCTCTGCAGCACAAGACAGGTGAATTCCAAATAACTTCTCCAGGAGAAGTCAAGGAAAAATCCCCCACAAAGTACAACTTGTTCTCTGTGACTCTCTAGTTTGGGCAAGAACTAATAAGATGCAGTTGCACGATTCATGCCGTTCAATTATTTTTTCAGATTTGTCCCTCAAATTGGAGGCTGTAAAAGAATTTTCAGAATTTCCAGGACTGGTTGTAAAGGCTTCAATGTTCTGTCTCCAAAATGACTGAAATGCTGTTTGGTCTCCATTACTTCTGTTCATTTGAATCTGCCAAGACAGGTGCCAATTAGTGCTGCAGGTGGTGCAAGGCACCAGACAGAGCCACCGAAGGGCTCCCTGGGCATCAGGGGAATATCCTGGATTTAAATGGGCTGCTGGCACTTGGAGTGCTGCTCTGGCTCCACAGTGAGTTTCAGAGAAGTGAGAACCCCTGTGATTCCGTTCCCTTCCTGAAAATTCCCCTTTGTGTTCCTCGGAGTTAATAGGCTCGTGAGGATCTCTAGAAAAGGAAAAGTTTCAGGAAATTTGCAGATGTCTCATTAACACATTATTATAATGATCCCTGACAGAGTTTGAGTAAAAGATTTCTCCTTTCTTAAGATGACTTATGTCTGATCACTTGGAACAGTGTTTACTGTTCAGTGATGTGCCATTAGCTGTGCAGGACTGGAATTTCCCACTTTTTTTCAGCAAGTCTTCAAATGATTTTAATTTTTGATTTTATATTTTCCTCAGCCTTTACTGCAAAGATTTGAATGGAAAATCTTTTCCTTATTAAATACTTAATGTTATTTTTTGCTCCCTTTTAATGATTTTAATGAGAGGCCACCCCTGGTAGCTGCCACAATCTCCTACACCTGTTGGGTTGCAGAGCTGGGCCAGCTGTCCAGGCTTAGCAACTCATCTGTTTTTCACTTGGCCATTCAGCCCTGGAGGCTCAGAGAGATCTGCTGGTTCTGTGCTCCCATCCAGGTGCTGCTTGAGGTTGGCTGTGTCCCACCCAGCCTTGTGCAGCAGAGTTCAACCAGCAGAGCTCTGTGTTTCCTGACTGAGCAGCTGCTCAAAGCCCTGTCCAAGACCAGCTCTTCTTCATTTCTGGGACTTGCCTTTTGCTGAGGCACACAGCGCTGTGAGAGGCTGGCTTTGGGGCAGGGTTGGTGTTTCTGAGCTGGGCTTTGGGTCAGGGTTGGTTTCTGACCTGGGCTTTGGGTCAAGGTCAGTTTTTGAGATGGCTTTGGTCAGGGTGGGCTTTGAGGCTTTGAGGCAGGGTTGGTGTTTCTGAGCTGGGCTTTGGGATGAGCTGGGCTTTGGGTCGGGGTTGGTTTCCGAGGTGCCTCAGACATCAGGCAGGAAACCTGAAGTCACCCAGGATTGTTTCAGCACCCCTGCAGCACTTCCAATGCTCTGCCTTTTGGCTGAGCTGGAGTGGTTCTGTTTCTTCCTGTTTAATTATCACCACTCCTGTGCAGTCGGAGCCCTGAAGTGGATTTGTGTTCCTGTGATAGAATGAGGGCAGCAGTAGAAAGCTACAGAGACTTGGGTTTTGTTTTTTTTTTTCCTCTATGGACTTAAAATAAACGACCACATGTTTGATGGGGAAGCTGGTTCTGTCTAGAATATAAAATCACCTGACAAGAACCTGTAGAGCTTAATTTCCTTTAAACTGTTAAATGGAAATCAGAACATGGGGAGAGTCTGTGGAAGAGGCATTAAATGAAACACTTACCAGCAGAGTACCTACAAATTCGAGAGCTAATAGATTGTTATCTGCCACAATTTAAAATCCTGAGACCAAATAAAATCTCAAATGTGGATTCTTATTCCTGTGTGCAGCATGAGCAGTCTTTGCTGAAATGCTCTGTGCATAATTTAATGTTCATCCTTTTAACTTTGAAGGCATATTGCCAAAGAATTACTCATAGTTAAAGAAAAAAACTAAAAATCAGTGAATGTAGCCCATAAATAAGCTACATGGAGTTACTTCCCTTTCCAGATTTTTCAACAAATGATAAAGGATGCACTCTTCAAAAATGCATTTACCAAAAAGAATCTTTTCAAATAATTTCTCATATGTACAGCTCTGGCTTTTAATGACTGTTGCAGTAAGCTTGGGAAATTGCTTCCACTCTATTTTAAGAGCATTTTTACCTAAGTGTTCTTGCTGTAAATTCCATTGGTGCCTTTGATTCTGATTAGTGGCACTTAGTGGTTTGGGTGGAAGTCATGCACTGGAGTTGGAAAGCAAGCCCAGTAAAATGAGAACTGTAACCAGTGGTGTTTGTTATAATTCATGTGATTTGAGACTGTCTGTGACAAGCGAGATATCATAATTAAATCATTCCTTGCAAATTGTTGAAGCTGGTAGCTCAGTAAACTCTGTTTTTCTTAATGATGGACTCATCACTGGACAGCCAGTTGTGCTTGGACTGAGAGTTGATTTGTGGAATTGTTTTTATCATGAAACAGAGATGAGGCATTCACAGCCTTATAATTTTTTTTTTTTAATTTTGTCTCACATTTTGCTCTTCCTCTAAAAAGACACTTCCATTACTGATTATGGTAGGTTTGGGGCTAAATTTTGTGCTACTATTCCTAAAGCCACTTTGAACATATCCAAAGGTGAATTTCAGTGAACAATCCCCAGAATGTCAGCCTTTCCTTGTAGGGGCTGAGCAGACACCTGATGAAAATGTCAGTGTTTGTAGGTGGGAGTGGATTATCCTTGGCATTGGAAAATGTTTCCCAGTGTGAGAAGAGAAATCATGCTTGGAGTCAGTTCTTTTCCCATCTCAAAAAACTCAGCAGATAGAGATGGGAAAAGAACTGATTCTACAAGTACAGTAAAAATAATGTGTGAATAATGAATATTATTGACTTCATTGAATTTTATTTAGGTGTAAGGGAGATCTTAAGCACATGGATAAAAACACTTACTTTATGGAGAGAGAAAAGCAGCAAAATAGAGGAAATGGTTTCTCTGTTTCTCCCCATTAAGAACACTGAAAGAATTTAAAATTGGTGCAAAGAGACAGTAATTCAGAAACACAAAGCTTAAATAATTTCCAAAGCCTACTCATTTCTCAAGTTTGGTGGCAATTCTTCCACAACCACAAAAAATAGGAGCCTACAGAGGCAGGATATTAAACTACCTTGAAAAATACTAAGCGATGCTCCATATAGTGGAAAGTGAAATAAAACTGCGATATAGAAATTCTGTATTGGCTGAGATTGGATGTTGCTTTCAAAAGCTGCATAAAATGGAAGCCATTAGCTTCTATTTGCATTTAAGCAGTGGAGTTGTAAAACCAGAATGATATAAAATTGTAAATTATCATCAGGCAGGTAATGTTACACGTTAGAAGAAGATGGTTCAGTTTGAATACGATGTTTGAGGAGATGTTATAAAAAAGTATTCATGGCAAGGGCAATAAAGAATTGGACTGTTGAGATATAAAGGCATTCTTGTCAGAGTACAGAGATTGCCCCTGCAAGCAGACCTTTATTTTTTTCCCTGAAATTTACCTTCAGGAGCTCGAAAATACGTTCATTCCACTGAAATATTGCCACTTCTTCCCTCTTCAGAGAAACTCATCGTTTCTGTCATTTGTTTGTAGGCATTTCTCAGTGCTGGCTATTATTTAGTGGAGAAATCAAGGGAAATCAAAATTATACATAAACGCTCATTAATACTCACTTGGGTGACAAGCCTCTTTTTCTTTTTTTTTTTCTCCTTTAACCTGTAAAAGTTTTCTTCTGAGAAAATGAAACTTCAAGCATTTGCTTCTTCCAACATAATGGGGCTTTTAATTCTCATGTGAGTGACACTGAGCTGCTGGAGGAGTGCCCTGGGGGAAGAGCAGAGTCACTGCCAGTGCCAGCAGAGCTCCCAGCAGAGCTGGGTGCCACTTGGAGGCTGAAATGCTTTTTGAAGTGGGAGCTGCTTCTTCTGATTCTGTCTAATCCTGCCCAGTGGGGCTTAGGACAGTTGGTGTTTAGATAATTCTGTGTAAGAATGCCATAGATGTGCCTTTGTCAGCATCAGATCAAAAATAAGTGAATACTCATGGGTGCATTGAAAAGAGGAAAATAGGTACAATCATGTTTACAGTGCTTCAGGTTTATCTGGCAAATGAGAGAGCTGAGAGAGACCTCAGAGCCCCTTCCAGTGCCTGAAGGGGCTCCAGGAGAGATGGAGAAGAACCCTGGACAAGGGCCTGGAGTGGCAGGAGCAGGGGGGTGGCCTTGAAATGGAGGAGGGTGGGTTTGGATTTAGGGATTCAGCTCAGTTCCTCTCCTGGAAGGGCGCCGAGGCCCTGGCACAGGTGCCCAGAGCAGCTGTGGGTGCCCCTGGGTCCCTGGCAGTGCCCAGGCTGGGTTGGACACTGGTTTGAGGAGCTGGGACAGTGGGAGTGCCCCTGCCCTGGCAGGGGGGAGAAGGGGCTGATCTGTGAGAGCTTTTCCAGCCCGTTCCGTGGTTCTGTGTTCAGAGCTGCAGGGCAGGGACACGGCACTCACCTCTGGTCCCACAGGCTGGGGGGACCAGAGCCACGAGGAGAGAGAAAATCAGATTGTCAGGGAGGGATACTGGGGCAAAGGGGAAAACACAGGAAAATCAGATTGTCAGGGAGGGATAGTGGATAAAAGGGGAAAAACACAGGAAAATCAGATTGTCAGGGAGGGATACTGGGACAAAGGGAAAAAACACAGGCAAATCAGATTGTCAGGTAGGAATAGTGGGAAAAACACAGCAGTTCAAGCTGTAGAAATGATCATCGTGTTCATAGATTACTGCCCTCACAGTTCCACTTATACTCTGGTTTCCCACTAATTTTGATGCCAAGCAAAGAGGATTAAATCCTCTTTTAAAAGTATCTTCACCAGGACTGACAGTGAAATGTTCCCGTGTGACCAGAGTCAACTGCAAAATCTTTTTGCCAATGATTCAAGTAATATTACTCAAGATAATTAATGAGGTTGGGTAAAAGAGGTACCTGACTCCTAATAAAAAAAAAAATGTTATAGTCCCATTTATTTGATTTTATGTTCATATTTTATAAGTGCATTCTGGATATGCAATCCATGATTCAAACACCACACCGTTTTTAAGCTATAAAATCCTACGCAAAGTCAATAAGTACAAAAATATGAATCTTAAAATTATATTCTGATATTTGTGTTACAAACTTGAGAACTGATAGACCTGTTAAACTGAAATATCAGCCTTTCAACAGCAAGCACTGGTAATAAACTGAACTATTTCAGTAACTGTAAACATAATAAAAATCCTCATGATGAAGCTCAGAAAAGTTCATTTGATGAAACTCATAACAAATACACTGAATCCAAAGGAATGAATAATTCTGCATTACTGGTAAAACCTAGCTAACTTTTTTTTTTTTTTTTTTTTTTTCCAAGTAGCAAGAAGTCACCATGTTTTGCTAAGGAAGTAACAGTAAGAAGTAAAGGTCCAGAAAAATATCAAGGTCTATGTAACTGGAGTTCACCTGAACTGATAAAAATGCTTTCAGATTGAAGGTATGTTGAAGAGCCTTTTAAGACTGTGCATTTATTCTTGTGGCAGTATAAAAATTGCTTAATTATCGGTGTATTTTGGTGATGGGGTCAGTTAATAACTGTGAATTATCAGGATTTGTACTTCAGTTTGACCAAACAAACCATTTGGGGCTTACAGCTCTTTCCTCAGTACCAGTCTGGGCAATTTGGTCTTGACCTGCCTTGGAAATGGAGTTAAGATGCCACTCTGTGTTCTCTAACATCTGCCCACTGATGGCAGCTCCATCAAAGCTCCATTTTTGCATCTGTTTGCTTCAGTTAGGCACGTTAAAATTACCAGCAGTGGAATGTTCTTGTTTGTGTTGTTTTTAGTCCTCTGTAGCAAACGCTAAACGTGTCCCTTCCTTCCTGGGAAGCTTGTTGTTGTTCTGTTAATGAGACTTCACACATTAAGGATGCTGATGAGAGCCTGGTGGAGCTGAGCTGACACCCTTCACGTTGTTCCTGTTGCTAGGAAGTGAAGAATCTGCTATCCAGCGTGTTGATTTTCCTCCTGAATCCATCCGATGTATCCCGTTAACATTTTCCTTCATTTAAGCTGTAAAATCAAATTCTCACTTCCCAGAGCCAAAAGCTGGAGCCCATTAATACTCTGAGAGAGCTTAAACCCATAGTTTTATAATTGAATTAACTTAAAAAGGTAAATATACTCATTTTCTGTAGTTCACAAGAGGTGTTTCCCCCTACTGTTGTATGTTATCTGCAACATAATTTAGAATATCTGATTGCTTTGCTGCTTTTCCTGAAATGACAGACGGTTTTGTGCAAGCTCTCAATTTTCCCTCCCAATTCCCCAACTTGAGGATTGTCATACCAAGCTTTATTGCCTTTGCAATGAATTTTTTCCTTGGGAGGTACTATTTTGAGCACAGATTTTCTGTAACAGTGGGAATTATTATCTGTGACTAATAACAATCTCTGTGGAGCTTGTTATACAACGAAGAGTGATCATGTGCTTGAATATATTCATATGATTGCTGGCAGCTACGAGTTGCTGAAATTTCTCTAAGTTGCTGCTTTATCAAAAAATGTTTTTTTTTTCCCTACTGAAATAAGGTAAATTATTAAACTACTGCTATTTTAACTCAACTTCAATAACACTTAGGTGAACTTTCATGCAACAATCTAGAAAAATGTAGGAATTAACAGTGGTTATTCTGGTCCCTGAACTGTTCTAACAGAATTGTTATTATAATTTTAATGGTTCCTTCTATTGTTAACCTATGTTCCTAAAATAACATTTCTTCAGAAGTGCCCCACAGATGTGCCAATAATAAGATACCAGTAGAGAAGATTTTACTTGGAACCCACTTTTATCTTTGTTTATTTATTTTTTAAACAGCTCTTGTTTGGTATAAATATTCTGAGAATTAATTATCCTTCTGGGCACAGTGTGGAGCACTCTAGAACATGCAGGGCTTTGCAGGAAGGTCAGAGTCAGGATGTTTTCTTCTGATAATGGCTGAATTTCATATTCTAATGCCCATTTGAGTATTTGTGTAGGAGAAGACTCGAAGGCAAGGCAGTCTGTAGTAATGAAGAGCACAGGGCTGGTGGCTGTGTAAACATGAAGTTTATTAGCTTGTTTTATGTTGATTTTTGTAGGTAACAAGATGATCTTTAAGGTCCCTTCTAAGCCATCCTGTGGTTCTGTTATGTCAGGTAAATTTGTACATAGGCATCTTTGGAGTTGGTTCTGTGAAGTCAGCCCTGAGGATGTGAAATAAAAGTGTGAGTGAACAACAGGATCTTGTAACTCGATAAAAGCCACAGCTGGGACTGCAAGCTGTGTGTCAGCAGTGAGAACCACCAGGAACTTCTGTGCTGGGCATGTCCAAACATGAGGGTGCTGGAGGCATCCCCAGAGCTGGGCCATGCTGTGGGATGGATTTGGTTTATTTTGGAGGGCCTGGAATGATGAAGTGCTTGCTGTTGAGCGAAATTTACTTCTGGCCTTGACAAGTCAGAGGAGGACAATTGTCTGGGCACTGTCACCTCATGGGTACCTAATGCTGTCCTGGGAGGTGGGACATGAGGTTTGTGTGTGCTGGGGACGGGGTGAAGGATGGGGACTGCAAACAAGGAAGGCAGGGAAAGAAAATAAGAATTAGAAAATAAGAAGTTTTTTCCAAAACTCTGTGAGGATCTGATTGCCATTTGAGTTCTGTCACTTCAGAATGTAGACACAGCATGATCATTGGAATTCAAGTGTTTCTACTGTGGAGCGTGAAGCAAGGTCAAAAAGCAGAGTGATTTGAATTGTGCAAGTTAGACAATGGATTTTGAGAAATATTTCATGACACGGAGCTATCAAAAAATGGCAATTGAAGAGAAGAGACCAGGGAAGAGGCTGTAACTGTACATTGTTAAAAGTATGAAGTTGTCAAACAGTAGAGTAACTTAATGGAACCCTGTCCTGTGGTTCTGTCACACTGCTGGAGAGTGTAAGGCAAAGAAAGCCCTTCAAGCCTTGACATTTTATTCCAAACTAGGATGATGATGAATTCTATCTTGTGGTTTTCCACACTTTAAAACCTTTAGGCCAGCCATGGGGTATGTGTGGACCCAGCAGAGTTGTGCTCAGTTATGAGGCATCGGCTCTGAGTCACCCTTACTGCAGCAGAGATGAAATCTGACATCAGCTCATGCTCCTCAAAGTGACTTTAAAGATGTTGTTATAGGTTTCTTTTTTCAGGGTCAGCCACTAAAATAATTATATCTACAGTGCTGCGTTGATTTGGATTATTTTTTTTTTTTTTTAAACAATCTTTCAGTTGCCTTGATTGAAAAGTCACTGGGGAATGACTGATACATAATCTTGTCAAGCAAAGATAAGTTTTAGTTGCATTAATGCCAAACTGATGGCTTCAGCTGCTTGTCCTGGCCCAGCTGGTTGAGATTTATGAAACCTGTCTGTTTTCACAAGAAAACAAAGTCTCTGTTGGCTTGCAGTGCTACCAGGAGATGACAGCAGCAAAAACTTATTTTGACTTTGTGGGACAGCAGATGAGGGGCAAGGCCCAGGGGAATTTGTCTCCTTACCCCAAAGCCTTTTTTTGCAGAGATGCCTTGCAGAACTGTACTGGTTATGAATTTAGGAGGGAGACTGCTCTGGCACTCTTAGGACTTGAGTTTCCTTTATTATGTGCTATTTTGATAAATTACTCATTGATGCCCTGAGAGGATTTTCTCTGATCTGTGTCTGTTCTTTTGCATTGTTCTAATTATTTATTTTAACTTCCTTTTGTCTTTAAATCCTCAAAATGATAACACACATTTCATCCACATGCATTTTTAATTCTTTATCCCACGGACTGATAAATAATCATATTGTCAAATCTTGCTTGTGTTAGTGTTCTTGAGCTGGTGGGAGTACTTTGGATAGTTCATTAAATTTAATATATAGGAAAATTTATTATAGATAAGGAGAACAATTACCAGAAACTACATTATGAAATGTTTGTCAAAGTTGAGTAGTTTAAATATTGATGAAGTCGAACAGAAGAATCAATGACAGTTACTGAGCTGGATCCTGGAGCAGCAGAACACAACTTCATTTAGCATCACAGTCTCTCTCCCACATCCTACATAAATCATGGAACTCATTCTAATACATTTGGCTTATGGCTGGGAAACCTCACGAAATTTTCAGGAACCTGGTGAGTTTATGGAGTCAATACTTTCATGTGAGGCCAAAGACCAAGAGCAGCATTCCTGATTTGTTCTCTACTTGTGGGATAAATTTTCTTCCCAAGCAGTGATGGCAGTTTGTGTGGTTTTGTGGGGGTTTTCTTTTTTGCCTTCCTAATGTAGCCTTACAACAGAAGTCAATTTTTGTATTTGATAAATGAGTCCTACAGCTCTGGAACACGTAGCTCAGTCACTGTGCTTGTGTTGGATTCTCTCCATAGTTGTGTTTTGTGATATTTTCCTTGTGTTTTGCAGAGGTAAACTGCAATTCTGAAAGGGAGGAGCTCCCTTCCCACCTCCCCTGCCCCCAGCCCTGCAAACGCCTTTACTGGGGGGTCAGAGGGGGCTCGTCCCCTCATCTGCCTCCTACCCCTTCTGGATTCTTAGTTTATTTTCATTTTTACTCAGGAACACCTGATAATAACATCTTAATTTGAAATAAAGCATGCATTTGGCATTGCAGGTATTCCAGTATGTTCAGGAGTTTAAGGTTTTAAGTTTTTAAGTTTGCAGTTTTAAGGCTACGGGCACCGAGTGGTTGGGTAGTTCTGAGGTGTGTCAAGTGTCCTCTTTAGCTAGAATGACATAGTTTGGACCTTTTTTATGCTTACATGCCTGAGAATGAAAAGACAAAAGATTTTTTTATAAAATTGTTTTTACTTTATAAAAGTTTCAAGTTCCCAGCACGCAGTTGGGGAGTGTGGTCTGATCCCTGTGACTGGGGTGTGGAGGGATGGGAACTGGAAAAGCAGAGAACACTGGAAATGCATTTCTGCATCCTGTTCCCAGCACCAGCCACCCCCCCAAAGGAAAAAAAATATAACTCTGTTTCCATGGAAAAATCAACATGATAGAGGACTGCTGGATAGCCAATACCATTTTTTAAAATCCAATTGGTTGCAGCTGTACTGAGAGGGAACAAATGTTTTGCTGCCTTTGCTGCCAAATAATAGATTATATTTGGAAGCATAAGACTAATGAAAAAATACAGTTCAGAAACAGAGTGATTGCAAAGCTTCAGGCACAAGAAAGGAAACTGTTAGCTTGCTTTGTAAAGCAAACCTCAAAAATTTAGGGTATTTTTTTTCTTTTTTTTTAGACGCAGTGTAAAGTTATATATAATGCTGTTTCCTGAGGATCCAGTTTTTCACCACGGCAGTGATGCCAAGCTTCCTGCTCTCTGCTGGCTATAATTTATCTACCTACCAGCAGCAGCCACTTGCTTGGGGAATCAGGAACCCAGGCTGGGCCAGCAGGGTGGGAGCAGTGGCTGGGAGAGGGAATTGGGCTGTCAGACTCTGGGCTGGTTCAGTGTGCAGTTCTGGGTTCATATTCAGGGTTGGTGAGCTCTCTGCACAGAGCAGGGAGACAAAACAATTCCTTTCCAGCTGGGCACCAAGGACAAATTTGAGGCCCAGGAGTGCAAACAGCAGTGAAGGAAGAGAGGGAACAAGGAGGATGGAGCTTCATCACCTGCAGCTGGAATTGGACAATTCACTCCAATCTGCTGATGGACCCAAACCTATCAAAGTGTGAGGCCTCGTGCCCAGGATCCATTTTGTGCTCATTTGTGGGTTTGACTTGGGTGCAGCCCCAAGGGGTTCCTGCCCTGCCCAGGCTGGATCCTTTCAATAAATCCCTTTTATCCTTTTATTCTGCCTGATCTCTGTTTCCAGGTCAGCCTTCCCAGGCAACAAAGGTCTAGCAGAGGATCAGCAGCTCATACACCTGTGATGACTTTATCACAGGTGACCAAATCAATCAGATAGGTGGGATCTGTAGTTTCATTATTTGAAATTATTAGATATGAGAATCAAAAAAAGAGTTATTCTCTCAAGCTCCTCATAATCAGACAGGGAAGTTAAGTGTGTGCCATTAACTCTTGTTAGAGCAAACAATCAGGTTATTTACTTTTCAGTCATTTTCTCATTGTCATGATGGGTTTGTGTCTTTTAGGGATCTGTAACTGCAGACTGGAGCTCGAGTGGCCCAGGTGAATGGAAGCACTTCAGTGCTTCTCTAGGAACAGGGTAAACTGAATCAATAATGCCATCTGACACGAAGGAGAGAAGAAATATCTTTACAACATCAAGCAGTGCAATCTGATCCACGCTCGGGGTATTGAGCGACTCATCAGATGTCGTGCAACAAGCAGGGATTGATTTTACAGTCCCTGCCCACCTGATGAGAATGTGTGTGCATCACTGAGCAGCATTCATGCAAACTTTTGTCTGGTAAGATTGTACTAAAACATGCTGTAGTTCACTTTTCTTGGTTTTTTTTTTTTTTTTTTTTACAGCTTGCTGGTGATGAATGATTTAGGAATTTAAACCCTCACCTTTAGAAATCACCATCTGTTACTGATGTCTCCTTTAGCAGCTTAGCTCAGTATAATTCAAATTGCAGTTACCTCTGACCTAAGAACTGTGTGTTACTACACCAGTAGTATCCTTAAAAAGCCTTATGTTTTATTTTCTGTTGGGAATATGTGCATCAGGCATTGTTAGAGAGAGAAATTAACTTAAGAGGTCTGGAGTGCCTGGGAGTTGGAGGTCAAAGAGGCAGCTTTCTGTTGGATCCAAACCAAGATGAGATCAGCATTGTGCTCAAGCTGAAGCCTGTTTGGCAGCATGTTTTTAGGGGGTTTAATCAAGAAAACACACACTTTCCTCCATCATAATGAAGCACACTTTATACCAGATGTTGTTTGGTATCATGAAACACTTGTTTTTATAAATAAAGTATATATTCATGGGAAAATGTGCTGCTTTCACAGTTTTAAAAGCTAGTGTATACCTGGATTCTAAAGCTCATATTGCTCCTAATATGTATGGAATTACTCAAATTGCATAAAACAACTGTAAATTGTGTAAAATAGATTCAAAAGAGCAGAATGATAAACAGAATTCCAAGACTTTTTTGGTTTTGTTTGTCATTTGGACACCTTTGAGTACAGACATTGTGCTAGATTTTTCATTTTGGACATGGTACTTCCTGAACTAAAATTCAGATGCTGAAAGCTTGCCTGTTGCAAATACTTGACTTGATTTGTCAACTATTAATAGTGTATTTTGGAAACAATTTCATCCTGCTTAGTGAGTGTTCACATGAATTTGAATTAGTTTAGTGGTATTTTAATTTTTTTCAAAGATATCCTTGGCCCTGCTACTACAGGGCCTTCAGGCACAAATAGTCCTGAACGTGCAGGTGTTTAGCAGAGAGAATAAAACTCCATCAAAGTGCAGGTGTGCACAGCAGGTTTATCAAGTAAGAACATAACAAACTGTGTTTTTCTGGGAGTTCAGAATTGGTGCTGTGGCTCTCTGGCTGCCCTTCCTTCTGTTGTTATTTCAGTGTACTCCTGTTGCAGTGAAAGACTCGGGACTCCATTTTCTTCATGCAGGAAAAGCCCATCTTCATTCTCAGAACTCATTTTTATACAGTTTTCACAGAGCTTATGCCAGACTCCCATTGGTTAATGGCTTTCTTGCCAATTACTCTATTGGTTAATAAAAGCCATTTTACTTGTCGATCAAATCTCTCTATTCCTGGATGATTTACATTTTTTTTTTTCCACTGATTCTCATGGGACAAATCCCTTGTTATTGCAGGTGCATTTGCTTTTCACCCTCAGAATAGGTTGCTGTGTTCATTGCCTTCACTCTTATGATTTTTCACATGGGAAGTTAGCTAGCTGCACTTAGAAGAAGTAACAGGTCAGGGCCTGATTTTATGAATCCTTCTTTTATAATTCTTCTACTTGACCACGATACTTTGTCTGTGCCTGATGCAGCAGGGGGTGAGGTGGTTTTTTTTTATGTACCTGGGAATGTTTTTCTTTACAAGCTTAATTGGAGAGTTTGAGAGAAGAACATGAACTAATAGTGGAAAAAATGCCCACATCTCATCTGTGGGTTCAAGTCATTGAACTCTAAGGTGAATTTCCAACTCACCCCAAAACAGTAAGAGTGCCTCATTTCCTTTCATTCTGCCAGGGAAACAAGTTGTCAGCTTAAACTATGAGAGCTGCTTAATAAATTAATAAAAAATATCTATTTAATTCAGGAGAGGAAAAAAAAATACTCCAGGTCTTATTAAATCAGGAGAAATTCTAGAGAAATGTTACTGCAAGCAGGAACATGTGCTTATTTACCTGAAGTTTTTTGCTGTCTTGACCCCTCTTCCCCCTCCAAATGAAAGCAAGCTGCAGAAGAGTCTCCTGAAGGAGCTGCAGGTGCTGCAGGCAGTGCCCAGGCAGGAGCAGTGACCTGGCAGTGCTCCCCACACTGCCACTCTGATCCTGGTTGTGCCAGGGAGCACAGGGTGTGCAGCTGAGCCAGGGGCTGCCCTTGGCATTCTGGCACACCCACCGTGTGCTAAGTGCTGCCAGCCCTCTCTGGCTGTGCTGCATCTTTTTGCCCAGAGCTTTTCAATTCCTTTCCAGCCCTGGCAGGTTTGGTGGAGCTGTGACCTGTGCATCCCACAGCTCTCAGCTCCTGAAAACTGTCAGGTGTTGCCTGAGAAAAAGATACTCGAAAACTCAGGCGAAGATTTGTTCTTGTCGTTTTATGCCGGTGTTATGATAGGCAGAGAGGGGAAAAAAATGTGTTGTGAAAGACCTTCCCACCACCATCAGCACCCAGGCTATGTTTTATCATCTCTCCTCAGGATTTGCTGTAGGCAGCTGGTTCAGAGCTGCTTTGGGGTGGTGAAGCAGCTCTCCGTTGGTAAGCAGGGAAATCAGCTGCAGTGTGTCCACGTGGCTGGGTCTGACCTTACCTGTGCTGCACAGTTGGAAGGGTTGATAGATGGAATGAGACCTCAAAATAAAACACACTGTGCTCACTTGGGCTGCAGTTTGGCTTCTGTTTTTTGCTGATGTTCCCGCAGGTGTTACTGCCCAGAATCTGCTCTTCAGCTCTGCACTGTGCTGATTTTTCTGCCACTGTCCCTGGCATGCAGGTCTTGAGGCTGACATCCCGTGGAGGTGCATGAGAAACAGTGAAAATATTCATACACAAAACGTCATGGGCATCACAAATTATGTTTTTTATACATCCCCTTCTGTGAGGACCTTAAAAAGTCAATTTTCCTGCGCACACAGAGTGTTGTTTTCCTGAGCTTGCTTTCAGTTGAAAGGGACATTCTGTGGGAATTTCACTTCCATTAGTGTGTCTGCTCTCTGCAGTGACTTTATTGACCACATAAAGAATGATGATTTTTTTTTTTTTCCAATAGTTCTTTCAAGAGATTCTTCTGCAGCTTGGTTTGATTTGGAGAGGGAAAAGGGGTCAAGATAACAAAAAAACTTCCAGGTAAATAAGGATGTGGTTTTGCTAGCAGTAACATTTCTTCTAGAATTTCTCTTTTCTGGAGTGTTTTTTTGTATTTCCTGAATTTATTAGATATGTTGAATTAATTAATTAAGCAGCTCTCATAGTTTAAACTGAGAACCTGTTTCCCTGGCAGATTATCAGGACATGAGGGATGTTAATGTTTTGGGATGAATTGGAAATTCACCTCAGAGTTCAATGACTTGAACCCACTGATGAGATGTGGGCATTTTTTTCACTATTAGTTCATATTCTTCTTTCTCTCAAACTCTCCAATTAAGCTTCTAAAAAAAAAAATATTCCCTGGTACAGAAAAAAAAAAACAAACCCATTCAAGCATTTGAAAGGGTTATGGCACTGGAAGCACCACCTTTTTTTTAAACAGTATTTTTTCCCCTTCCCACGTCCTCCAGTGCAGCTGCTCAAAGGTCTTTGTCCAAATATATAATGGAAACAAATTGCCAAGGCACAGAACACACCATAAACCAGATTTTTTTGCCTGGGGGCTGCGGGAGATGAGTGTTGAGCCTCCTGAGAACAAATGCCTGTCTGGATTAGGAGCCAGAGTCAGTGCAGGGCAGCCCGTGGTGCTGAGGGCTGTGTCAGCAGAGAGCTCTGCTCTGAGCAGATCTGCTCCAAAGAGTTCTCACACAAATCAAAATGGTCATGGCAGCACGCCCCTGAGAGGAAGAAATGTGTGTTTTCAGTAATACAAGATATCTTTCTTTTGTCTGTCTTTAAATTTTTTGATTTGCAAGCCTGGTACCAGAAGCTTCTGGAGATGGTTGCAGCTAGTGAGCAGCAGATAAATCTGTTCTGTGTTTTCCAGGCAGACAGGAACGTCTGCCAGGTCAGCCCTGAGCCAGGCAGAAGCTGGGGCAATATGGGCAGTATGGAACAGAATTTGATTTAACGTTAGCATGCCTTTCAGGAGCTTTATTGACTTCATTTCGCTGTTGTGCTAAGTTAATCCATGCAGCTTCCAGCTGATCTGGGGTGCTGAGTGCTTTTGTCTGCAAAATGCTTTCCAGACAGATTCCTAAAGCTGCCAATAAACAGAACTGCAGGTGAGAAGTGGGACTACTGAAGGAAAAGAGTGGGTGAAAAGGTGATTGTTAGAGGTTAGAGCCCCAGAGAAAAGATTGAACAAAAAAAACCAAATCAGTTTAAAAGCAGATTTAGACTTCCACTGGGAGAAGAGAACAATTCCAATTTCCAAAAGGATGCCAACAGTCTTACAGATACTCAGTGACAAGACTTGGCCAATCAAAGTTCTGGAAGCAGAAAAGTCCATTGTTTGTTATCCAAGTTACTGTATATTGTATATTTCAAAACACCATCCCTCACCGTGCACACTTCATCAGTTTCTCTGTATTTAGATATAATGCTGAATAAAACCAATCTATATCTGTAACCTTGCATTAGAAGCATAAAGATAATGCTGTTGTCACCATTTCATCCTGGTAATGCCCACACAGCCAGAATCTGATGTGGCCAGAACTTCGAGATGTGTTCAGCTCTTTCCTGCTAGAAAGATCTTCAAAATATATGAGATGGAGCACAACAAATCTTCCTCTCTGTCTCATGCTTCTTCTCCTGCATCCTTTCAGGACAGGTCCTTGCCCCAGGCCTGGTTTCAATCAACTTTTTCACTTTGGAAGGAGCAGCAGACTGCACAGAGCCTGGACAGGGAATTTTCCTGGTGTGTGTTTCACCCCACCTTTCCCAGGAAGGGAAGGCACAGTCCCTTCCCAAGCTGCAGGTTCTCAGCACCACGTCGTGGCTGTCGTTCTCAGCAGAAGAAAGCAGAAATGACAGAGTTTGATGTCTTGTTATTCATTTGTTTCCCTGGAACAGCTGTGACCCTGGAGCCTGCCTCTGTGTCCTTCTCTGGGAACGCAGCAGACATTTAGAACAAACTGTCCTGCTTTGGGCCATTGCAACATGAATCCATCTGCTGTTCTAGAACAGGAAGGGGATAAATACCTGATGAATGGCAGTGGTCAGGTACTGCAGGGGAATTTTGAATAAAAGGAAGCTGAAACTAACCAGGCATTGCACAAACAGCGATTTAAGAGGAATCATTTTCTCTTCTAAGGGAAAAGTCACTGTCTGCAGGGAGAGCCCAGAATGGAGAGAAATTCCTCAGGGTGTGCTTTGGCAAAACTATGAAATAAATATAAAAATGTACTGGGTGGGAATACTTTTCTCTGTTACAAATGGTTTGAAACATTCCTAGGGTTTTTGGCCAACTTAATACATAATCCTTTAACTGTAATGTCCTTGGCAAGGAACGTGCTTGAGTTTGTCTCGTTAGAAGAGGCTGCTGTGTAGAAAACTGATTTATTTCAGTTTGGTTGACACTTTGGTTTGTATGTGGCACCTGGGGTTCTAGTTCAGGGGTGACTGTGATGGTGCTGGGTTATGGTTGGATCAGATGATCTTCAAGTTCTCTTTGAACCTGGTTGATTCCATGATCTGTAATGTGTAAGAGTGATGCATAATGACTTTATAACAGTGTCTAGCAGTGCACTAAGACAGAATACTCCATTAATACTACCTGTGGGTTTATTGGCTGCCTTATTTTTTACAGATCTATCAGTTTTTTAGTACTGTGTTGTTTAATCCATAAATTTTGTGGTCTTTTAAATGACTTACACCTTGGGGCTGCAATTGCAGAGGAGAGTCAGGCCCCTGAGGGGACTCTGTTATTTGGGTTGAAGCTGCACCTCAGGATGGTGAATCCTCTCATGTCACTCCCAAAGAGAAAAGGGCTCTGAAAGCAAATGGACACCCAGCACACAGGCAGGATGAAAGCAGTAGATTTCTTTAACTCTGCCAAGAATTATGAAGAATGATGTTTTTACTCTAAAAAGTGGGAGGTTTTTGGTTGGAAAGGAGATGGTGCAGTTGTAGAGAGCGGGGTGTTTGTGTGCTGATGTCACACAGCAAAAGGTCTCCAGTCACAAGGATGAATCACACTGGCACTGTTGTCTGTTTTTCTTTAGCATCTTGGCTCATTGTTCAGAGATTTGGGGCAGAGAATAATAGTTTTCTCCTTCAAGTTAAGGTTAAAGAG
Source organism: Phainopepla nitens (assembly GCA_013400175.1). Lineage (NCBI taxonomy): Eukaryota > Metazoa > Chordata > Aves > Passeriformes > Bombycillidae > Phainopepla > Phainopepla nitens. Next base: position 123,942 of record VXBQ01005225.1, read on the forward strand.
CAAATTCTGAACACAAATGTTTCATATAAAATTGATTTCATTCTGGTAAATCTGAGAATAAACAAATCCTGTCTCTAGTGCAATGCTTGTAAATAATTTATTTGAAAGCATTTACACAATCAGAAAAAGACAGGGCTGAAGGAGGGAGGAGGTCATCTAATCCATTGAACTCTCTCTTAAATCTTTATCTCTGCTTAAAAATCTTAATGCAGTTCCAGAAACTATTTCATTAAAGTGGCGTGATGCAGCTCTTCACTAACTTACAGTGAAGTATTGCCTACTTCAAATTCATTTTCCTGGCAGCAGGGGAAACTCACCAATTTAGTGCTGTTCTGTGGCCATAGAAGTGAGGTTCTCCTTTTTCTCCTTTCACCTTGCTGGGAGTTTTTGTTACTCTTTGAAGTTTTTTAACAGCAATTTCAATCTAAAGACCATAAATACTTTTATATCTGCTGGTATTCGACTATTTTGAGTGATTTTTGTTGGTGATTTTGTGTGTCTGTGCTCAACTCAAGCTGGTTTTCATTTTGAATTCATTATTTTGATTATTCTTGTCCCATCTGGGCAGTCCAGTGCCAAGCCACCCTTTTGGAAAATGATGCAACTTGGGTGCTCAGCTGAAAATGATAACCACTCCTCTGGAGGTGCGTTAGGAGTCAAGGTGGAAGCAGTTTCAGCTGAACAAGGGGAAGATGGAAGAGCTTGTGGAAGGTGTGAGTGCGCTCAGGGTGTTTGCTGGGAGGGAAGAAGGCACTGTAAATGGCATTGTAAACAGGTTAATGTGTGCTGCACCTGCTGCATCATCCAAGAGAAGCAGGAGGATTATGGTACAAAGCTGCTCGATAGTATAAAGCCCCAACAAATTTTTTTTTTTTTGTCTTTAAGACTGGAGCAAGTTGAAAACCTGCTGAGCAAAAATATTTAGAAATAAAGGCAATAGAGCTGGCAGGAGCGTTGCTGCTGGGGTCAATAATAAAAGGATAATCTGTCTTTCCTTGTGGTACACAAAGCAATAATCTGTTGTTCACATTGATTAAACGCCTCAGCTCTGCTTCGATTATTAATCAATCTCCAAACCAGCTCATTGTGAGTACAATACCAACTACTGGAGATCAGGGATCGTGGTGATGCTCTGAGAGCAGGAGGGTGGGGGAGCCTTTTCTCCAGCATGGGGAAAAAATGGCTCTGTGGTGAGGTGGAGGGTTTGTGTGGATGGGTTTTCTATTGATTTCCATGTGAGAGGTTTGACTGCAGAATTCTAAAAGGGGGTCTGAAAGTCGAGTTTACACAAGCCACGGTGATTTTGATCTCTGATTCACAAATAGAGAAGTGCCATTGACCACACAGAGAAGGAATTTAAAATATGAGAACTAAGCTTGGCTATAAAAAACTTGGCCAGTTACCTTTTGGAAACATCTGCTGTCTGGTGTATTCTTTGCACTAATAATTTATTTAATTTCTTTCCTACACTAAAGCTTTTTTGGGTTGTGGGCTAGCCTAGGCTTTCAGCTTTTGAGCTTTTTAAGTTATGAGAAAAAAAATCCTCCTTCCTATGTATTTTTCACCTGTGTCTGGGGTCACATTATTGCCAAAGTGGTTTGTTGATTTTACTGGTAGGTTAGGTGGTGCTTTAAAAGGCACTGCAAAGAGTCAAATTTAACTTGTCTAAATGGCTTTTTACTGTCTGAAAGGGGGAATTTGGGTTTGCCTTTCTTTTTCTTTTCTGACTTCTGTTAAGAGGTTCAAATATACCTGTTTGACTGAAATTTCTGAATCACAATTTATGAAATGCAAGATCACTTAAAGCCCTGAGCATTAACCTTTAATTTCTCTCTCCTTTGAGTCCTGAGTTGGACTAAATGACTTCCAGAGGCCCATTTCAACTTTGCTTATTCACCTTGGTCATCCCAGCCCTGCAGGACTCGGAGGAAAGAAATGATTCTCCCTGATGGGAGCAGCTCCATCCTCAGTTCCCTCTCTCTGAGGATTTGCACACACGCCACAAATGCATTTTTCTGTCCCATTCTTTTAGGCTGTGCTTTGCAAGCTTGTGTTGGATATTCAGAAGAACCTTCACCTTTGGAACACTACTGACCTGCATGATTAATGATGGGTTATGCTAACAGTGTAAGTTTAATTGCATTTTCTATCTTGACTTTTTTCCAGTTGTGTTCGAGGTTTGTATTTCATGCTTTTTGTTTGTTTGTTGGTTTGGGGTTTTTTTGGTTTTTGTTTTTTTTTTTTTTTTTTAATGGCAGGGTGAAATAATGAAGCTGATGATAAAAATGCCTATAAAAATTCTGGCAAATTTATTACAGAACAACATGGCTTGATTTCTTATTTTTCTATCCATCTGGTCATTAGGCCTTTCCAACTGTCAGTGTCTAATATAATCTTCTTTAATAGCAGCATATAATTAGCTTTATGCTGATCAGAGGCATTTAGGATGGTGGTGGTAACATTCAAATCCCAATATCAAAATCCCAAAGAAGATAACTCAGAGACATATGTCCAAGCCAGCATTTATGACTTTTAGTCCTAAAGTCTGCAACTGGTGATTCAGGCATATGAGCTTTGAACTGTGCTATGGAAATTTATCAATTAAGAATCCTCAGGAGTTCTGGCAGCCAAGTACAGATGCCTCTCTAAATGCAAATGTGGTAATATGTCACTTTTCCCCCTCTGTACAGTCCTGTTATGGCTTCAGATATTTAATTTCTTCTTACTTGTCCAGCTTCTTATTTAGAAAAGTGAAAATATTTAGAATAGTGGAAGTCTTGCCATTGTTCCATTGGTCTTGTCTCCATTTTTAGGCTTCACCCAGAGCTGTGTGTACAACCTTCACACTCGTGTTTCACAGAGGTGTTTCCTTGGTGGCTGCTACAGGAGTGCATTTTCCTGCTGGGTGTTTTGGGAGGGGATTTGGAGGTGAATTTGTGTTACTGCTCATGGCTGATAAGTGTTCTAGAACATTTAGCTAGAACGTGGTTGCCATTGTTGGGCGGGCCAGAGAAGGGTGCTGATGTTACTGAAGCCCGGAATTCATCCTGAAAGTTCCTGTTTCTCTCAGTTCTTTCAGAGAACCCTGGCTTTGAGCAGCTGTTTCCAGAGGTGTTCTTGCATTTGGAGTTGGCCAAATCAGGTGTTTGATCATAAAAGCCCCAAGTATGGTGCAGGATTTCAAACACTACAGAAATATATTTATTGGCTAGATCTAGGAAATTCTTTGGTTCATTGGAACATAGTGGAGCATCCAGCTCTGTGTTCTGCTCTGCAGCCAGCCAGAATAAACCAAGCAGGGCTTCGAAAAAGGAAACACACCTTGACAAGTGAAAATTACATCTCCTGCATTACGGTTCTGTAAAGCTGGAGTTGTATTTGAATTCAGGCTTTCAGTTCTTCAATAAAAGATCACAGTTCCATTTTTTGTTCTCTGGCACTGGAACCCATTTGAGGATTCTGTCAACACCCCTTTCAAAAAATGCAGAAACCTGTTAAGATTTGTAGGAGTGAAAATCTATACGAGTTACCTTTTGCTCACAACTTGAAGTGCACAGCCAGAGCTTCCTCCAAGAAAAGTTTCAGTGCTGGAAAGGGAGAAGCAGATCTGTTCCCATATGTTCCCTATTGAAAGGAGGTAGTGGCAAAGTCTAGGGTTTATTTCTGGTGTGTTTGCTCAGGGATTGTTCTGGTTTTCCACTGCTCTGCTGTGACCAGAATGTGAGGCCACATCTAAACCCTGGCAGATGCCCAGGGAGCCCGTGCAGCTCTTGATGGGTGGATGTGAAGCACGTCGACTTCTCCTCAAAGAGATCTGCCAAGATTCATTGCAGGATCTGCTCCTCACCTTCCTCCTTTAATTTCCTGCATCATTTAACCAGTGTTTTCTGGGGCAGAACTGCTCTGCACGTCACTGCTTTCCTTTATGTTTGTTAATAAATACTGGCTTCTGCTCCACGAGGATTTTTGGCAGGTGCTCGTGAGCATAATCTCTCCAGGCTGCAGACACAAGCTAAGGACAACTCCCAGATGTTTTAATAAGGAACCAGAACCTTTAATGACGTGTGGGAAGCAGCCAGTCATTCACATGATGCCTCCCCTTTCCTCTCCCCCTCCCTAATAAATGTAGTTTAGGATTAAACTCTTTCTCTGTTCTTTATGTTCATGTTTTCTGCCTTCTCCCAGGAACTTATCTCCAATCAAACCTCCTTGTACCTCAAACCACCTTTGGACAAAGTGTAATTTTGGTGTATCAGGTGGGGCAAAGGCAATGCTGCAGTCCAAAGTAATTTGAGAAATTATACGCTAACATAGAAAAGCAAGTAAGAATGTTTTATGTAGAGCTGAACTCTTTTTAAAAAAGTATTAAATATTTTGAACTATTTCAATGCATACACCAAACTCTATCGACAAAGCTACTGAAATATTGAGACCCTACAGAGATCCTAAAAGGACTTGCTTTCAAGCTGAATTTAACTGAGTTAACTCCCAATTGAATTTGGTTTTCTTTTTTAAATTCTCAACTATGAAACAAAAATTTAAGAATATGCCTGATGATATATCTTGGAAGCCTTGAAAATATCCCCAGAGGTCAACAGAGATTTTCAATGTGAGCATAATTATTGGTAATTTGAGGCATGTGTCCTACAAGACCATAAGGGGAAGTTATAAATTTGATAACTCATCAAAAAAAGTCCATTCTTCTACAGCAGAACAGAAAACTTTCAGTAGTGTAGAGATGGTAGGAAAAATTCTGATAACAGAAGCATCTGCAGTGCTGGTTGGGAAGGGAAAGCATTTCAGGCTTGTTCCATTAACAGTTCTCTAAGAAACAAAAAAATCTCTTTTCAAACTCCATTCTGGCCTCTTTCCTCTTTACTGCTGTTCCTGTTTTTACCTCTGATCTATTCAAAGTAGTTTTACACAACTATTAATTGGATCTTTGGGGGAAGATCAGCAGAATTTCCACTTCTCAGCAAAACCGAGTGGCTGTAACTTAAGGCTATCCTAGATCAGTGTAAGAATATCAGCCAGGGGAATTTCACCCTGAAGAGTTTCACCTCTGTGAGCCTTTATCTCATGGCTGTCCCATGTTCCTGCATTCTGCCAGTGAAGGCACCTGGAGGAATGTGTGACAGTGTCATGTGGGGTAGGAACAGGGCTGGAAGAAATTAACCTCAGCATGGTGGAAGGGAAAAGATGCATCACTTGGACAATGTAGTTGTTGAAATCACTGGCTGATGAAAGTAGAGGAAAGTGGACACAGACATTAGTGAACTCCAGTAGATTATTGATTTCTCTTGAGTGGTTTGACAGATAAAATGGTAAAGCAAAATGTTCAACTTCAAATGCATCACTTGAAGAAAACAGGACAATGTGGCAGGGAGGGAAGGAGATGATGAATGTTAATTCGTTAGAGAGCAGAAAATGCAATTGTTCTGCATGAGGTGTTCATCACTTTTCTGTTCTAAGGCATTTGATTAACGTCCATTTAGCTGCAGCAGGCAAAAACCATGTTTAAAATCTTGGCCCATGGGTCAGCTTTCAAAGCATTACATCTTAACTGTATTAACTTCTGGTTCTGTACAGCAGTTTCATGTCTGAGGCTTCCAGCAGCTCTGAGGAGAAAGCAGGAGGAGTTTCACTCTGGGCAGGGAGGGTTTGATGCATCTGCATCCCCAGCAAGCCTGAACAGCTTCTGGAGAAATTCCACTGCAGATGCTGATCTTACAGGAGAAACACATCACTCCATCTCTTGGAGTGGCAGTGGAACTGCCCTGGGGGTTTCTGTGGTGTTACACAGGGCTGGGAGTGTTGTTATTGGGTATGAAGGGAAAAGCACACATGCTTTAGGGTGCTGAGTCGTGGGCAGGCAGATACACCAGGTGCTTCAGGTGGAAAAGAAAGGGACTCAGCAAAAATGCTGCATGTAGGTTTTTTTGACTTTAGAAAATGCAGTCTTGCTTATTTACTAAGAATCCACCAGTTTTGTTCTCTAAAAATGTTGGTGAAAAATGAGGTGCACATGAGAAGTGGAGAAAGGCTTTTGCTGGGAGATGCCAACCTTTTTAAGAGCACCTTCACCCAGCCCTGCAAAGTGCTCAGTGGGGCTGAATCTCTTTGGTAGTCTCCAGCTTTTTGCTCTAACACACATTTATATGCACAGCACCACCCAGCAGAGCTTTTCCTGGTTTCTGAGCTACATTACCATAGCAGATTTCCATGTGCTTTTGGAAGGTGACAGAGACAGCAGTTCTGTTCTCAAGGCAGGTTTCGTGAAAGATCTTTACTATTTATTACATCTATTCCCGGTGGAAGATTGCAATTACTATCCCACTTCCAGCAGCCCTTCACCTGAGTCCTGACAGCTCTTAATTATGTGTGAAAAAAGGAGTTTCATGCAGAGGAATTTCTCAGAGTGAATTACCTGTGAGATGCATTCCAGCTTAGAACTGCAGCAGGGTCGTTTGTCTTGTGGTTCTCATTTGGTTATTTTTGCTTCAGGAGCTGCGAGACTTTGCCTGACTTTTGATACCAGAATTTGCATTGGGAAGGAATTTCTGCTGCTGCTTTCCCCATGTTCCTCTCCCTCTTTTTTTTTTTTTTTTTCACTTTTTTGTTTGTCAGATTTGGTTCTGTGTTTCTGTCTTTAAATGAGACTCTTGCAGTCTACTGGTGAGTGCGCTGCTCAAGGAAACACAAAGAAATAAGTAACAGGCTTTCAAATTTCTGATCAAGTTTCATGTTAAATCTTATTATTCAGCTACATAACTTTATTACCCTTCAGTTATAAATGTTTTATTTTCTGTTTAAGTATTCATTAGCAAAAATGTATTAATGTCTATACTCAGAGAAATGCACCACAATGGCTCTCGTGTTGATTTCCAAATTAACTTGAAGCCTGCAGAAGCTGGCATTTAAAAGATGTCCTATTCCAAGTGATACTAAATCCAAGATTTAAAATGATGCCCAGCTTCCAGACCGTGTTAATGAGTAAAGATCACTGAGCCAGGACAGATGTACAGATTCCTGCTCCAGAGTAGGTGTAGGGTGCTGGCAGCTCTGCCTTTTCATGCAGGAGAAATCTGTTGCCACGCAAAAGCAAGGAAATCGCAGTCTTCTAGAAACTTCTAGCTGGGCTATTGTGAAAAGATTTTAATGCATGATCCAACTCTAGGGGATTTCTGTTTTCCTGTGGGAAAATTTGGCTTTATTGCATTGATATTTCCAGAGAAACTGTTTTCCCAAAAAACTTCCAGGAAGCTCTGAATGTTTTAGCCACAATTAAATTATATTTATGATGGGTTATAATTTCCTGCCCCGTCTCTCATCCTAGAGGTTATTAAATTATGGATGGTCACTCTGTGTTTTAATAATTCTTTCTGAATTTATATTTCAGCATGAAACTTAAGATGGCTTGAACTAAACCTCATTTATCAAAGGTAACCTTAAAAGCACAAGGTATGTTAAATTAAAAAATGTAAAGAGTTCCAGGAAAGAGATGATCACTGGGGATTGAAGTAGCATCTTGATTTTGCAGATTGACTGCCATTGATGGTTTCACCACTCCCCAATCAATGTGCTGCAGGAAACAGCTACATGTGTGACTGTAGTTCATCTTTGTTTTCTTCTTCTGCTATTAAACCATCAATAGAATTGTCAATAAAGGAGCTGGCCACTTGTTGGAAAGCTCCCATCTGTAGTATAGACAGCAGAGAATGTTCCTGAAGAAAGCCACAGGTCTCCCAGCAGCGTTACAAGTGGCGTTTCAGAAAGCCATGTAAGCATTTGTGCCCTGCAGTTCTTCCTCAGCAGGGCCAGGCTTTGCAGGGACAAGGTCACCCTGCTGCCCTCCGTGGCAGGGGAGTGCCCAGCTGCTTGGGGACGAGAATTACAGGGCTTTTTTCCTGCCTAATTAGCAATATTACTTTCTGTTTTGCACATCCCTCTGCGTGTGTTCGGGAGAAGTCTGCAGGGAGCTCATTATGTTCCCAGCCTTGTAGTTCCAGGCTTGCAAAGCTCTACCTTCAGGGGGGTGGGAGGTGCATTCACTTGAAGGAATTCCTTATCCAGGCTCAAACGCTGCTGAAAACTTGTAGGAGCTCTGTAGGATTCTCCTGTGGGGCGTGCTTTATCCTGCCGCCGTGTTCCTGCAGAGGAGCTGTCCAGCTCAACCTCCTTGACACATTTTCACCTGGAGATAATGGCTGAGGGCAGGATTTTGGCTCAGATGTCGTCTGTTAATGAGTCTCTAACCAATGAATGGGTTTGGGGAGAAAAAGGAGACAGTGAAACCTTGCTTATCACCTTGGCACGGTATTTCAGAGCCCAGTGTGGTTCTTGTTTTCCATCAGTACACTTTAGTGAGAGGGGTTTTTTATTTTTTCTCCCCTCTTTGGTGGAGCGGGGGTGAGCCAGGAGAGAATCCCACTCCCAGCACTCTGCTGTGCCAGCACACCCTGGCCAGACAAGGAGGTTTCAAAGGAAGGATGTAGGGCAGGAGCTCATGAAGCCCCTTTGAGGACAATCACATGAACATTTGTTGTGAGAATGGCTGTGTGACTCCAAGCCCACTTCTCTCTGGGCTTTCTTCTCCTGAAGTCTGGATCCCTAAATCAGGAAAGACGGCCCAGCGTGCCTCATGGAATTATTTCTTGTAAGCAAGATAAACAGTTTAAACTGAAGGGAGCATTGTGCCATTATTTCCTGGCCACCATGGAACTGTGCCAGAAGCTGCTCCTTGAAAATTCTGTTAATCTTTACTCAGTGGGGATGTCACTCTGTGAACTCCCAATTGCTCAAGTTGATCAGCACTTTAAAGGGGATTATTAGTGAAAGGCTTAGGAAAAGATGCAATATTTCCCCCTATGGAGGAACTGCACCTTTCTTACTCTCACCACCACCAGAGAAATGATTTTGGATTTGTATAACCATCTGTGGGCACGTACTACACCCCATTATCCTGTGGAAAAGTCCAATTTAGGTGATCACAGACATTAAATGGTGTTATCAACATAACTTCCACTGGAATACAAATGCACAGGCCCCAGAGTAACCCAGAATTAAAAGGGCAGTTTCATTTAACAGAACCTGGTTTGCAAAAGAATAGTTTTTAGCAATTACAATTGAAATATTGACATTTATATATATTTAGGAGTGTAAATGACATCAACAGCCCTGATAGCTGTCTGGTAGGAAATCAGATGGTTGATAAGGAAAATGCAAGTAGCAGGAGACAATTAGCCCATGTTGTCCCTTAGACTACCTGCATACCCCAAGACTGAAAAATTCACTCCTCAGGTAACACCCGGTATTGCTCCTGGGAGATGCTTATTGTGTTTTAGGAGAGAAAAATGAAAATTTATTCACATAAGGAAAAATAATTGCCACAAATTTGTTTTGTTTGCGCACAAGTCATTTGATTTGGGGCTGATCAGCCTTGGCATTTCTGGTTTTATTGACATGAGAGGCTTCTGTGGGGTGTAGAATATTTTGGGAAGCTGGTGAGAAATACGCTGTCACACGATGCCTGAATTATTATGCAGATAAAATTTACCAACTTCCCTCCTCCAGTTTATCCTGTTTGGGAAGATACACGAGAAATAAATGGCTGGTTTTAGTGGAAGTAAGTGCTACCTCATCTGGAATAAGCATCCTGTCATTTCAAGATTTACAGCAGTGGCCGTTCTCCACTGCTTCTGCTCAGCCTTTTTCACTCTGCTGCTTCTCTGCTTTAATTGCATTTTTGAGCCTTTCTCATTTGCCTGCTAGCTTGGTTTCTGTTTGTTTGGTTTTTTTTTTGGTGTTATTTTTTCCGAGATAATCTGGAAGGTGAAGAATGACCAGGCAGAACTCAAATGCCACTTTGTTATGCTTAATAGCTGATTAAAAACGAGCTGGCCCCTCTGTGGTGCTCACGCTCAAATGCTCTCTCTGGGGTGTTGGAAATTGAGTCATAATTGCTGATGCCAAAAGCTGTCAGTACAACGGGATAGGAAGCAGTCAGCTCTTCTTAGTGTTATATAAAGTTGTCATTTTGGAAGAATGAGCAATGATAAAGAAGTGTTGCAGTGCTTTTGCCTGTTTTCACAGTAAACCACGCTGTTGTTCGTGCTGCTTGTGTTGGAATCTTTTCTAATAAATTGATTTTCTCCTGTGAGGAAGGAATTCAAAACAGGGCAACAGGAATTTAGGGGAAATAAGGCCGCATCTTTTAGAAATATTTCTATCAAACATGCTTGTTCCTGCATGCAGTATAATAATGTATAGAAAGATTCAAGGTTTTCATGTAAAACATGAAATTGAATGTATTTTTTCTATCGTAGCAGGCATATTAGCAGCATCTAGCTGTACATTTAAAAAGAAAACTCTATAAGACATTCTTGGCTCTGTATGTAATACATATATTTACAACACTAAATGCTGACTTCCCTAATCATGTGTGATTTAGTGAGTAATATAAGGCATATTAATATTTATAGTGTTTGAAACCTTAGCAGAGAATGCTCTCGCTGGCTTCTGCAGTATTGATGTTTTCAAGTGGACAACAGTGTGCCTACTCTGAGAACTCATTTCTTTGCCTTCTCATTAACATTCAAATTACTTGCAGGATGATTATGAATGAAAATGGACATTGTCCAATCCAACTCTGCAGCCACTACTGCTTTTCAGAAAGCAGTAATTTGTTCTTGTCTCTCTGTAACCTACAAGGTAATGAAATTCTTGTGAAATTCTGCATTTCACAGCTGTAGCTGCAGATCAGCCTTCAGAGCCCCAGCATCTGTGACAGCATGTGCTCCTGCATCCATTTGCTGAGTCAATGTTCCACTTTTCTGATTCTCCTCTTTCACTGAGGGCATAGCAGCTCTCCTGGAGCTGTTCCTGGCTGCTTCCTCAGCCAGTGACTCACTGTTTTGTGAATTATGCTTTAAACATTTCACAGTGGACAACCTGTGCCCATTAAACAGACATAACTTCCCTGCCTTGCTCGCATGCCTCCCAGTGCTGGTATTTTTCTGTTGTTATCTGACTGCAGCTATCAGCTCCAGAGACGTTAGGGTAAGGAAATATGTTCAGCTGACACACCAGCAGAAATTCACCTGACTGCAAGCTCTGTAAATCTGCCTTATAAATGCCTCTTGCCTTTATGAAACACTGAGCAAAACTAAAAAAAAATGAGCAAATTCTCCTGCAAGGCAAGAAGTGCTGGAGCAGAGAGGAGGAAGGCTCGGAGAGGAAACACAGAGTGCATTTGTTTACAGGAGCTGAGGCTTTGGAAATGAAATAGGAACAGAAAGGCAGATGTGTTCTTAGAGATGGCAAATTCTCACTATGGAAATTGTTCATTATCTGCACATCATGGCAAAGCAATTCTGCCAAGCAAACTGCATCCAAAGGGCCTGAGTTTCAGCTGTGGGCTGCTCTTCCTGTGTCTGTCAAGTAGCATAAATAATATTTAAGTGATGGCTTTGTGTGGATTTTTTTTTTTCCCCAGATAAGCAAAATGATGGAGCCTGGCCACCACAAATTGGCTCTTTCTTTCAACTTTGTAAGTATCCAGGTTATGTTTGATAATTTGAAATGTAGATTTTGTGTCTGGGCAAATCACGAGTTTGGAAGGAGAAGAGAATGGTTTCTGTGTGTCATTAACCCCATTCCAAACATCCTTAGTTACAATTAGATCAGACATAAGAAATTAATTATCCTTGGCATGGGAGCTTTGACACACTCCATGGTGTTGGAGATAAAGCAGTGAAAATCTGGAAGATTTAATGGTCTTGCTGTGTAGTACCTTAGAGGAGATGGATTTTGGGATAACAGTAATATCTTATCTCACTTTTACTCATGAATACAGTTTGGCTGGATACTGTGGGATTTCCTAATGAGAGAACCTTGCTGTTCTCAGTGCTCTGAATTCCATAGAACCATTTCCCAAGGCTCTTCTAAGGCAAAGGTTTTCTTTGTTTGCCCTGGGCCTCTGCTCTTTCCTTTAGCAGCCTGGAGCTCATTTAATCCAAGAAAATTGGCTACAGCCCTAAGCCTACCCCTGCAAACTTACTTTCCAGAATTCTGACTCCATTTCTGCTATTTCCTTTGCTGGTGCCAGTCCCCCTTTTCCCCCAGCAGCCTGAGGGGACGGTTCTGGGAGATCCATCCAGGGATCAGCTCTGAGCTCCACCCTTGGGTTCTCCACCTCCAGCCACCCACCCAGCACGTGCTGCCTTTGGCATGGAAATCTTCCTGTCTGCAGAAATTACAGAATGCTCTGATTGCCAGGATGCCCTTGAGCTTCCTAAAAAAGGAGAAGGGAAAAGCATCACGTGCTGTTCAAACAGGACAGGGGGAAAGGTCTTCCAAGCAAAAGCTCGACCCATTTTCTAGTCTCTCAGCAGAAGAAATACCACATCTGGGTGTTTTTTTGGTGGTTTCATCTATCATATTTCAGATTTAACTTGATGCATTTGTCTTTGACTTCATTTTTCATGTTCAGCTTGATTTGAAGATTTTGGAGGAAAAATATCTTCTAAGGTGTATCTGGTTTTTTGGTTATTTTTCCAAGTTGGCTTCTTTTTTTTTTTTGATTAATCTGCTGAGCTACAATGTTCTGTATGTCACTGTGTACACACTGTACACATGATTTAAAATCCTGAATCTGTGATGTTAATATTCAAAGCCAGACTTGTATTACTGTGTTTATGACATAAAGATATTTTCAATATGTTTGTACCAGTATCTGATTTTTAAATCACCCGATTTTTGCAGAAGAAAAAAAAAAAAGATTTTTTTTTATTTCTATATTTAGCAATAATGATTATGTTCTTATTTATATTCATAGATACTATATAAAGTTATTATTATTACTATTGCTTTGTGAAAAAGCAAGTACGCTTTTTATTTTGTAAGAGGATACAGAGTCAACTTCATTTAATGCCCCCTTCTTAAGGGGCAAGGATAACTAAGATGGGAGGCAGTTTTCAAAACAGGGACTCTGGTGCTGTGATTGTCATTTTAACCTCTGAAGGTCAAATAATGTTGTTTTTGCAGCCAGGTGTTTGGTTCCATCTCTCCCATGAACATTCTAGGGCTGAAATCTTCAGTTTTGGGGAAAAGGTAGATGAGCTTTTTGCCCTTTATCCTGTGAGAATATTTGATGATGCATCTCCTAAAGCAGGCATGCTTGAGGGTAAACTGAAGTCACTCATCTGTCTTCTTGCTCTGCTCTGAATGGTGTTTCTTAGCAGCTCATTTACCTACAAACACATTTCTGGTGCTGCTGGGCTTTGGTAGAGCTCTCCCTGTGCTCAAAGGAGAGCAGCAGAAAAGACACAAAAAGAAGGGAAAACTTTTTTTCCCTCAGTTAAGAAAACAATCTCTGAAGCTGCATGTCATTTGTGGGCCCGTGGAAATCAAGGTGTGGTTTGACTCCTGACATTTCAGGAGCAGAATTAAAGGAGGAAAGGCATGAGGTCAGCAGATGGCACAGACAATTCTCTCTTTAGAACTGAGTGTTCTTGTCTCTGTTTGGGGGTTCTTCCTGGTTTCTCTGTGGCTGACAAGAGACAATGCAAAGCTGAAGCTCATTTAAGCTTGGAATTCTTGGATGGATCCAGCTCTCAGCTCCTCAGATGTTGTGGGACTCTGGCTTTTCTTGGGCTTTGAGTGCTCTGCTCTCAAAAGGCTTCTCTGCAAACCTGGCAGCAGCAGAGCACTGTTCACAAGGAATGGGAATTCTAACCGTATTTCTTTAAATTTTTCACTTGACTTGTTAATGTTTTCCCCTCACTTGTTTAATTATTTTCTTTGTAAGAAGTTGGACAAAATTCTAAGTTAAGACTTTTTTTTTCTTCTTCTTTTGTAACTGTTTCCTCTCGGCTTGCATGAAAATAACTTTCTTAATAATGCCACAAGGCAGAGCACTTGTACAAATTAGCCTGAGAGAGATGTGTTGAAATCATTGTGAGACTCTTGCATTATTTACATCATGACATTCTGTCAGTGTACTAATGCTCCAAACTGTTTATATTCCTGGATTTAACAAATATGTAAATCAGGTGCGCATTTCCCTAGGAATTCAAATGTCTCTAATGAGGAAAGACAAACTTCAGAGCAAACAAACAAAAGCAGAGGAAATGTTAAACAGCTTGTGTGAGAGTGGGGATAGAAAGGAAGGGGACTGGAGGTACTGGGATGTAATCCTTGCAGCCCTGGGATTGTTTAATCAGCCCATCTTGAAGCTCTGACAGATCAATTGTTTCTTTGCAGGGACAGAGCTGGGGAAGGATGGCAGCCAGGCAGAGTTTTCCCATAAGAAGGCATGAAAATCTCTGGTTTTGCTCTTTGTGGCAATCTGGAGAGCTGAGAGGATTGAGTTCCACTGGCTGCATTCGTTAGCTCGGGCACAAAACCACTCCAAAGGGCCCCAGCTCTCTGAAACACTTGTTTGTGTTGCAATAATTAAAGTAGCTGTTTGATTTCAGTGGAGAGGCACAGAATGGGAATAGCATTGTGGTGCATTTGGTTTCAGTATTATAGCAGGATTTGAATGTCCTTCAGAGAAGCATTCAGTTCAGATTTCGTGTCAGAATGGTGCCCTGATTTAGTAAGGATGACTGGTATCTTTGAATCACAATGCTCTGGGTTGAGTTTATGCATGGTGAGAATGGTTTTTATTGTCCTGTGTTTGTGCTATGCTTGTTATTATGCACTGCTCACTGAAAACTTTATCTTCCATTACAAGCTGAATTCCTTTCTGAAGAGCAATTAAACAAAATTTGCTTACTAAAATAAGACATCATTTATTTCAAGCTGGCTTCTATTTTGAATTTTGATGGCTTCCTGCTAAATATGCAACCTTTTTTTTCTGTGAAATTAGCTCAGTATCTAAAAATCTGAGTTCCTTGGTATTTTGTTTTTCATCGTGTAGCTTCAGCCCCCAAAGTTCTGGTAAGAATTATATTTCCCAATTATCAACCATCTTTAAGAAGATCATTATGGTAAAATTAGTCTGACTTCTCAAAGATCTATGAATTATGGATAGTGCCTGAGTAATAAATGGGGTAAAATGTTTTAATTAACGTTCTTAGTAATCCTTTAGCTGCATATTGTATGCAACTACTGCCTTCTCTGTCTAATTCCAGACTTTTAACTAAAAATGTGCTGTGTGTCAGTTCCAGTCAGGATGTCAGTTGGATGCTGTGCTGTGACAGCAGCACATTCCTGATGCTCCTGTCTCGTTTGTCACTGCAGATCTGGCCTTGCTTTAGCATAGCCTCGTTTGGTGGTGCTGGCAGAGCTGCTGGGGAGGGATCATTAGAAGCACAGCAAAACCATCTTGAGAAGTGCTTCCTTGAGCTGCCCACGTGCTGCTTCATCTGGCACGGAGATGTGGATGTGGGAGGCGGGGGAGGTTCTGGGAGCAGAATGACTGCCGGATCCAAGCTGTCCCCAGGCTGTCAGATCCACACCCCGGGGTCAGTGGCGTGGCCAGCCAGGGCCTGCAGGGGTGACACTGCTTGGATGATGTGGCCCGACTGGCCCACCCTCAGCGTCTGTGGGAAGTTCTTTCCACGAGGCAAGACATGGGACGTGTAGATGTTTCAAAGTGCAGTTTATTTACCTGCTACGTGGAGCAAAAGCGTGAGGGCTTTCACAGGTGTTGAAAGCATGGCTGGAAGTCACAGGACTCCAGCTTGCATCATCCTTTAAAGGCTCATTAGCCAACAGAATATTGACAACTTGGATATTCGCATTAAACCAATAATAAGAAGTTTCATCTAGCAATAATGTGACCTTTTCTAACCAATCTTGTTCTGCTGCACAAATCCATTCTACAGACTTCTTGTTACCTTTGTAACCACTTCTATTCTCTCTATCCAGCTTAACATGTCTCTGTTTTGGCTACAAATCCACATTCTTGCATCCAGCACCTGAGTTTGGAAGCTTCTCCTAGGGCCTGAGCTCAAACCCTGGGTTTAATTCTGAGTTTTGGCCCCCAGGCCCAGTGTTCTGAAACCTCTCTGCTCTCTGGATCCCAGCAGGATGAGGACACGAGCAGGGCTGTGTTGGTGGCACTGACCTCTCCTCACCCACTTCCACCAGAAAGGTGGAGCCCAGGTCTGCAGCAGCCAGCCCAGAATTTATTCCTCATTTCTTTCTCAGCTCTCCACGTGCAGCATTTCTCCTCTCCCTGTGCTGTGAAGTGACACGGTGTGGGAGGTGCAGGTTTTGTGCTGAGTGAACTCTGAACCTCCTCCCTGGAGGAGTGAGGAGGCTGTAATTGCTGCGAGCTGCTGGGCAGAGAAATCCTGATATTCACAAAACCCTCCCTAGAAGCTGGACTAGCATCTTATTAAATTGATACCTCTGATACCTCTAATTAATGCCTTGGCTGGGTCTCCAATAAAGCAGGAGTTCAGTGACTTTCTTAAGAATTATTCTTCCCTCTGTACACATGAAACTGACTTTTAAGTAGTGTGCAGTTGCTGTCAGCTAAAGTGCTGCTCAGAAATCTCAACTGGCAGGTGCCCTTAAGTCTTGTTGATTTGGATTAATGTTTTAAGTGCTGCCAGAAATTATATTTACAGTGCATAAAAAGAACCTTAAAATGTAGGTGCGACACAGAATTTTGTTTAAGGACTCAGACTCTCCAGCTGAGTGTTCATTTTTTACCCTAATTTTGTAGAAAAATGTGAGGAAAAAAAAAAGATGTGTGCCAAACTAGCAGATAAATGCACTAATAGTTTAAGATAGTAAACCTGTCTGGGGAGCAGAGTTTATCCAGACTTTCCTTGGGATTTGCAACTTTAAAAAAAAACTTCTATGTCAGGAATTTTTTTTTTTAATTGATATATTTATGAAGATCCTTCACCATTTGTGTTCTCTTCCTGTATTCAGACTGCTCATTGTGGATATAAAATTCATCAAAGTAACCAAAATGGAAGATTTGGAATCAAGAGTTCAGGGGGAAAAAAAAAAGACAACTTTATTAAATACCCTGCCATTGCATAATCTTTGAAAAAAGCTTCAACGTGATTTGTTTGTTAATTTTAATTTGAAGTATTTTTTTTCCCCAAGATTTTTTATCGGTTGAGTCCTTTGTGTCAGAAGTCCATGTGGATTATCAGAATAAAACATGGATTTAAAACTACAGGAGTCAAGAAGAGATGAGCATCTTCTTTGTTCCTGTTTGGGGTTATTTCAGTATATTTTTCTATCTAGAAATATCCATTTGATTTAAAATGATTTGATCCCCTTTTTTTTTTTTTTTAACTTTTTCCTTTTTTTAGGCTTTGTGGGCAAAAATAGTTCTGTAGTTCTCTGTTCTTTTCAAGGACAGTGGAAATGAGTTTTTTTTTTCATTTCTGAGTTTATGTTGCTCTCTTTTTAGAACCAATCCTTACAACATTACTCTGACTGTCTTTTCAGATTTAAAACTTTTCTGAGGGAGTGGAGACAAGAAAGGCTGTGTGAGAACAAGGACTGCATGTTAGTTTGATTTCCCTATGAAATAATGATGATTTCTTTTTCTAAATACTGCCTGCCAGAAAGATGTGAAGAGGTATGTAGCAGCAGTAAATACAAACTCTGGGTGGATTTGAGTTTTGCAGGTTTGAAAAGCCTTCCTGTGAAGGTGCAGCCTGGTGGAGAGGGAGTGGACAAGAGTTGTACCAGAGAATTGGGAGGCTCTTGGAGGAAATTGGAGGAAATTCTTGGAGGAAACTCTTGTGCTGTGGATGTGCTGGTTAATACTGTTGTTGGAATTTCTGGGATGCCCTGTTGGTTTGGGAGTGTCTGTGCTGCTCCCAGCACTGAGGATGGTTTCTGCTCCATCTCGCTGCTCCCTGGCAGCCTGAGCTGCTTTGCTTTCCTCTCACTTTTGAAACTTAAAGGATTTCTGAAAAATCCTCCATTCTCTGAGATCAAAAGCTTCTGTAAACCTGGGTAAGTCAGCGGCACTGGAGCTGTTTGAGGGGATATTGGTCGACAATGTACCTCCCAAATCTCTTCCTTGCCTCAAGTGTCTGAGCAGTGACTAAAGCAATGCTACAAATTCCATCAGTATTCTTATTTTTCACCCAGGTCTTACCCCTGCTGCTTTACCCTTGATTCAGTTCTCCTCTGACCAATTCTTTTTAAGAACTAGTGGCTGTTTTCTGATCCCACTGATCCCAAGTGGTTTCAAATTCACTTTTCTTTTTTTTTAAAGAGTAATTTCTCCATGTTTAAATAGAAGTCAGCATGAAGAAGGTGGCAGTGCTTCAGCGGGTTGAGCTGAATATATTTCCTTCTGAGCTCAATTAGCTCATGCCCTTTAATTTGACTTGGAGCTATGATCACAATAACTGTAAAAAAAAAAAAACAAATTCCAAAGTTTTATGTGACCCTGAAACAATTGTTTTTCAAAAAATGTAGCTTTAGGTCGCTCATTTTGTTTGAAAAATGGACTGTGGATCTTCCCAGTATTGAGATGTTCCCGATTGGGATGTCCCTGTCTTATTTCAAATGCTCTCTTGGCTTCTATCTGCTGTTTTACAGGTAGAGGAGGAACTCCTCCAAATGGTTTCTTTTCAGATAGGGCCTTTTAAGGCTGGATTTACCTGTCCCAAATTCAAGTGATGATTTAGCTGAGGTGGAGCACTGGGTTGTGCTGCTGTGCCTGCTGCCAGCTCTGTCCCAGGGCAGAAGCTCTGCCCACAGCCAGAGCATGATTGCTCACTCTGGCTGCAGAAAGCTCAGGGGCAGACCAGCCTTCATTTGGGAAGCAAACAGAAAAAAAAAAAAATCCTCTGTGTTCATCTCAGCTGTTCCTGTAAGAGCAAAACAATCTCAGAGGACCAAAGAGGAATCAGAGCAGGCATCCCACTGCTCACCCACCTCATGCCTATCAGTCAGCGTGTGTGAGGAGAGGAATGATGTATCAAGAGTGTCTCCTCTGGAAAATATTTATGACAGGCTCATTCCAGCTTGTTTCCTTGCTTTATTTCATTCTGTTATTGGAAGAAAAGGCTGACATGTTCCTCTGTGGATGATGTCTTTAGGAATATTCAGAGCAGTCCCACTGATTTAAGATTTTCATATTAATACCAGAAGTAATCAGCATGAAATTGCCAAAACAAGCCCACCCTTTCTGTTTTGGCTCTAAAACATGCAGAATAAACAGCTTCTATCTGCCTTAAGCACGTGATGGGCTAATTGCTAATGAAGAAATCATTATCTTGCAAATAAGACTCAGAGCTCAGGGGAAATGAAAAACAAAATAAATACCATGCTGTTACTTTTCTTTATTACTGGAAGACATTCCATGGTGTCAGTGCATGCAGAGAGTGTTGGACGAGTGTTTAAAGAGATTAAGCTACTGTTTGGGAAGGATTTTCAGAGAAAACTGGAGAAGCTATTACACAGTGTGCTACTTCATGTTGGAAAGGTTATAAAAACTTACAGCATAGGTAACAAGATCGAATAAATAAATACTTTCGTGCCTGCTGAACCATGGGGGTGTTTGCCTAAATAAGAGAGACATAAGAGTTCATTTTTAATACAAGTAGAATTTCTTTCAAGTACCACTTTGTGTGGCATAACAACTGCAGATCATAGAAAAATATGGCTGAAAGAAGCTTTTCAGCTTTTTCTTTTCAGTTTATTGCTCATCCATAAGAAGAGATGAACTAAACTATTTGTGATTAATATTTACTCTGTTTTCTAAATATCCTTTTTTAGCTCCATCGCCCCATGTTCCTTTCCTCCCTTTTTTTTGTCTTTTAAATTAAACTCTAAACCAGTTCACTCTACCAGGTTACAAACATGTGATGATTTGGACATAAAAAGGGAAATTTATGAGAACCTTAGGGAACTTTGCAAGGGAAGTCATGTATAGAGTAAGAGTTTGACTTTTTAAACTTTGTTTTAAGGGGTACTTAGGGAGAAGAAGAAATGATTGCTAGAAAGGTCTAATTTCTTCTGCTTAACAATCTTTTGCTAGAAACAAATGAAGATTTCTAGCTGTGCATAGCATCTGTCTTTCAAAAGGACCAGGCACTGAAAAAGTTTTAAAAAATGAGTCTTTAATTCTAGAAGGAAATTGTGGACAAGCCCATTGTGCTTTTAAGATCTCTTCCTATTTCCACAACCCCTCCCAGTCAAATCCATTTGGAAAAATGGTAAAATTTGTGGAGCTTGATAATGCTGAACGATTGTCCTAAGGAAATCATGTCTGTGCCTATTCTTTGGGGTCTATGAGGAGTCATGAGATGGGTGAATCAGAAACTCTGACAAAGCCACAGGAAATCAGTGGAGCTACGAGCAGAAGGTGAGGGCAGTTCAGTGGGAATGGGACTTAGAAATGCTGAGTTTAAAGCCAATACCCTCTTGAACTGAAGTGGACTCTGGGAGTGTCTGAAAAACATCCCTAACTGGGGAATAAAACATCCCTAACTGGGGAATAAAACAGAGCACTGCTGCTTTAAATAGCTGTGTCTGAAAGCAAAGCTCTGCCAATCTTGGCATCAGAACGGGGCATTCCCTGCCTGGTGGGGTTTCTGTGGCTGTTAGCAATCACCCTCCAGTGACCTGCACCCATCAGCACTGGGGGGGTTAAATCCAGGGCACCGAGCCCTGGGAACAGCCCTGGAGCCCCAGGCCAGTGCCAGTTTGTCCCAGCACTGGGAATGTCACAGTGTGCAGGCCAGTGCCAGTTTGTCCCAGCACTGGGAATGTCACAGTGTGCAGGTCAGAGCCAGTTTGTCCCAGCACTGGGAATGTCACAGTGTGCAGGCCAGTGCCAGTTTGTCCCAGCACTGGGAATGTCACAGTGTGACACATTTTTATGTGGGAAAGAGCCAGGGAGTTAAGTAGGATAACATTTCTGTGTCAGGGTAGTGGGACAATAAATGCAGAACAGCTGTTATTAGACACTGGACGTACAAAATAAATCTGTTTCCAAGAACACCATTGTGAATGAGAAAGGAGAGGGAGAATTATCCCTTGCTGGTGGCTGTTAGCACAGCGGGGTAAGCTGCTTTCCTCTTCTTTCTGTTCCTCAGGAGTTCTCCAGAAAAGGCACTCTTACACAGAGATTGTTAGCTTAGCAGGAAAAGTCAGGTGTCCAATTTTTGTTAAGTTTGTTTTTACTCAAGATTCTGTACACTGTATTTAAGGCAAATAAACCAGTACTAATGGCAGATTTGCATAGTGTCTGCTCTTGATAGGGATGTTGGTTTCGCCCAGTGTTTTGGAACCTCCAGAAAACTGGAGGGAAAAGGGCCCCCAAGTTACTTGAACACTTCCCTTGGTCTATCTGTAATTTTTACTAATTTTTAATTGACAACTCTACATTTCAGTATTTAGCCACTGTACTGTTGTTCTTGATCCATTGCCCTCTCTCTTCCAGAAACTGGATGTATGAACTTGAAATAACCTTTGAAGGGATTACCCTGGGAAGAGCAGTGAGCTCCATGTGCAAAGGCATTAAAGTCAGTTCATGTGATGCACACTTTTGGGTTCCCAGGGTTCCCACTTCCCACAGGAGCACATCAGAAGACAAGGCACGTTATTAACTTAACCCAGCACAAATTTGTCTTACAATTTTCCCATTCATTCAAATGGGACGTGAATATTTTGTTTCCTAATCAGCACAATTACCCCGGAGCTCGCAGTTGCAATGTGTCACTTCAATGACAGCTCCCCCTGAATGACAGCTCCTCTCTGTAGTGAGAAGTGACAGGATTTGTAAACCAAGGTTGTTTAAAGAAAAGACTCGGTTCTCGAGCGACTATTTCACAGTTAATCATTGCTGCATTTTACAATACACCTTGAAAACACCTATCTTAAAGCTGATCTGACTGGTCTGCTGAAAGGGACTTTATTGGTGAATAGCAGAATATTTTATTTCAGCACCTACTAACAGAATATTGTTGATGGCAATTAGAGGATTCACAGACACACTGGGAAATGAGATGTAGTAAAAAAGCCAGTAGTGATGGCTGTCAGGGTTTGTAATGCTCACCTTGGTGGCAAAAATCTTGTCATGCCTTTTGCTGTCACTTGGGCAGTTGCTGTCACCAGCCTCTTCCTAATGGAGGCCTTATTTTTTTATGTAGCAGAAGCCATCACTTGTCTCCCTGAACTTGCATTTGCACATGTTATATATATTATTATATATTTAATAATTAAATTAAATGTTATATATATTGTTATATATGTAATAATTATATATAGTTGTTATTCCATTTACCCTTAATGGCATCTGGCTAAACAGAAAAGGAGAGATGAGTATTTTACACTCATGAGCATAGGAAAGGAGTCTTGGTCTGAAGGCTGACTGAAATCTCAGATGATTTTCATGCTCGTGAATGCAGCCAGAAATCTGACAATAAATCAGTGTAAGGTTTGGTAAGTATTTTAAACACAGGTTCTGGAATTTCACTTTGTATCTGTGCAATAGATGGACTCTGTTTAGTTTCAGATCTTGGGACAAGGGATGATCTCAGTATGGCAGCAAGCACAGGCCTCTATTTGTGCTTGCAGACCAGTGAAATTACTGCAAAACATATCTCTAATTCTAAGAATGATGTCATCCCTCCTCCCAAAATGAGAAAAATAACTGCCAGTCCTTGTTGTAAATGCTTCTGAACACTTCCAAAATGTTCAGCAAGTCTGCAACTTGTCAGAAAGTTTTAAGGTGTATTATGGCAGAAATCCTGACATAAGTGTGCTGCAGACATCAAAAAGACTAATGCTGGTGTCATGCTGACTTCATTTTCCTTTTGTTGTATAAATATACACATAGTACTTTAAAAATATTGGAGGTGATCTGAAGTGGTCCATAAAACCTGGCTGGTTTGCAAATCACTCAGATATTTTAACTGCATTGCCTGGTTCTGAGTTACTGTCTGGAGGCATCTTGCATTAAATTACATCTCGGAATTGCATCTGCAAGTTGTGGATCTGCAATATTGATCCAGAAACTTGGTATTTCAGCTTGGAGAAAAAGAGCAGCTTCTGTGTAGGTTCTGTGGTGTGAAATTCTGCTCGTGGGAACTTCAGCAGCTTCTCCTTTGTTTAAAAAATGCTGCTGGTTTTGTCTTCTCGCTCCACTTCAGTGGAAGAAGCTTTTTTTAGGCTCGTCAAATTCAGCTTTACTTCTGAGGTTTTTCTCTAGTGAATCATGCCATATCTTTGTGGTACCAAAACCCAGAGAGTTCGAAAGGAGCACTGCTGCCTAGAGCATACATCTGTACATTTTATTCACTATACACAGGCATTGGTGGTTGGTAAATATTTGGTGTGTTGGCAGTTGAAGAAGCTTTCTCTGGAAAGGATGGCTGAAACCAGCGATGATTTTGAATTTCAAGTAATTAAATGACGTTCGAATAATTTCGCAAACATTAAATAATCTTTAATGAATGGAAAAAAATTTCTAATGTTCAGCAGTTAATGACCAAGAAAATTTGTTTCCAGCAGTTTAAAGGCATTTAAAATATTTCAATATTTTACAGTGTTAATGCTTAAATTCTATTACTTAGGATAATAATAGCACATTTAACTTGTATTTCTGTTGCTTACATGCCTGTAAGATTTCCCCCAGCCATTTGGCATGGGACAGCTGAGTGTACCTAATTATCATTCTCCAGATCCAGTAGCTCATTTTCCCCCCACCCCCATGCTATATTTACCTTCATGTGATGGGTTATAAAAACTCTTCTTGTGAGGGCTCAGCAATCCGTGTTCCAGCAGGGTGGGTTCCCAGTGTTCTGCAGTCACAGCCAGTCTTGCCTGGGCGTTTTACAGAAGGCAAAGCCAAGCTTATGTAACAGAAACAGAACATGAAACGAGTGGCAAGTAGCGTTTGTGATCATCCTGCTCCCAAACTCTGCCACCTGAGACTTGGCTGGTTTTGTTTCATTCCTTTTTGTGCTCACTGGTTCACATTTCTCCTGCCCCAGGACAGCTGCTCACACCTGCAGTGAGTCCAGCAATCATTAGGACGACTTTAAAGCATTTCTTAGAATTGCTGGCGTGGTGAGACCAGATGACAAAATGTGTCACGAGATGCTGTATCTTCAGAGAAATGTGGAGTTGGTGTCATGTCACACTTCTCTGATGATAGATAAGCCAGTGTAATTGCATGAAATAAATGTCATCACCTGTATGAAGATAAATAGCTTTTCCTGCACTACCATGCTTTTGCACATAAAATGCTGCCATGTTACCAGTTGGCCCCATTTTTTTTGCCAAATAAATTTTATAATGGCCATAAAAGGAAAGTGTGATGTCTACTTAAGTGTTATAGTGTTAAGAGAGGGCATTTCTGGGGTTGTATAGAATTGAAATCAATGGCATGGTTACCTGAAAAGTTGTTTTGTAGCACTGTTACTCAACAGAAATGTTTATTTCTGTTCCCTGACGTGGAATCAGATGCACATGCATCATTAGCATGTGGGTGGCTGGAGTTCTGTGCTCATAATGCTACCTGTTGCCATAAATGTCTGAAATGGAGCTCTGATGTGTTATCCTGGACATGAAGCTGTCACCTGGAAATGTCAGGCCATGCTGCCCTGATAACAGCACTGCCAGGGCATGAGGATTTGCCAGGAGAAAACTGTCCATAGCATGTTCTTGGTGTAAAAAAAAAGGTCAAATAGAATTATCAAAAGTATTTATAAGTATTAGAGCCATTTTAGAGTTTTTTAGTGTGCATTCTAAAACATTTCCTCTCATGCACACATAGAGGGGATGAAGTGAAGATATATGTCGTAAATATGAAAATTAGTAAGAGTTCTGGGATAAGATGAATTAACTGCCAGGTTACTGCTTTGTATCAAATTTGCCAGGTTGATTTGGGGATCCAAAACCAATTGTCTGTAATTTTTACCACAGGTGTAGTGAATGTCTGCATTTCATCTGGCACACTGATATCCCACACTTAATGAAAGTAGCCTTTTTAACACTTCAGTAAACAAACCAATATGTATTCAGATGAAGAATTAAATTACTTTCATGTTTGCTAAGTACCAACTCTCCTGACAGGATTGGACAGCTCCTTACTCTTGTTACTCCTGTTTTGTGCAGAAGTGGTTCTCATTTTCCTTTTTGTAGCTAATAGTAATTTAAGAGATAATAGTTGGTGGCATTTGAAAATGGATGATTTTTTTCTCTAGGTCTCTCACTGTAACTTTTTCCCTGTGAAACACCAGGAGAAACATCATTTCTGGTTTTGTGTCTCATGGAATCTGTCTGAATGTCTGGGTGTGGGGCACACTGTGTTTGGTAATGGTGGGAGTGGGTCCAGCACAAGGGCAGCAGTTTGTTCCTCCATGTGCTTATCCCCAGTTTGTGCCATTAAATGCAGTAATTGCTGGTGCACTAATTAGAGCAGTGACAGCAGCACACCGTGTCCCGTGCTGCTGTGTCACTGCCACCCTCTGGGTGTGCTGCTAAGCAGATGTTTCTTTCAGATTATTTCATCCCTCACAGCTGGCAAAATCCCCGCAGGAATTATGGAGAACTTCTCGAATGAGTTAAACCAGCCTCTGTAGAAATCTCGAGGGGCTGGGTGGCAGTTCTGGGCAGTCAGGCTTGTGAAACTTCTGGGGTCCTGCCCAGCAGGGATTGTCCTGTGCAAACACTGAGGAGCACCCTCAGCAGGGCCTGCTGGAGTGTGATGAGGAGCAGAGAACACACTTGGTTTTTGAGCTGCATATGCCTCGTAATTTCCCCCCTAGGGAGATGCACAGGAATGTACTTTCCCGGATTACAGCCCAAACTGTGTTTTAATGTTTCTGTTGCTGCAGCTGAAGGGGTCAGCGCTGATGTACTGGGACCAGTTAGCACTGCAGGTAACGGTGCAGGGCTTTCTGGCTTGGCTGCAGGGAGAGGTTCCTGTTCCTGCAGGAATGCAGTTCCACCCATAGTCAGGAGAACATTGCCACCCTTTGGCCAGCAAGCAAAGGCACACGGGGAGAAAAGCACATCCTGCGAGTTGGGGATGCTGCAGCACAACTGTTGAAGAGTATATTCATTTGTAATGTAACTGCTCAGCGATGGGAGCCCAGTTGGGTGGAGGCTGGAGGCATCATTTGCTTTGATTTAGTGGATTTCATAGCACGGTGATGTGTTTAGAGAGAATATATTGTGCCACGTACTAATTATGTTTTCCTGAGAACTGAATTGCATATGCATTGTGAAGATAGGATGAAGGCTACCATGGTTACCATTGTGCACCCAGGAACTTATTTTATACAGTGCCAATTAATCTGAGGTAATGCTTGAGAGGGAAGAACATTGAATAAGAAATGCTAATGTCTCAGCTGAAAGATGGAAATTAGATAGAAAAGCACAGCTTTTATTGAAAATTATATGTCAGGGTCAGCATTTATAAATGAATCCACCTGTATGACTAAAACCAGCAGTTCTGTCTTACATTCAAAAACCTGTATGTCCCTAGGCCTAATTGACACCCAGGACGCTGCTGCTTTATCAAAGACATTCTCTCAACAGGAGTTTTTTTGTTTTTTCTTTTCTCATGATTTTGACAGCATATTCCTGCAGTCCAGACTGAAGGAATAGGACAATTGGAGATTATTGCTATGCCAGAAAGAGAGTGCATTTGCATGATGCAAAGACATCCAAACCTTCTTCTGCAGATTGCAGCTGCTGGAGACAAATCTTGTGCCTCTGGCCAGAGGCTTCCAGATGGTGGGGACTGAGCTCTGACTCCTGCCTGGACCTGGCAGCTCTGTTTGGCTCGTGGGATGGTGCTGATGTGGCTGTTCAGTCACCTCTGTGCTGTGTGCACGGTCAGGTTTTGGTGGTGAGGGGGACACAGGGATCTGTAAGGAACTGCTGGAAGGTTCCCCCACGTCTGACAGAGCCAAGGCTCCAGCGTGGAGCTGCTCTGGGCACAGCACAGCCTGGCAGTGACAGGGGCAGCACCTCTGGGCTGGTGTGGGACAAAGTTTGTGTGCAGGAGCAGCTGCAGCTGGAAAAGAGAGGGGTGAGAATACAGGAGAAAGAGCCCAGGGCAGTGCAGGAGGGGCAGGAGCTGCTCCAGGCTCCAGAGCAGAGGTTCTCCTGCAGAGGCAGCTGGGATCCACCAGGCTGAGCAGGGCACTCCTGACAAAAGCTGTGGAGCCCCACTCTGGAGCAGTCTGTGGCAGAACCTGGGCTCTGTGGGTACCCAGCCTGCAGCAGCCTGCTCCTGAAGGGCTGAATCCCATGGGAAGGGACCCACGCTGGAGCAGTTTGGGAACAGCTGCAGCCCATGGAAAGGGCTCAGTGTTGGAGCAGTCCTTTGCATAATTACATTTATTTTTTACTGTGTTACAAAGTGGATGTGACGCTGAACATTTTATCTTTGGAAGAAATCCTTTTGATTCCCTGCAGTGCAGGCCCAGTTGGACTGGAGTGAGCTTGGCTGCTGTTCCTCTGGGGCAGATGAGGGAATCCTGGTACTGGGCATTCTGCTGGCTGAGCAGCATCCCACTCTGTGGGACTGGCAGCTTTTGGCACAAGAGTAATGGTAACAAATGTCTGGGAGGCAGCAACTTCAGCTCCCACAATGTCCCAGCAGTGAATGGCTGCTCAAGGCAGCAGCTTTGATGTTTAAGTGGTAGAAAGTTTATCTCACTGGAAGTCTAACAACTGAAATGCATTGGTACCTTGTCCAAGTGTTATTCACTGAACACAGTCCTTTAGCTTATGTGACTTGTAAGTATATTATTACTGTCTTTCATTAAATACTGATTTGTTGTGCATAGTAAAGCATGGCAATGAAAATAAAAGTAAAGCTTTTTCAACAAAATCTCTTGTTAAAAGAGAATATTTCTTCTAAGGAAATATTTATAAGCCAAATGCTTTGGAAAATGATTAACTGCTGATTCACATCCCGTGTCTTGAACTTTGTGCTGAACTAAAAAAGAACTGAACAGATGTGTAACAAAGAATCAAGGGCATTTCTGCATCTCTGCTGAAGCAAGTTCACATTTAATAATCAAATTCTTGGCAGGGATGTTTCTGCAACCTGTGTCAGTGGAGCATGTACGAGCTTGGAAAGGAAATTTATATAATTATCTCATTATCTAACTTCAATAATAAAATAGTTGAGTTGTCTATATGCCTATCAGTGGCAAACCAATGGAACTGGTAGATCTGTGGATGTGAACAGAAACCTGAACTTGTCAATCTGATGGAATCTGCCTGATCCCTGAACTACTCTCCTTCCTGGCTGAAGTGTTTGCTTTCTATTAATTTTTGTCAGAACGCTTCTGGCGATTAATTCCGTTTTCTCGTTTGCAGGTGTCCCTTTTCCTGTGGCAGCAGCAGAGGAGGAGCCAGCACCCGAGCAGGTAACAAAGCCCTGAGGGCTCCAGGCAGGGCTGTGCCTGCAGGGCAGCTTTGGTGGGAGCAGTTTGGGTGTGGATCTGTCAGGGGAGGCGGGGGAGGCACATCTGGCTCTCTGCTGGGTGGATGGACACACAGATGGAGCAGTTCTGAGTGACTGAGCAGCACTGGGGTCGTTCAGCAAGCTGGCACAAATCTGTTATCTGTGAGGAGCCCTGCCCTGGGGCTGAGGCCATTCCAGCTGAAAACCTGGGGCTGACAGCCTGGAATGTGGTAGGCAGATACAAAGAATGCCATATTAATTAATATTCATTTTAGAAGATCAGCTTTTAAATTAAATTAAAATCTTAAGTAGTTATAGAGGGAGTTTATACATGAGGAGGAAGTAGGACACGGTATAAAAGTACCTTGCTTCGTTTGTAATCCAAATCAAAATGCAAAATGGTTTCTTGCAATTTATGGTACTCTTAGAAATTTGGACTCATCCTACAACCAAAAATCATTGCAATAGGACCAAAAAGATAATTGTATGCTTGACAGTAGCTGTCACAGGATAGTGCCTGCTAAACTATATTCAAATGAATGAAATTTATTGGTTATTGACCTGTTGAATAGCACATGGAATCATCATTTTGAAGGAGGATAGTCATTCCTTCTAATGGCATTAGCTTATCCCTCCTACCTCTTCTGCTTTCCCAATTTATAAATTCCCTGATTTTTGGCAACTTTTGGTTCTGTACTTAGGCTGTATAATTTAGCATCATCAATAGCTGAGACTGGCAAGCAGTGTGTCACTGATAATGTATCCAGCAGTTTCTTTTATGTTCTGGAGTAATTGTAAACAAGAATAAAACTGATTATTTCAGAAAACAGTCACAAAAATTTGTTTTAATTTTAGATTTTTGTCTACAGCCAACAGAAAGAGGATGGTTTGCATTGGTAAATCTCTGCTGAGGATGGAAGGAGCCAAGAGCTACCATAACTGCACTTACAAAGGATTCCCACAGATCTCTGTTTTGTGTGACTGTGGAAAAGGTGCATTTGTGTCACCTGCAAGCACAGCCCCTCCCTTCTGAGCACTTTGTTTATCCATTCTCCAGGAAAGATGCACTTTGTTTGATTGCTGAGAGGTTTTGTGAGGTCTCTTCAGGCCTGACTCCATTTGGAGGGACTTTAAGGCTGTTCTGTCCTCAAGGCAGGAGCATCAAGGCTCTCCTGCTCCCACTGGAGCGTGTGTAACGCCGAGCAAGCCGTGCTGCCAGTGAACTGAGCTCTTCAGCGTGCAAGGAAGGAGTCCCAGGGAGCAGAGTTTTGCTCATTTACTCCCTGCAGAGCAGTGACATTTGTTCTCCACAGCCTTTCCTCCTGAGAGGAGCAGTTATTGGCTCATGTCACAAGCACTGTGCCATTCCTCAGAGCTTTACTCCTCCAGGCATACATGGATCCCTTGCACTACTCGGTGATCCAAACTCCACTCACTGATTGCAGGAGTGTCTGGTGGCTGTGGGGGCACTGATTGTTCTTGAGCACGAGTTCAGGTTCATCTGGTTTTGTTCCTGCTGCAGTGCTGCAGAGTGTGGTGTGTGTGGATAAACACACACATGCTTACAGGGCCAGGAGGCTTCAGTAGCCCTTTCTGTTCGTTAGCTGGCCCTAATTTGTCCAGGCCTCTGCCACTGGTACAGGCTTGCAGAGCCTGTCAGGATAACCAGAACAGCAGTAGATAATGAGAATGGCAAAAATTGCCCTTCTTCCTTTACCTACTGCAGCTGATTTCAGGGTAAGTAGCAGACAATAGATTTAAATAATAGACAATATTATATTAACCTGTACATTATTGTGTGTAGGGTAATTTTTTGTTGTTTTGAGGGTGATTAAAACAACCAAATCCGAGACAGAAAGCAAGAAATAAGAATGAGAAAGTGATGTTAAAATTTGATGGTGAGCATATGGGTACTTTCCCACATCCCTTATAGCCCTGTTACTGGATTTCTCTGGTGACATTACATTTGCTTCACTCCTGGAATCAAATCTCTGTTTTCTCATTCGAGTAAAACTTTAGTATTTCTGCTCTTTGCTGCTTTCTGAAGGAGCCATTTGGGAGATGAACTGTATGAGAATGCAGTAAAATCACTAAATGCTGTGGTAGCTGTTGTGAGCAAACCCTGTTGGCTTGGCTTGGGCCAGGTGTCACTTCAGTGTCACCTGGGACTCACTCCTGGCTTGGGAGTGCCTTTGGTCCTTTTGGGGCCCTTCTCTATTGCAATCCAGCTTTCCCAGGCTTGAGCAGGAAAACAAATAATTCAAAAATACTCAAAAGGAATGGGGAGGTAACCCACTGATGGACTTAGTCCAGCCTGGACTCATGGGTTTTTAGCCTTCCTGGTTAAGTACTCTCAGCCAGCAGTTCTGGTGCTTTCCACGTACATTAAACAGCTCAACCACACCATCCTCTCTCACATAAATTTAGAGTTTGTATCCCTGAAGCAGCTGTTTTCTTCTCTTGCTCTACTTTAGCTCTTCTTCAGAATACAAATTCCAGCTCATTTCCATTTTTTCCAGACCTAACACTTTAAAGTTTTATTCTACTGTTTGGTTTTTAACCCTTTAGACTGAAAACTAGGTGGTTAGAGGACCACTCTTTTATTTTTCAAATAAAATATTCCTTTGCTATTCAATATTTCCCAGTATTCTTGATCATCCTTGAAGGAGGGTCTTCTGGGACAGTAGCTGAGACAGAAGAGCTTGTTCCTCTTCTTGAGTTTGACTTGATTGCTTTCATGCAGAACTAATTGCCATGTTTTCACAGGTAAGTCCTCATTCTGGATGCACTTCAGTTTTTACACATCAAAGAATGAGACAGACTTTGGAGATGGAACTTTTAAGATGGAAATTAATAGGGGCTGTGCTTTGTCCTTCAGAAAACTTCAGACCTAAAGTATTATGGATTTGGCAGCTGGAATTTTTGGTACAAGTGGCAGATACTGCCAACACCTCTTCCCTTCTCCCCCCTTGGCTACAGGTTGAAATCTGTACAGTAAAGTCTTCTTCTCTTTAAAATCTGGAAAATATTGTGATTATATCACTCAGTTCCTCAAAAAATGCCTTGAAATTGTAGATACAGTTTTAAAATCTCTATTTATGCAAAATTTCTATACATGCTCACTAAAATAACTAAAAAATCAGCTAAATTTGTTGTTCCTTGTTAGACTTTTACAGCACAGTGGATAGAAAAGCTTCCAGAAGTATTTGGTGAAAGATCTGGCCCAGATTTGTAGATTGAGAGTCTGGTACCAGAAAGCCTCTCCAGGTTTATGAATGCCATCTCCTCACTTAGACCCTGTTCCCTCCCAGAAGGCAAATCTGTGAGTGTGGAGAGACAACTGCAAACCATTTGCAGCTGACTGGAGAGAAATATCCTGAATATCTAAAGTTGGTATGAAAAAAAATATTCTAAAATCACCTATACTACAGCACCAAGATCATCAGATAAAACAGACCAGGATAAAAAATATTCAGTGGTAGCTTAGACTGCTCAAAAAATTTTAATTGGATTTGAGATAAATTTTTGTTACTTTGTCTTGCTGTCACATTTCAGAAGTGCAGTAACGTTTTCAGGTTTCAAGAGGAAGATGCCCTGCATGGATGGGACATAAATGAATTTAAATTCAGATACTTTCTACATAATAAAGCCACACACAAGTGTAGGGACATGAAAAGTGTTAAAAGACATCAGCAGTAATATTACAGATGATTATATTTGGCAGCTGGTGTAGAACATACCTGGGAAGCAGGAATTACCATCTAAATGACTGAAACTCCCACGGAGATGATGGAATGTGTTTATTGGGTGGCTGACAAGCTGATAACAAAGACTGATCTAACTGCAGCTCTGGGTTTGTCAGGTTAAAATAACAATTCTCTATAAACTGTACACAGGGACAGAGGGCTGAGCTGTTCACTGGCTGCACTTGGTGCCATCTCCTTGTCTCTCTCTTGACCCCTGAACTTCCTTCTTGTGTTCTTCCCATTAATCCAGCCCTGGTCCAGCTGAGGGGAAGTGAGGCAGGAGCTGGCTGGGAGTTTGGGCATCAGCCAAGGCTGACCCACCACATTTAGAGACAGTTCTCTGTCAGAACTGCAACCCAAACTGCAGTCTCTGAAGGAATGAAGTGATAAATGCCTGAAAATGAGATCTTCCCTTCTAGAAAAGGTGGATTGTTGTGGGGTTCGGTTAGTTTGTGTTTGTTTTGTTTGTTTTGTCGTTGTTGTTTGTTGTTTCATTGGTTAGCTGTTTGATTTTCAGCAAAGAACAGGTAAAAATGACATGTCCTGGAATGAATTCACACTGGAAACTGCTTCTGTAGCTGCTAGACAGTGAGGAAGCAGTGTTACCTCTGAGGAAAATGAGTCAGAGAAAACTCATTAATTTCGAGTAAGATGCATCACTTCCTGGAGGTTTCTATGCCATAGTGCTCTCCAGCAGGGAAGGGCTGTGCTGGGTGATGCAGAATCCTGTCAGTGCCTGTGCTTGTGAGGATTATGCAGAAATTCCTGCTCAGCTGGGAGTTTACAGTGAGAGGCATTGCCAGGCTCCTGAGGAGACTGTTTATTTTGGTGATGCTTGTAGGCATATGCAATGCCATCCATCCTGAGACTGTACTTGGCCAGAGGTGAAATCTCTCAGGTGTTTATTTGTATTACAGCCAGGGCTGGGTTCTGTTTCCTGCCACATGAGAAAAGCACAAACCAGTCCCCAGGTTTGCCAGATAACTGTTCAAGTAAGTATAAATCAAAAAAGGCTGGCTGCTGTTGTAAACAGAATGGGAAAGGAGTGACAGACACTGCTCCTCTGGCATTAGACTGGCATGAAAAGAGGTGGAGATTTTTACACATTTGTTCTCAAAATCTTAGTGGCTCACTGAGAAGTTTAAAATACTGCCATCAATACACGAGGTTTTAATTAATTATAACTGCATCTATAGTTCCCAAAGCTTTTTCTTTACACAAAAAGATCAGAAAAAAAGCCTGTGGCTGAAAATAAAACTAAGGATTCACAAAAATGCTGGTTGGTCAACAGTGGTGTAAGGACAATGTGTGTGTGTAATCACAGATGCACAATCATGCTGATGTCTAAAGTCCATAGGAAATCCCTTGGCCAGGTCTTTTTCCAAGATTAGTTTCATAAGAAAGTGACAATTTATTAAAAGGTTTTAAGAAAAGGTCAGGTTCTGATAAAGCTTCAGAAGCAAAGTTATTTTAGGTCCAGCGTGATTACCTGATAATGAGAGACCCAGCAGGCTGGGTTTTCTGGCATTCATTAAGGGGTGAGAGAAGGAAGATCTTAGGTCTGATTTAATGTCTATTCCTGTCTTCTCCCTGAGAAAACCTCAGGTTAGCAGAAACTGAGAAAGGGAGGAGAAAAACGAAGTGATTTTTGCATAGATACCTTTCATCAAGAAACTTTTACCAAGGGCATAAAGTGCCAGGACAAGGGGGAATGGCTTCAAACTGACAGGGAGAATAAGTTTGAAACAAAAAAAAAAAAAAAAAAAATTAGGGAAATTTAGTTAGGGAAAATTCTCCCCTGTGAGGGTGGTGGTGTCCTGGCACAGGGTGCCCAAAGAGCTGGGAAGTGTCCCAGGGCAGGCGGGGAGCTGGGAGCACCCTGGGCAAAGGGAAGGTGTCCCTGCCCATGGCAGGGGGAATGGGATGAGCTTTAGGGTCCCTCCCAGCCCAAACCATTCTGGGATTCTGACTCCAGTCATGGTTTTACCTGAGCCTCACTCTCCCTCCTTCTCTCCCTCAGCCACTCCACAGCAGGGTTTTTTTCAATGTTGCCTCTTTCCCACTGAATGCACAGGGAAGTCCCCAGATCCCTGACCCTGAAACAGCCCCAGAGCCAGTCTCAGGTGGCAGCTCCCTTCTGCACTAACTGGAAAATCCTTCCCCTTCCCTTCCCTGCTTCCTTCTGTCCGAGCAGATTTGCTCTGGATGGGCTGAGGTCGAGAGTTCTGAACGCTCTCAAGCTTTTCCCTTGGAATCAAAAGTAAAATCCTCTCTGCCTTTGGTGCCACCACAGAAATGCTGTTTGAGGCTGGAGAGAGCAGAACTGTTTCATCAGGACTGCAGTCAGAGCACAGAGTAGCTCGTTAGAGCACTGCAGCAATGAACTGTTCTCTGAGGCAACAGGCAAATAATACATTCAGATATAGATTTTTCTCTTATTTCATCTTCCTTGGATATCTTTATTTTCAGGGGGAATCACGTAATGCCTTTACACTGATAAAAGTCAAAGCAAAAATATTGGTAAAAGCACTCCGTGGTGTTTGAAAGCTCCCAGTACAGCTTGCCAGGACTGAGACTCTGTCAGGTGTCTCTGGGTGTTTGATTTCTGCCTTTAGCAGCTGTTTCAAGTCAGAGAAGCCTTGGTTTGTATAATTTAGTGCTGATTTGTAGCTGGGATGCATGTGTGTTCACATAAACACAGCATCCAATCCAGAGGTCACAATTACCCTGTGCTCAGCCTCCCCGTTCCAGAGCTGGCTCTCATTTACATGCAGCACAGGCACCAGAGCTCCAGCTCTTTCTAGAGACAAGAAGGTGTCCTTAGATTTAAAAATCCATCCTCTGGTTTGCTGCTGGGGAAACAAATTAAACCAGCTCTGCACTATAAATGCCATTTACTGTTTGCATCACAAGGAATTCACAGGGAAGACCTCAGCGAGTGTCTCAGGATATTATGAGTTGAACAAAGATAAAAAAGTCCATGTGGAGATTCTGAAAAATATCCAGAAGGGAGGGAGAGAGAGAGAGATGTAACAGCTTGTGTTCACAGAGGTGGCAGGGAGGCCATAATGATGTGGGTTTTTTAGGAGAAAGGAGAAATTAAGGCCATACAAACCCAGACCCAGGAGCTGACAATATCAGTTTTTGCAGCTATTTCCAGACTTCATCAGAATACAGAGCAAGGCAAATTACTGAAGGCTTTGCTGACAGTTGTAGAAGTTTGTGAAATTGTCATTATCAAAGCTCAGGTAGGTCTCCAGCCATGCTGTGGGCAATTATGAATTCATAATATTTTGCATCAGTGCAAAGCAGTGAATGAAGCAGTGAATTGCATTTGTAGGCAATCACTGTCAAAAAAGTGTTGGACTTTCAGAATGTTTAAAATGCTTATGGGCAATGTGACTGATGGATAGATGCAATATATTTCTTTTTAGGATGAGCTTAAAAGCTTTTTTATCCCTTACTGCTGCTTCGTTCTTTCCCTCCACCTCTCTTGTATGTGTCAAATGAAAATACCATGAAAGAAATTCAAGTGTACGTTTCTAATCCATGTAACTGAATAGCTGCAATGGACTTTAAGGACCTCAACTTGTATTTTTTGAATATGCAGATGATGGAGACATACACTACATCAAGCCAGACTTTATGACCTTTGTCTGTCTCAAAAAAAACGAGAAATCCTTTTAGAATATCAAGTGGGCTTTGGCTGCAGTGAAGTTTGGCAAGTGTTCCTGACTGCCACAGCACATTTGTAGCTAAACTGACAGTGCAGATTCTCTAAACATCCAAGCACAGCCAGGTTTATCACATTCTGCTTCTTGATGTTTGTAAATTAGTCTTGCTTCTCTCTAATAAAAATCCTTGTAGCAGAACCAAATGTTCAGCAATTCTATGACAGGAGACACTATTATTTTGGAAGCACAGCTATTTTTCTTCAAATTAACTTGTTGACAAGAGGAAAACCATGCTGGAGTCACTCAGAATGTTTCCTGCTACATGACAAAAAGCCTCCTCTATCACTTGCAATTTTAACATGCTGTGCTTTTGTGGAGGAAAGAACTTTATACACTGACATCTCCATCCCACTCACATCTTTATAGCTCAAGAATAAAAATCTAGAGGTCAGTTTATGAAAGCAATTCTACATCTGCTGAAGGCTCAAAAATCAGCTTTTGTCTCAGTATTGACCAGTCTTTGGGTTGACATGATTCTCAGTTCAAAGGTTTAAACTGCTTCAAACTCTTGGTGTAAGTTTCCCAGAAGATAAAAATAAAGATGGCCATATGTGTTACATAAGATTTAAGCTCTATCCCGAATTAGATTCAGCTAAAATCAAATTGACATTGTTGTTTTGGTTTTGAGTGCTCTGCTGGTGCTTTGATATTAGGAAGTGTTACAATTTAAGACCAGAAAAGAAAACAGTGTTCAGTTTATCTACTTCCACAAAGAGAGGGAGAGCGGCAGAACTGTAGAATTTCCTTTAAATTAAAAACCTCCAAATTATTAAAGTGTGTGGGAGCTTTATGCAACTGCATGTCCAGTGCCACTGGCTGAAAAACAACTGAAAAATAACTGAAAAACAACTGCAATCCAGGCACGGGCTCTGCCCTCCCCCTTCCAGAGCCTCCTCAAGCCTTCAGCCCTTCCCCAAATGTGTGCTTGGCAGCTGAAAAAGGGAAAGGAAATGCCTGTGCATCCAGAAATACAAAAATGAAAAGAAAAAAAAAAATAAAAAAAAAAACCTAAGCAAGCCATCCCACCCCCAAATGCAGACGTTTCTGCAGTGCAGCTCAAACCCCACAGCCCAGCTGCAGCGCCAGAAACCGTACCCAGAGCAGGGTGGATGGTTTTTGCTTTGAAGTGCAGGACTGAAATGAAAAGTTAGCCATGCTGGCTTTCTGTCCTTTGCCACTCTTTGACGGGCATTGCCCAGCTCCAGCAGTCCCCTCTCCTGGGCAGGGCTGCTCCCAGCCCTGCAGTGCTGAGCCCTGCCGGCCTCCCCTCGGAGCCACACGGCGACTGCACATCTGTGCTTTTCTCTGAAAGCACTGCGTGCCGTGAAAAGATTTGATTTGTAAATGTCTAAGGCAATAGATTTCATCTTTATAGGGCTCAGAGAAAGGAAGTGTGAGGCACTGAATTGCACAGCTGCCTGCAGAAGAACCACGTTCTCTTCCAAGATCACCATTTATCAGGCAGATGAAACAGGAATATTTCTGTGAGCATTGTCTCAAGAGCAGCACAGGATATATCCACCACCTCCTCAAGCATGTGCAGTTTTAATGAGTTTCCACCTGCCCAAAAAAACTCTGAAGTTCTGCAGACTCCTTTGCCCTCCTTAGTGCTACACCTTTATTTCCATTAGTGAAAAGCTGATTATTCAAGCATTCCCTGTAAGTAGTGGGCTGAATCCACTAGATAAAGAATCACTCAATAATCACCTTCTCTCTTTTTTTTTTTTTTTAAAGTAAAAATCAATAATGGGGTTGGGTATAAGGAAAAATATTCCTTAATTGCAAGAGTGGTCTGGCATTGGGATGAGCTGCCCAGGGAAGAGGGGGAGTCACAAACCCTGGGTGTGAATGAGAGGAGCTGGGGGCACTTTGCCCCAGTACTCTGGGAAATAGAAAAAGCTTCTGAGAGATTTCTGCCTTTTCTATTTCCCACACAACACCACCATGCCCCCTCAACCAACTCCAGAAGTTGGGTTTGGTGATCTTGGAGAGGTTTTCCAACTTTAATGATTCTGTCATTCTGTGATCACCCTCTGTGTTAAGCAAGAATCAAGGTCAGTAATCACTCTTTGTTTTTAGGGTGTGGACATGTAAAACAATTTATGGAAATCTGTCACATCAGGGAATGTGTGGGGTGTGACATAAAGACAACCCCAGCCCCAAAATGCACAAATTCATGGCAAATTTTAGATATCTGCAGGTGTAAACAATAAAAACCTAGATAAAGAACCGCTGGAAAATGATTTATACTTAATTAAAAGGCATATTTGGGCAGGGTAGAGTGTTTTTAATAGGACACATCTCTCAGCAGCTGGGAAGGTTTAAATGGGAGATCATTTGAGGCATTAAAATCTCCTTTCTTTAACTCTCTGAGATGCACCCAGTGCTCAGGGGTGTTTCAGCTCTCAGAGGTTCAGGCATTGGGTAGGTGGGAATTCTGTCTGGGAAGTGGCAAAGGATGTCAATCTAAACTTCAGCAGCTCTCATCTGATATTGAAGTCAGCTATAGAAAACAACAAAGGGCATAAAATTACAGACAGAGCAGTATTAATAATTAAAAAAAAAATATTTCAGTGACTAAAATTGAAAAAAAATGTATAAAAATTTAAACTGAGCTAGACAAAGAAGATAAGATTTTCCTTTAATAACCCTATCTTAGATATTGATTGCTCTTTTTTTTACAAGAGTTTTGCAAGCTCTCTCAAAGAAACTGTCCTTTGAGCATAAAACCAGTAGAGACCAATTAAATCACAGAACATCCTCCAGTAACTTACTTTGGACAGCCAGAACTAAAATATTTTTAGTGCAGCTTAGGAAGTCAGAGCATTCTGAAATTTCATACTCTGTTTGATCTTTCTAGAGATAAATGTAGAAGGCTCAGAAGAACTGGCATTTATTTGAAAAATTGCTTTTTATATCCAGTAATAAAATATGCAAATATATAAAGTCATTCCCTACCCCATGTTTAAGATATCTGAACCAGTTCTCCATGTATTTCTTTAGATTTTAAGTCAATTTTAATTAAATGTTTCACATCTCATGAAATCAAGAGAGACGTCTCAAAACTTCAGTCAAATATTTGAAGATAAATTTCACAGAAATACAAAACTAAAACTTGAATAAGTTATTTTTTTCTGTCAAAGAAGCTTTAGGCACCAAGTTACTTAGAATCTTTAAAATATTCTTAGATTATGATATTGCACAGTGTCCAAATTCTTTGACAGTGTTAGCAAGTAAAAATCAGAAACATTTATTGTTGAAGGCAGTCTCCATAATAAATTGGGACAATAATGGATTTTTTTTTTTCCCCAAGCATATTATGAGGGTTTTTCAGTCACATTTTTAGGTCTGCAGTTGTCTCTCAAGGCTCCAGTGTCCATTTCTGTGCTTTTGAGGGGTCAGCCAGAGTAAACCCTGAGCAGTGAATATCATCTGTACTCTGGATTAACCCACTTCTGGTTACTTTAGAATTTGAAAAGATCCAAGGAATTTATAAGTTGATTCTCACTGAACAAACACAGCTAAATATTGAAAAATAATAATAATAACCACAATAATAATAATCTAACTCAGGAGCAGCAGCAAATGATGAACCCCCCTCCCTGGCACGGGTGACTTTGGGTGTGACACTGTCCAGGGCTGATTTCTCTGCTGTTATCCAGCTCTAAATCCAGACTCTGCAAGATTATCTGGATAAACTCTCTTTCTTCTTTCTGAAATTTGAAAAATTCATTCTACTTTGTTCTTTCCTGAGCTTTATTCTTCTTTCCTTATTGTTTATTCTGTCAACTGCAGCCTGAGAATCTCATGGGTCCCCCACTTCTCCCTCCTGAAATACCAGACTCCTCTCAGCCTTTTTTTACTCACCTTCCTATCTCAGCCCTCTTGAATTCTCAACCTTTAACTTCCATTTCTAAAATTTCTGCAATTCCTCTCCTCCATTCCACCCCATTTCTCAAGAGCCCAGTTAACCAGCAGTGCAAAAAGGAAAAAAAAACCCCCCGCTTATTTCTTTCTTTACAGTGCTGAAAAGTCTCAAGCTCTGCCTGCAC
The DNA here is from genome assembly GCA_013400175.1 of Phainopepla nitens. Lineage (NCBI taxonomy): Eukaryota > Metazoa > Chordata > Aves > Passeriformes > Bombycillidae > Phainopepla > Phainopepla nitens. Next base: position 163,852 of record VXBQ01005225.1, read on the forward strand.
ATCACAAAGGTCCTCTTATCTCCCCAGTTCTGTGCTGTCAGCACACACCAGGAAATCTGAGCAATCTAAGCCAGCTTTAGATCCCCATCACAAACTGCTTCGTGTCCTTTGCTGCTGCTTGGCTCTCACCCAGCCCAAGGGCACGGCAGCTGGTGCACTTTTAGGCTTCTTGAATCAGTTACTTTTCCTCTCAAAGAAGCTTTAGGCACCAGGTTACCTGGAATCTGTAAAATATTAGATTGTGGTGCTGCACAGCGTGTCCAAGTCCAGGTCCTGCCTGGTTTCTCCCAGCACATCAGCGGGGGTTCAGAGGAACTCGAGCTGCCAGCCCTGTTCCTGCTGCCCTCCTTGCAGCCTGGAGCACCCCAGGATGGCAAATTCCCAGAGCCTGCCTTCCCTGGGCTGCAGGCTCCCTCTGAGCAGGCTCATTACCAGTCTGCACATGCAGCTGCTGTGTGAGAGCAGACAAAACCCAGCCTGCTCCGGAAAAAAAACTCCTGAAGGGCTCGGCTTCGTTAGCAATGTACCTGTCCAAGAATTAGCTGGAGTTCTTAGCCTTGGGGTTTGGAAAATATGGAGAGGTTTTCATGGGGGCAGCAAAGGCAGATAATTGCTAAAGTCCATCGAGTGTAGTTTCTGTAGCAAAATCTAAATTTTCCAAAAATCAAGGGCTGGAGAGAATGAAGGGGAACTAAAATTCAACCTAAAAATATCCCCCGGAATAAAAAAGAAAACCCACAATAAAATACCACTTCCTTAGGTTAACTCTCAGCTGCTTTGGCTGAAATAATGAAATAAACAGGAACAAAGCATCACAGGGAATATGACTCTGTGTGGATGTGTGTCTGAGAATCCAGAAAAGCCATTCAGGATGGAAAAATTCACAGAGCTGCTTGGCAAACCTGGGAGCTAGTGAGACCTGCTTGGTACTAAAAAAAAAGTATCAGAAAACCTTAATGGTGGCCCTGCTGCCATCCTCACTCCCAATGTTTGTGCTGTTGAGCCAGCAAAGAATCTCCTCCTGATGGGGCTCTGTGAAGTAGTGCAGGACTTCATCTTCTGGAAAATGGAACCCTGCTCTCATCCCAAATGGGGTTTTTGGGGAAAACCCCCAAACCCTGGCCCCCTGCACAGTCTCTGCTGTGTCTCTGTGCCCAGCAGCCTTTATTTGCTTTATCTGTCCCCAGAAAGCTCTCTCAGCAGGGCTGTCACACCCCAGGGAGGGGCTGGGGGCCTCTGGCCTCAGATTGATGCCACCTCCCTGCTGCTGGCTGTCCCCAGGTTCAGCTGCACTGCCCTGCCAGAGCCTGCTTCCAAATGGGTTTGCATTCCCAGGACAAGCTGCTGCTGATGCTTTTGTTGATAAGGAAATCAGACTTTTCCCAAACGCTGAAGTTCTGCCACAGCAGAAATGATTTGTGGGTGAGGGGAGTGCCTTGGGAAGTGAAGCACCGTCGGGATTTTTCCTGGGGGCACAGAGGTTTGTGTTATTGCAAGGACAAGGAACTGCAAGTTGATCACAAGAGTACAACTGAAAAAAAAAAAAAAAAACAGCAACCCAGAGGGATAAAATTGGGCATCCCAAAGCACTACTTTATCTGTTCCACATGAGCTCGAGAAATCTTAAGGATATCCTGTGCTTCAGTCTCAAAATCAAAAACCCCAGTGGCAGTCACTCCTGAGAATAAGGTAACTCCATAAATTAAGGCAACTCAAGCTCAGTATTTTATACCCAAGGGGTTTTAGACTGAGGAAGGATAGAAATTGAGTCTGTCCTTTATCCAAGTGGAATTGTGAGCAAAACTCACACTTTCACTGCAGCTTTTAAGATTATATTTCTCTTTAATCAACTTTAATAAGAAAACAGAGGAAAACAGCTTCCAAAACACCAAGCCCCCAAACATTCTGGTTTCAAAAATTAATGGAGAATATTTAGTGGGATATGCATTTCCCCTACAAAGCAGCGTGCAGACAGTTGGAATAAAAAATCTCTCATTCCACTTTCATTACTGAGGCAGAAAAGCAAAGCAAATGGGAATGGCTCTGTAACCATAGCAACATTTGCCATTATTATTTTTTCAAAGAATTTCTGAGGCTCTACAATTTGAATTCTGCATTCTGAGGATAAAGTTTGTATCCAGGAGAAGAATGGAAGAACTTTATTTGGTTGTAGGTCCCAATGGCAACTTTTAAAAAGTTTTGGTTTTATTTTTTTTCTAAAGAGTAGTTTAAAAAAAAAGCCACGTGCAAGCAGTAAGGAATGTAATTGCTTATAATTTTCTTAAATATAGTGTAAGATGCATGTAACTCTCAGGAGACAGGACATGGAAATTATGACTGCATGAAAACATGGTAATTGAGAATGGTCAATTAAAAGAAATTTTCAATATTGGCAGGAATTGTGGAAAAATAATTATAGTTTCCATACAGAATGATATTTTTCATAATCATGAATACATGAAATTTCCTAGGTGCTGTTGCTTGGGTCAAATACAAGATTCTTTCTTTCTATCCCCTTCACCTCAGTGGGCACATTTAATCTCATCTTACATTTCTTATGAGTAATTGTACTCACAATAACTTAGAAGCACAGGCAGTTATTTGAGAAGGAGCTGGAATAAGTATAAAAGTAATCACTTAAAATACTATAGAGACACATCAAAGGCAAAAAAAAACCACCAAAAACAAAACCAAAAAAACCCAAACCAAACCAAAACCAAACCAAAACCAAAACAAGAAAAACCCAAAAATACCAAACCAAACCCAAAACCAAACGAAAAAACCCAAACCCACCAGGAATAAGAATCAGGAAATACATTTAGCAGAACCAGAAGAAAAACCCCAACTGGAAAATGCCTCATTTGTTATATTTTATTCCATGGCAGATGTCAGCAAGAACAGCACTTCTTGTGCTCCATTTAAATGGGAAAGTTGACACTTAAGAATCTATTTCAATCAAATCACGATTGATTTAATGAACATTAATCAGGCGCAAAATATTAACTTGTTAATCGGAATAATTCACGGCAGGTGGGAAGGGCACCTCATCCTGGAACAGCCTGCTGGAAAATGCAGCTGACCAGAGAACTGGGATGTGCAACAGAACCTAAACACTGTGAGGGGAGCAAGGCACCAGGTAATAATGCCTCTACCTCAAATCTCTTCTTAATCTTTCTCTTCTACGCCTGATCCAAACATAAATAACTCCTTGATGGGTAGACACAGCGAGCTATTAGGTCTGTTGTGCTAATGATCTGCAAATTAAACTGTAGCAAACCCAAAGCCTCCATGCTGGAGTTGTTAAGACCTTCTCTGTCAATAACCTGCAGAAAATGAATTACACAATTATACCTCAGTGCAAACTGTAATGACTACAAATTACAGCAGTAATTGTATTATACAGCAAAGTGATTTGATTCATTGCTTACAAGGCATAATTAATAAGCTGAAATAAGATTATCTCTATATTCTATCTTTAGAGTCTATTTTTCCGAGGAGTAATTTGCTGGTTTGTTTTTTTTTTTTGGTCCAACATCTCGTTGTTCTGGCTGTCAGAAATATAAAAGGTGTTTTTTTGGGGGTGAAAGTCATCGAGCATCATCTTAAATTACTGAGGTAACTCTGGTAGGGTCTGTAAAGAATCAGGAGGCATCACTACTCTCAAGAGATGCAATAGGGAGATAAACAGAGATAAATAGAAGGCAATCTTGTATGCAGAGAGCTCTTTAAGGGTATCTCTTGATGAGCAAGGGCAGGGAAATGACTAAGGCAGATTACATTTGCATTTCTGTTAGGTGACAGTTCATTTTCATTTCATTGATTGTTTTTAAGTTAGGAGAACAAAATAGCCTTTATTGTTTCCCAGGGGAAAGAGAATTAGAAGGAAAGATCTGGGAGCACTATTGCACGAGAAACTGTAAACCAGAATGAGATGGAAAAATATCTTAGGAATGGACTGTGGGAAACGTGTTAGAGGTTCTTGATGATGACAGAATGAGGAAAAATGATCGTTAACAGCACTCCCCTAAATCCTTCAGATTCTTGCCAGTATTCTTCCTAAAGTCTGCTCTATTAAGATGCTAGTTAAATACCAAGAGGTGATGAAGTAAAAATAACAAAGGAGTAACATATCAATACTCTCACCCTTCCTGGTGAGCACCTCTATTCATTCCAGTCAGAGATTTAATTGGGACTTAGCTGCTGGTTCTGGTTTTGTTTTATAAATAAATGGTATTCATTTTATATACCTACACTACAGAAATTTTACAATGCTTTTACAGAAGCTCATTACAGAAGTTTTTCTAGAAGCTTCCAGCTTGAGCTTGCTGTTCTTAAGGGCAATATTAAATGCAAAGCTGCCATGGAATGCAGTTTATCCTCCTGCTGCAGTCAAGTGAAGGAAATCTGGGAGCTCCAGAACTTGCCTGGGAAGATAGGGCTCACAGAAACAAAAGCTGGAAGAGTTCTCTGGCTGCAATTTTTCTCAAAAGTAAAAAGCCTTTTAATTTATTATTAGAACAATCTCCTTCATCAAAATGCTGATTCAGCTTGTTACTTATTAGAGGATTCTAATGAAGACTGTGAAAATCAGGAAAGCAGCCAGAGCAGCAATCAACTCCATTTTGCAATAAACTAAAGAACACCTGGTGCTTTGCAACTTTATCCTTTGATAATCTGGAAAACCAATTTTCAGCATCTAAACAAGTGTGTTGGTCAGTAGCAGAAGCTATGTTTACCTTTATTTTTCTTTACTCTGTGCTTTGAAAACATTAAGAAATCTATATTATAATGTTAATATGAAATTCCAGTGAAAAGCCTGAATTTCTGAATGCTTGTATTTTTCCGTAACAGTCTCTGCAGTTGCAGTCAAACAGAGAGAATAATCTGAATGTCAAATATTTGACAAGTCAATTTGAGCAGAAGTAGGTAACTGTGGAGCCAGGAATTATTTGCAATAATTGATAGCACTTCATGTCATGCAAACTACATATAAGAAACATAATTTTCAGGCCAAGAACAAGCCTTGATAAACCCTTAATTTTATTAAGGATTCTTTCTTCTCCCCTCACATCTTTATCTTAAAAATACATTACTGCTGCCCACTGTATTTGCTATCACTGTGTTCAGAGATTTCCCTTTATTCTCCCAAACACAGACAGCCAGGTTAACTTCCAGCCAACAGACACAAAAGATTGAAAAAATCCAACTGCTTTAATTATGGGCATTCAGAAATATCTTGGTGATTCAGAAGAGGGAGTCCCATTACCTTACAGTAAATCAAGCTTGTGGACACATTAAGAGGAGCTTGTAAGGGAAGCAAACTTTTAAGTGCAAAATTGTTTTATGATTTATTAAAATTATAATAAGAGTGGGGAATGTGTTCTTGACATGAAAATTACATCATGAAAGCCTGTAAGTTCTCTGTCAGGATGCACAATTCCCCCATTGCTGAGCAGGGACAGGCAACCCCAATGATTTCATCAATCCCAAATCTGTTTATCTGGGGACAGCAGAAAATGCTCAGCCATGGGAGTGAACACAGCTTGGTTACTCTAGGAAACAAAAACTGCCATCCACTCTGCAGTGTTTGCTGTCCAATGTCCTGGTTTTAGGAAAGCATCGTGGAAATGTTTAATAGGAACCTCAAAAAGCCCTTTAAGATCTCTGCCCAAAATGTTTCTTCTCTCCCTCAGAAGCAGCATCACCATTTAGTGTATTTTGTGCATACACTGTTTTTTGCAGGGCTCTGTTCAAGTGAAAAGGCTGAAGTCAGTGCACTTTTTACCCCTAAAGTAATCTGATGTTCTCACACATCTGATTTTTGACAGCTATGTGAGAAACCAAACAAACTACAAACAAGCAACCAAGCAAGCAAACCCCAAAACCCTGACTTGAATGGCTCCTTCCTCTCTGGAGTCTGCACATTGCCATAGGAAAAGCTCTACTCCATTCAGGTTTCTTTTCTTACAAAACAGAGATGAGAATGCCTTTGAACATAATGCAAATAATTGACTGTCTGCATCTATTTTTGTTGATATATGTCAACCCACGGAGCTGTAAGTTAGCTAAAGCAATTGCACAGCACCAAAAGAATTCTACTCAGAGCAGCACAGTACATGAAATAATTCTTTTTATGCACGCTACCTCAGAAGTATTATTTTCTATTTCAAAACAATGCAGGTCCCCTACAACACCAAAAAGAAAATCAAGGAAATACACCTGCAAGGAAGGTCTATTGTGGGCACTGTGACATGCAATTATACATGCTACAACTTTTCAGTTTCCAATTTTAGAGTAATGAAAAATCAAAGTTCACCGAATTACACTAAAAAGACTTCTAGGTTGGAATTCAATTGAATGATCCATGAGGTAATTATTTTTCAGAGCTGCTTAAACAGAAGTGTAATCAGCAGGGTATAGGACTATTGAAATAGGGAAAGTCACCAGTTCTGAATCCCAGGACAGGATCCTGGTTAAACTGGAATTTCTGTGTGAACAATGATGCCTTAAGTTTGAGCTTTTCTATTTTCCAAATTCTGGGCTGGTTTAGTGTGTAGTTCTGGGTTTCACATTAAGGGTTGGGGAGCTCTCTGCACAGAGCAGGGAGACAAAACAATTCCTTTCCAGCTGAGCACCAAGGACAAATTTGAGGCTCAAGAGTGGAAACAGCAGTGAAGGAAGAGAGGGAACAAGGAGGATGGAGCTTCATCACCTGGAGCTGGAATTGGACAATTCACTCCAATCTGCTGATGGACCCAAACCTATCAAAGTGTGAGGCCTCGTGCCCAGGATCCATTTTGTGCCCATTTGTGGGTTTGACTTGGGTGCAGCCCCAAGGGGTTCCTGCCCTGCCCAGGCTGGATCCTTTCAATAAATCCCTTTTATCCCACCTGATCTCTGTTTCCAGGCCAGCCTTCCCAGGCATCAACAGCCAGCTATTCCAAAGTGCAGTGCAAATGTCTTTCAGTAGGAAAAACTTCATATTAGTCTACTTTTCACTGTGAAATCAGCAAAAATTCTGCTGTGCTCATCAGCACACAGAGATTCTGTCTGTCTGTTGTGAGGCCCTGGCACAGGTGTCCAAGGAGCTCTGGCTGCCCCTGGATCCCTGGAATGTCCCAGGCCAGGCTGGACAGGGCTTGGAGCACCTGGGACAGTGGGAGGTGTCCCTGCCATGGCAGGAGTGGCACTGGATGGGCTTTAAGGTCCCTCCAACCCAAACCTTTCTGTGATTCTTCATTTTTTACATCCAGTGATGGAAATACTGCATCTTTTATCACTCCCTTGTTCTTAATTTCCAGGTTTTGCATTGAATTCTCCAAGCCCTAGGTAAATCCAGCTTATTCTAATGCATTTAATGTGTAATAGTTAAAGCCACTGTGGTTATTTACTTCTGAATCTCCAATAAATCTCACCTGTTCTGGTATTTCAGGGACATATCACAAAAACAAACAGTGAAGCCATCATCACCAAACACCCCTCTCTAGAGGCAGGTGAGGAGCTCCATATTTTCTGCCTTTTCTTGTGTGAACACACCATTCCTTGGGCACAAATTGCCCCCAGTACAGCTAATGCAGTTCTAGCTTTTTTTTTTTCCCTCCTTTATTTTGTTCATTATTTTTTCAGCAGTTGAGAAGAGTGAACAAAATCAATGCAAAAATATATTACACTATCCCCAAACAACTGGTCAGCTACTTGCACTGATTAGACAAAACTTGATACGGTTGAATTTGAGTTTCNTGGATCCCTGGAATGTCCCAGGCCAGGCTGGACAGGGCTTGGAGCACCTGGGACAGTGGGAGGTGTCCCTGCCATGGCAGGAGTGGCACTGGATGGGCTTTAAGGTCCCTCCAACCCAAACCTTTCTGTGATTCTTCATTTTTTACATCCAGTGATGGAAATACTGCATCTTTTATCACTCCCTTGTTCTTAATTTCCAGGTTTTGCATTGAATTCTCCAAGCCCTAGGTAAATCCAGCTTATTCTAATGCATTTAATGTGTAATAGTTAAAGCCACTGTGGTTATTTACTTCTGAATCTCCAATAAATCTCACCTGTTCTGGTATTTCAGGGACATATCACAAAAACAAACAGTGAAGCCATCATCACCAAACACCCCTCTCTAGAGGCAGGTGAGGAGCTCCATATTTTCTGCCTTTTCTTGTGTGAACACACCATTCCTTGGGCACAAATTGCCCCCAGTACAGCTAATGCAGTTCTAGCTTTTTTTTTTTCCCTCCTTTATTTTGTTCATTATTTTTTCAGCAGTTGAGAAGAGTGAACAAAATCAATGCAAAAATATATTACACTATCCCCAAACAACTGGTCAGCTACTTGCACTGATTAGACAAAACTTGATACGGTTGAATTTGAGTTTCACTGGGAATCTAAAACTTAAATGGATGGAAAATTGTGGTGATACATGCGTTATTTTTACTTGTTTGCAAAAAAAAAAAAAGCCATAACTTTATCAAACATTATAAACACTTTCACTGCTGACAACCCTCTTCAAACATCAACTACTGTAATTTCCCCCACATTTACATAATACTGGCTGATTAAGCTGACAGAATTTTCTTTGCTGCTTGCTGCAGAAATCAAAAATAAAAACACAGTGTTAGCAGTGGTTTGCTTTCCTAGAGATTTTCACATTGGAGTGTAAGAAAGAGTAAAATGGTTAATCTGAAGAAGATAGGGGAATAGTCTCCTCAATTACTGATCCCCTCATCCAAGCAGGATTTAGCTTCTTTCCCCCAGTATAAAACCTGCTCTGGTTGGCAGCAGCTCAGCACCAACCCCAGCCCTGGCTCTGCAGCCCTGCCTGAAGAGAACCACTGGATTCCCTCTTCCTTGACAAAATTCCAGTCAAAATCCTTCACCCTCACTGAATTACAGCCTCTTACCCCTGATCATTTATTTCTCAGAGCAACCACAAAGCCTCAAGGACTGAATTGTCTGGCTGTTACATGAACACAGCTCTCCCCTGTGTTATTTCAATGTATTCCCATGTAAGTTATTTCATGTACTATTTTCAATGTATTCCCCATTGTTGTTTCAGTGTATTCCTGTGGCAGTGAGAGACTCAGGACTCCATTTTCTTCATGCAGGAAAAGTCCATCTTCATTCACAGAACTCATTTTTATACAGTTTTCACAGAGCTTGTGCTGAACTCCAATTGGTTAATGGTTTTCTTGCCAATTACTCTATTGATTAATAACAAGTATTTTACTTGTCAATCAAATCTCTCTCTATTCTTGGTTAGTTTACAAACTTTGTTCACTGATTCTCATGGGACAAATCCCTTGTTATTGCAGGTGCATTTGTTTTTCACCCTCAGAATAGGTTGTTGTGTTAATTGCCTTCAGTCTTACAATTTTTCACAGGGAAAGTTAGCTAGCTGCACTTAGAAGAAGTAACAGGCCAGCTGGTAATTTAGCAGAGCAAGGCCTGATTTTATGAGGCCTTTCTTTATAATTCTTCTGCTTGTTCATGCTATATTCCCATTTTCCTAGGCTATATTGAGCAGCAGTGAGCATGGCAAGATCTGTTCCCATGTGGGCATAGCAGGTTTGTAACAAAAATTACCGTGTAATTACCATTGTTTCATTGTCATGCAGTTTTGAAATAATCCATGTTGTCTCACACGTTATAATTAAATCATAATCTCCTTAACTTCCACAGTAAAACCAAAGTTTCAGAGTTGAAAGGGAGGTCAACAGAGAACTTCCAGTAACAGAGAACATCCATAAAGACAAAGAAATATTCTACTGTGCTTCAGAAATACTCTGCTGTGGTTAAAGGAGTAATTTTAATCCCTTTCCTTTCTGTAGAACAGGATAAGTACAAAAAGCTTTGCTTGTGAACACTTTTACAACCAACATATTTAAAGTATCACAGAAAGACAGAAGTAATCAATACATCCCTTATGAAATCATCCCAGCTGGTTCCAGTACACATTAAATTAACTCAGACCAATAACACCCCCCATCTACCACTGTAACACTGTTCCAGAAAGGAGTTTAATGATCCACAATTATCAACCGTTAAAAATTCTGCACTGAACCTTCCCAAGCCACAAGAATTTATTCTTTTGAATTGGTCTTCCTAACATCAGCAACCAGTTTCAGACATAAATCGACTTTAGAAACACAATTCTAAACCAAGAACAAATAAAAATTGTCTAGAATTCCTGTATAATCACACAGGGAGAAATCTGACATTCTTTTCTTGTCAAAAGAACAGCTGGAATTGCCTCTGAACTCCCATCTCAGAACATCCAATTTCTCTGTTGACATTTTCATACTCATTCATAGTAATTTCCATGGCTCAGAAAGAAATCGGGTAAACAAGAATATGGATTATATTTTTCTTTTGAAAAAGGTGCAGCACAGTCAGCTGCACTGTGGTAGAACAGGGGCCTTCTGCCCTGCTTTGCAAATAAAAAATAATTTTGCTCCTATTTCTCAACAAGTTTTGTGAGTCTTGAGTCCATGCAAAATGCTTTCAGGAAAACAGGAAAGCCCACATTACTTCGTTAGTTTTAATTGTAGCTTGATTTATTTATTTCTTCTAGAATGCAGAGGAAGCAGAGGTTGGAAATGAATGGCAGAATGTTCCTTTCACTAGAAGAGAGCTCTCAGGTGTGTGATAATGGCTTGGGGAAGCTCTGCAATTATGCAAAATTCAAAGGCAGCTGGAGAACAGGAGCAGTTCCTGTAGGGGTGAGTGGAACAAGGATATTCCATGCATGAGGAGTATCAGGCAGTCATGGAATTTCAGGCAGAACCGTGGATGAAAGACAGGACACAGAAGCACAAAGGAATTACAACGAGCTTCTGTTAAATCAGGGTCAGTCAGGCTCAAGAGACTGTCAGAAGCTTCACAAGATTATGAGTGGTTTAGAGTTCTGTATTTCTCTCTTTCCCAGACTATCCTACTAATCTGTTTTTTAAGATCCCTTTCCCCTCCCACATTTCAACTGAAGAAATTCTTATATCCCCCTCCAGGACTTTGCAGGATCTCTCCTGTGTTCTCTGAGCAGCCTTGGTATCTCTATCACTCTCTGCGATCCAGACCCCCTTTCCTGCTGCCATCCAGCACACAGCCATCCATCCCCTCTGCCCTCAGAAACCCCAGCTGTCCTTTCTGCAGCTCCTGGGGACCGAGGGATGAGAAGGAAATTGGTGGGGCAAGTCCCACCCTGAGGATCAGGAGGGTTTGTAGACAATAAAAGGATTCTGCTGCTGCTTTTTCCTGGGGACAGCAGCTGCTCTGCAGCCTCGTGCTGCCTCATGGAGCTGCAGCAAACTGGGGAGCTCCTTCCAGACCTGCCCTGGCTCACCCAGGCACCCTCTGCTCGTTATTAGGAGAGGCTAAATGGCTTCTGGGAGTTTGAGACTTGTCCACACGCCCTGTCCTTGCCTTGTTTGCCTCCACAGATTAATTTTTTCTAAGCTGTGAAAGAGTGCAGCAAGATTGACTGTGATGGGGAGGAGAGGGGAGGCTTCGAAGGTGTTCATGTTATTGTGGGCACCAAGGTGGCTGTACAAGCTTGATGAATTATTCCTAAAAATAGCACTGATGCAGGTGATCAGTCTTACAGGTTTGGTCAAAGGGAGAAGCTTCCCCCAGCCCAGGCATTGATTGCTCACCGTAGGACATGGAGAGTCACAAAAGGCACTTCAGTCCCTGCAAACTGCCCACAGATACCTCCAGGTTTGTGCAACAAAAAAAGGAGATTTTTGTTTTGATAGATTTGCTTCTCCTCCTTTCTTGAGTGCTGCCTCTTACTCAGCTCCCACAGTAATTGCTGATCTTATTTATTTACAGTTTGCAGTTGTCTTTTAAAATAGCAAAAAAAAAAAAAAGGGAAAAGAGAGGATGATGGGCAAGCTGTGAAAGGAGGGATTTTCCTGCTGGTTGTAATGCTGACACTATAGCTGCAATATAAAGACAGCAGATATTTATTTGGTTTAATATTAATTATATGCTGTGATTTAAAACTTATGTAGCATTTCAAATCACAAGGTGAATTCAAGAGTATTCCTGGAAATTGCCAGCAATGTTGTGCCTCAAGTGGGACAAGAACTGATGTGAGAAGTTTGGATCCTCTCTCAGGGTACCCACTGGAACCTCATCCCTTGAACAGTGAACACCCAGGGACAGTGCTGGCTGTTCCTGCTTCACCAGCAGAAGGATTCAGAAAATCAAATTCTATTATGTACCTGACATCCCTCTGGACTCCAGACTGTGCCAAAGGACAGATAAAAGGTTGACAAGATGTAATATGTTTGCTCTTTTTTGGCAGAATCTTTGTCGTTTATCTCATGTTTCCTTTAACAGCATGAGAAATGTCCTCATGCAACGCCCAAAAAACCCAACAAAAACCATCCAAACCTAAACAAAACCAGAAAAATAACCCACAGACTCAAGATACAACTCACATTTCAGTACCCATCACCAGCTGCCCCAGGTGTCCCATTGAGGAAATCTCTCATTTGCATTCTCAAATTTTGGGTTTATTCAGGGCTGTGGTTCTTTCTGCTGGACTGTGACACAAACAGATCTGGGACCAGATCTGGGATCTGTTTCATTTGCCTGTGGAATTCTGTGTTCACAGCATGAGGTGTCCTAAGTAATACTGAAAAGTTTTTCTTAGATTCAGACAACTAGAAAAGATGGGTTAATTAACAGAATAACAGTAACATGTTAGTAAATATGAGGCAAAACCAGGACACTACCTATCATCATGTAAAAATTTCAAACATTTTGAAAATAAACTATTAATGAAAAGGATAGTCCTGTTCTGAGCCAAATAATCATTCCTCTTAGAACATCATTTATCTCACTGAAAATTTTAAAATGTGCAGAACACAGAAGTGTTCTGTTCTTACACTGTGGGAGCAGAGATTTTAAAAATGATTCATTGTCCTGTCAGACTATTTGCCTAATGCCAGAAAAAATCCATTAACATCCTTCAACCTCCACAATAGTGGTAACAGAATTGCTCTTGTCTGTCCTACCTTCCATCACACTGAGCTGGAAAGGAAAGCAGAGGAAGAGGAACGCTCTACCACGGTGATTTTACAGAGCAATGTGGGACATTTCGTAAAACATGGCTCAGCTTCTTGTTCTTTTATTTTAATTTAAAAAAGGATATTTTCTCAAAGCTGCAGTACAAGCAGTGTGGACAGTAACAGGTACATTTTGTTCTGGACTGCACAGATAACTCCCCACTAATTTCACAGGAGTCCTGCTCCCATCTGAAGCTGCCCATTCCTTCCTATCTCTTCCAAACATTTCAGACCTGGGAATGGGACTTGCTGGAATCTCATTAGAATAGATTATGCATGTTTTATACGTTGCCTCCCAGAACTGCATATTTTAAAATACATACATCTCACCAGGAAATACTCGATCTGCCACTTTGGCTTTATCTATCCTTCCTAGATAATTTGCCTTCTGAACAGAACAAAAAAGAGATTTTAAGTGATTTTAATACAGGAAGAAATCCAGCAGCTGGAGCCAACTGTTAAAAAATTTGAAGCCCTATTAATTTTTTATCACTTGTCCAAAAGGACACTCCTTTGTGTAGATTATGCAGGCATATTCAAATAAGTTTGGGAACTAAGCTTCAGAATAATTTTAAGTAATGGATAATGATGCCCATGAAAAGATGAGTGAGAAAAAAAGGCTGAGAAAAATCTATTTTGATCAACCAGCCAAGCACAGGAGCATGTCAAACACATGCATTTTCATTTCTGTGAGAACAGGCTCAATGAAGCATTAAAGAACACATTACCACAGAGACAGCTGGATTGCAGCATCCCAAATCAGGACACATCCAGGTTAGTTCCTGATTTATGGATCCCAGAGCACCCTCCTGCCGGGGCTGGGTCCCGTGGCAGAGAGAGCAGCTCATTCTAAAGACATATATGCTACACTTCATCTCCTCCCAGAGGCTCCAGCCACTGGGATCAGGGCAGAATCTGACACAGAGACTGAAAGATTTATAGCTCTCAGCCTTGTCAAGATTTTCAGAGATGACCAAAGCAGTACTTATTTCATGCAATTAATAATTGTATCATGAAAGCCAAATCACTCTGTTTGCAGTGACATTTGACAAAAGTTAAATGGCAAAAATCTTTATTCTGGATTTCTGAACTTTCTCTTTGAATTCTTAATGTATAGAACAAAGGACATAAAATTTTTATATTCATGCTTCAGGCAGGATCTCCTTCTCCCTCTTTAAAAATGTTCCCTGCCAAAAAACCTCATCCTATCACTCACTGCTTGCTTTTATTCAGTGGTCACCAGGACTTGAACTGCATCTCAGAAAACAGCATAGCTAAATAGCAAAATTTCTATCCCTTACCACCTTGAAATGGCAAATGAAGGTTCTAGATCCTTTGGTATATGAACAAAAAGCACTGCTGGTACAGAAATGAAGGAAAATGATGTCAAAATTGTGGTACAAGGTTTGAAACTGTTTGATTCAATGTACAAGGACTGAGTTTCTTTCCTCCTCATTCAGCACTTTTGGGACTTCATTCTGAGTGGGCAGACCAGGTTTAGATCCCCTCATGACCAGAGAGAGTTCAACAGGAGGCCACAAAGAACACCATGCTATCTATTTCCTTATCAGTAACCTCCCCTTCTTTAGGGAAAAGTTTCTTTTAAAGAGACTTTTTAAAGTCTTTAAAAGAAATAAATGTGTACAGCATTGTTTGGATTGTTACTTTAAATAAAATAATTTTATTCTAAATCTGCTAATACTTCATTTTTGTGAGAAAACGCCTGATGAAACTTTATTTTTAGCATTATATTCTCAGAAAGTTGTGGCTGGTATTAAATACCATTGTATTTTATAAATACTGTCATTTTCTAAAGAGGTTGAAACATTACATAACTTTTCAGGTGACAGCAGTAAAATTGCAATCAGTCGTGTGCACTGAGATGACAAATCTAGATTAAACTCCTGTTTCTGTAAGTCTTCCATCAATCCTAGGTGGGACAAACCCAAACCCTCGTTCTTTTAACACCCAAAACTTCCGAATCCAAGCTCACAGTAATTATTGAAGATTCAGGAAAACCAGCCTTGAATTGTGAATTTAGACCAACTCAGAGAAAAGGAATTCAGCAGCAGACTGAAGAGCAACAGAGAAATCACTTTCTTTCCCCCACAGTTTATTTCAGTCCAAGTAAAATGAGTTCTGTTTATGTATATTTATACAAATTTTCAAAGAAATACCTGAGTTCCCCTTCCCACCATTCCCGTGGCATTTTAAATTGAAAGTAAAGCATCATTTCTGCCAAGGACTGCAGCTGGCAAGAGAAAGGACCCTGCAAGTCCTGAGTGACAATGAATTGGACAAAAAAATAAAGAATCACCCCAATTTTGTGAAACTGCAGTTGGGTTAGTCTGTCTTTATTCAAGGAAACTAAAATAGGATTTATTGGAAAACCAGGGCAGCAATAAGTCCACCTGCCTTAATGGTATAAGTGGATGTTATTAGTTATGATCCAGGGAGTTAAGTAACAATTTTATACTTGTGTAGCATAAACATTTTAATGTCCTTGCAGTATCAGTCCTAAAGCATGCTCAGAGTGAGTGCTCAGCCTCCCTACCTCATTAAATGCCTAAACCAGAGTTTGAACTATAAGAAATTGCTTTCCTATTACTTTCTAAAGGCAGTCTGCTCCATTCACCCTTGGTTTTTTTAAACTTTAAATTGTACAAGGCACATCTTATGCTGTAGTCTCCATCCTGCCTAGCATTTGACATGAATTTCCTTTTTTTATATAGAATGGAGTGGTGAGTTTTTAATGACTGTTGGATTTTTCAGCTGCTCTGATGTAGAAAGAGGACAGGGAGCAGGGAGAAAGTGCATATTCTCAATAGGCTTCTTAACAAAATGTAGGCTCACGTGACTTTTACACACATTTCTCCCTGTGATTTTATTCCATCTCCTTCACACGATCCAATCACCTGTGCTTGTCATCTGATTTCTGGCGCCTTGATCCTTGCCTGGCTTCTGACAAGCAATTCACTCCAGAGAACTCAGTACCTGACTCTGGTGAGGTTCTGCAGGACAAGAAAATCCCCTCAGTTTTACATTCCCATCGCCTGCACATCTTCAATTCCCTTTGCTCCTGCTCTCCCCCTTGCCAGTAATTGTCTGGCTCATTTCCCTGAGGGAAAAGCATCATTACAGGCCAGGCTTGCTTGAAAATTACCATGTTTTGACTTTAATTTGAAATCAAAACTTCATCTAGCTTGTGCTGTAAGCGCTGGTTTTGTCATGGGGTTTTAAGCTGTTATCAATAACAGATAAAATTTCTATTGGTATTCCTGTTGTGTTACTCAAAACCAGACATGCCAAAATCTGCTCAAAAGCTATTCTGGGTGTACCTTCATCTCCTGTGCCCTGGCTGACATGAACCCCAGCTCCTGCAGAAGCAGCCTGCTGCTTTTTCACCTGTAACTTGCAGCAAGTCACAAAAATGTGATTTTGTTGCCGGGGCCCCTTTGTGTGAGGGGCTGTTTGTTCTGCGGAAGGTTTGTGTTTGAAAACAGCTCCAGTACACAGATGACTCATTTTAATGCAATGTGCTTCATCTGAACGTTGTTAAACAGCACTGAAAGGTTGTTTTTACATGACCTGACACCTTTGCTTTTCATTTCCCTCTCCCAGTAGAGAAAATGGATGTGAGCATTTTGCCACAGAGATTCCTCTGCGCATTGTCACACCCCGTGATGGAAATAGCGTGGAAATGGAGATGGTGTCACCTTCCCTCCCCAGATCCAGATCCAGCTCTCTGCCTCCAGTGAGTCTCCAGCTATTCCTTTGAAGGATAAAAATATTTTGCTTTGTTTTTATGCACCTCTTGTTTTACATTCCAGGTGCTCAATTAAGGTTCAGTTAAATTGCAGCTCTCTGGGTTTGCCTCGGAGTGGTTGATGCCTAATCAGAATCATTGTTATTCTGGGCACCTCGGTGAAAAGCCTGAGTACAAATAAAAGGAATCTGGAATTCTCTCGACAGGATGTGTGATGGAGTGCTAGAGAAAACTTGCTGTGGTTTTGGGATGCCACAGACTAATGCAATTTGTTAGGTCTGGAACGTGAATTTTAGAAATTAATCAATACACCAGTCAATGCTATAAAAACCACTTCTGTGCATCTTATAATAAATGGGAGAAGAGTTACACTCTCCACTGAGCAATGCTTTTAAATTAAAATTCTCTTTTTCCAGAGTAATTGAACTGACACATTTCCTATGTTAAATTGTTTTAAATGCCTAAGTCTTCTATCTACTACTTGCCTCCTCAAAACTCATCATCAAATCATAAACAAGCTCTCCTCTGGCTTAGTATTTATCTTCTGTTGATGCAGCATTCAATAAGAATCTTCTAACCAACATTTTATTGACAGGCAAATTTGCAAGAAAATCTTCAGTAAATACTTCAGGTTCAAGAATCTCCCCGCAATTTGTAAAAGTTGTTAGTGTGCTACATCTTTGCTGAAACATAAATCTGGATTAGATTTCCTCTGTTCCAAGAGCCAAGATCACACATACCCTATCCCTAATGTGAACTTTATACTCCACTCTGTGCTCATTGGCATGTTCTGAGTGTTTTAAACACTTGAAAACAGGTATTTACAAAACTGAGCTGGGTTCAGCTTAAAGGGAATAAAAATTGAGTTTCCCAAAGAGGTTTTCTGGTCACCAAATGACAGTTTTGTTAAGCTTTACACCTAAAGTAGGTGCAGATGCTCTGCAGGGGCTACAAACCTTCAAACTGTGAGTGTTGAAGGAATTCTGCAGGTAAATGCTGGGACAAAACCCCATTTTATGTGTAACTTTTTGCTCATACTGGGATTTTGAAATGAAAGGTTTCCATGTAGATTACTTGCTTGATTTTACAGAAAATCCCACTTTTCCAAGTGTGTTTTATTTCTAGAAGATGAAGTGACACCAGAGTGTCCTGTCTAAAGGTGAGAGTGCCAGGAGTACGTTCCTGCCCACCACATGTGCAGCAAAACCTGTCCTGTCCTGCATAACTTTATTTTCTTGTAAAGAGCCTAAATTGTGCCTGGGAGCACAGATGTGATGCATGGCACACAAAAACAGTGCTTTATTTACTCTGCCTTTTAATTGGAGAACAGCAAACACCCCTCTCCTCTCTTGCACCTTTTTTTTCTGCCATCATTAATTCAGGACTACATTTAATTAACACAGTTAAAAGTGTGGGGCTTTAATTGCAGAATCCTTGAGGTTCATTGAGGTTGTGGGGCTTTACTGCCAAGGAAACGTGGCAGTGGGATGAAGATTCCTTTTGTAGGACCCATTAATTATGATGATAATATCCTTGCCTTTGGTTTTAAGGAATGCTTCTTCTTTCTTTGAAGTGACTTTGCAGCAAGAATCCTAAAAATATAAAGTTTTTTGACATTATCAATGCACATTCTTTGGTTTTAGAGTTATATTTTTAACAGCAAAGAAGCCTCGGTTATATCAAGGTGAATTATATTTGTGGCCCTCTCAAATATACTCATTAACTCTGAAAACCTTTTTAGACTGAAACTCTGAAAACCTGCTATATCCTTCTTGCTGCAAGACCTGAAGGCAGATTTCCCAGTTATTAAAATCCATGTCATAATGTATAAAGAGAAATATATATATTCCACAGTGTATGAAGAACGGGAAGACAAACATTAATTAATATTTTTAAATCTGTCTGTGTTCCATCCTCTTTTCCCTGGAACACCAAAGTCTTGGCTCAGATGGAATTTTATGAGCTCACTGAAGTGCTGATGATTCTTTTCCTGGTGCCCAGAGCGTGCACAGCACACTCACCTGGCTCTCCCAGCACCATTAGGCCAAGTCCCTATTGCAGCTCTGGAGTGTTGGTGATTATTTCTGCTCTGTGTTTCTCAGCAGGATGCTCTCTCTCTCACACTCTCCATCTGCTACAGGGTGCTCTTAACTACAGATCTGCTCCCACTCTGCACAGGGGCTGGGTTTGAATTCACACACCCCTTTGAAATGGAGCATCCCAGGCAGCAAGAAATAAACTATTGACTTTGAGATGAGCAGCACAGTAATAAAGAAAGAGGACGAGGTAAAGGGCTGGGATGTAAATATTCACCAAGGGAAAAAAAAGAAAAAAAATTTAATTGCTGAGTTTGGCTGGCAGCTTCTTTTCTGACTGGGATCATAAACAGCATTTCTTTCCTGTGAGAAGCTGGGAATGTTGGGTCACAAAAATGACACCTAAGACATGCAGTCGGTCCGTTTGGATACTGTCCTGTTTTACAAACCTCACTGACCTTTGCTATTCCCTTCATTGCTGTTTTTCTCCTACTATCTTTCTCCTTTATTTCTACTATTTCTACTGCCTGGCTGATGTTTTTGTGATGTTGATTTCACTCTGATAACTTCGAGGTGTATCATACGTGTGTTGTACCACCCTGCAGGCTACAGGGGCAGGATGATGAAAGCAGGATAAGCTCTGACACAAAACATTCCTCTTTTTTTGTGATAAAATTAATTCTTTCAGAGCAATTTGCTGCTTTTGTTTTTGACAAAGCCTAAATCCAAGTAGCTGCTCTGCTTAGCAAGACCAACACACATTTTTTGACAGGGCCAACATATTTTTCAGCAGGCTGAGAGGTGAAAGCTATCAGAGCTCTTCAGAGCACCAAAGCTGCTTTCCATGAAGTCTGTGGACCTGGAAACAGAGACCAGGCAGAATAAAAGGATAAAAGGGATTTATTGAAAGGATCCAGCTTGGGCACTGCAGGAACCCCTTGGGGCTGCACCCAAGTCAAACCCACAAATGGGCACAAAATGGATCCTGGGCACGAGGCCTCACACTTTGATAGGTTTGGGTCCATCAGCAGATTGGAGTGAATTGTCCAATTCCAGCTCCAGGTGATGCAGCTCCATCCTCCTTGTTCCCTCTCTTCCTTCACTGCTGTTTCCACTCCTGGTGCTCAAATTTGTCCTTGGTGCCCAGCTGGAAAGGAATTGTTTTGTCTCCCTGCTCTGTGCAGAGAGCTCCCCAACCCTTAATGTGAAACCCAGAACTTCACACTAAACCAGCACAGAATCTGGAAAATAGAAAAAGCTCAAACTTTAAGCATCAGTGCCAGTGGATGTGAAGAACAGTTTAATCAAACACCAGTTAGACCAACACATTCCCATTTTCATTCAGACCTAGATCTAGTCTAAAAAGGCAAAAGTTTTGGTTCAAAAGCTGCACATGTGTATGAACGTGCAGGGACTTTGGGCCCCACTGTGAGCAGTGTGCACAGCATAACCTCCACAGCTCCTTCAGACAGAATTCTGAATATTGCAGGATGCAGGGGGACCTGCACTTGAAATGTCCGCTGGTCACAGAAAAGTAAAAATCAATTTCTAGCTTTACCAGACCTACATCCTTTGTATTGAAACCTGTGCGCTGCAGTGTGCGGCCAAAGTAGATTGTCTTAGACAGAAAGAACAGGGTAAATAAAGTTTACTGTGCTGAAAAACAACTTTTATTATACAATGTAAATAGGTAACTCATAAAAAGAGCTGGGGAAAATTCAGTGAGGATTTGAAGCTGGAATTTGATTCAGAGACTTCCAATACCTGATAGTTTATTCCTTAACCCTGTTCCTGGGAGGTTGGAGATTTTTCTCATGCAGAAAAAATATACTTTTTTTTTTTTCTTGGAAATAAATATCAAATATCCTCATTAATTTTAATGACTTTTGCATAAGCCAAAGTTTCAGCAATGACTTTTTTCCCCTTCAAAACTAGTAATTTCCAAGGGAGTGAGGTTTTAAATAAATTGAGAGTGAGTTAACATTTTTCTTTTTTTTTTTTTTAATTCCCTTTGAGAAAATGGAATTGTAATTTTAAAAATTCTGCTTGTTTTCATCAAAACTTTTTTTCTGCAGATAGGTTTGGGTGTTGCAGGCAGTGCCTACTTGTTGCTTGGATTTCTATTCATTCAATCTCACGCAGCTCAAACATCACCAAAGGATCTGTTCTCTCAGCCCTTAGATTATAAATGGGAAAATAAATACACAGAAATCTTGAGATGGGTCTGGCACCCTAAAATCGTCCTACTGGTGCTGACTCATTCCTAGTGTCTGAAATGCTGGTTTTAAATACAAGTCATAAATATTTCTCCAGGTTTTTTCTTTCAGGTACAGCACTGAAAATACTCGGAGGAACTGAGAAGTCCAAATGCAAATTTTCCTCTTTATCTTTTGCATTTGAGCACTTTGAGGACTTGCACAGGGAGTTACTGATGAGTTAAAGCTGGATGAGTTAAAGCATTATCTGAATTGTTCATTACTTTACTCTTACTTGCTGTAAATCTCCCAACCTTATTACAAAAAAGGGGCTTTGACCACAAATTCTGCCTTGCAGTAAATTGCACCTATCCCTAACGTGGTTAATACTTTTAAAAGTGCACATTTATCAGTGCAATCTCTAATATTAATGCCCAAAATCTAGGATATGGAAGAAACTCTGTGCATGTGGAGAACTCGCCTCTATTAGTAGAGGAAGAATAAAGAGTAAATAAGTGACACTTTCAGATTTCTTTGCTCTCCCAAGATTTTATTATGAGATTACTTTGGTCTAATTAATTTGACTCTGAACTTCTTCTTGGGAGTTCTTGTCCTGTTTTAGACCTACAGAGCTGATCTTAGATGGTTTATTGGGAATTTCCTCAAGTTTCTCCATAGTTTTCTAGTGTTGCTTCAGGCAGGGATTGCCCTATACAATAAAAATATATTAATTTTAAATTTCTTTGCTGGAGGGCTGGCTGTTCCTGCTTTTGCTTTCTCCTCCCATCCAAGAGTCTGGATGGCAGTTAAACAGTTAAACAACTCTTACTGAGCAGCTACTGCTCTTTTGTACTTTGAAGTGGCAGAGACTGAACCTTTGATAGATAAAAAAACCCCACATAAAATCAGTAAAGCATTGAAAATGGTGGGAAGATTGCAACTTAACAGCTGTTGCTTCTGGCTCTTAGTGCACTATTGTGGTGGCAGTTGTGTAGGGAGAAGTTAAGAGGCTTTTCAGAATGTGGGATCAGTCATATCTGTGGCTTTACATGGAATGGGATTTTTGTGAGATAATTGTTTTTAAGGTGTCAGCAGAAGCTCAAACCTTTATCATTGCTGAGCAGGCTGAAGTGCTCGAGGGCTTGAGTGGTGTGCTTTGGGGATGTGCAAGATTTCTGAGGCTTTCTCTGCTGAGAGCACTGTGTTTTGCTTGGAGCTCCATTTCTGACCTTTTGCCCCGCAAACAGGCGATTCACGTTTCCAGATCTTGCTAGCACAAGAAAATGTGAGATAATTGCTGTATGTGTAAAAGAAACCACAGTGAGCTGAATTCCAGGCCAAGTCCTTTCACCTGGGTAAAACCTGGGCTGTGGCTGTGCCAGTTTTCAGTGAGCTGGGCTTTCATTGGTGCTGGTGGAAATTGGAGGGGAAATTTGATTTGCAGCTGCTCAGCACCCCTGATTTGTGATCAAGGGATGGGCTGGTGTGGGGGTGAGAGGGTTTGGCTGCAGGGGGGATTCACGTGCTGGAAGCAGGAATGCCAGAGCTGGAGCAGCTTGGGAGCGAGTGGAGCTGCCTGTGCTGGTGAGTAAGGAACAGAGCATTGCCCTGTGGATATCACAGAGTTCCAGGGCTCAGGAGCTGCTTTTGGGCAGCAGAATGGAACCATGTGCTGCTCACAGGAGTGATTCTGGTGTGAGGCTGTGAAGGAACCTGCTTGTGATGCCTCCTTGTAGAACCTGTGGCTACAGGACACCACCCAAGGCATTGCTCTTTCATTTATTTACTTCTCCTTTTTTTTAACGTTCCAACACAAGCATGTTGAATTTGCTTCAGGAGGTGCACTGAAAATTTCCCAACAAAAGAAACATCTGGAAACTGCTGAGTTGCTTGTTCTTGCAGTCAGGGGCGAACTTGAAGGTTCTTAGCATAATGCAGATCTGGGGACTCTGGTTTGGACAAATTAAAATCCATCTGGCTCTCTCAGGGCACTTTTCATTCTGTCTCCAAGAATTACATATAGAGCCTGAGAAAAGACTGAGGAATAATGTAGTCTTTTGTCATATAAAGCGTTCCAGCACAGAGTTTCTTTTATGGAAAAAGGTTTTTGTTATCTTGTCTCCACTTTAGAAGAAGGTCTGGGAAGTATAAGCAGCATATGAGTGACTTTTCTGGGAACTCTCTATGCTCTGAGGTTGGGATGGGAGCAGAAGAACTCAATAGGGTCTTTCCAACCCAAATTGCTTCATGACTTTTGTTGTATTTGCCTACCTGGGGCGTGGGCGTGATCTAAGTACAGCAACAGGAGGCTGGAAGTTTATTTTCCTCTGTTGGGATGACCTTAACAGAAAATACACGGGCTGTGTTTCCAGTTGTACACAGAATTTGCCTTTTGGTGTTGTGAACATTTATTTTGGTGTTGTGCTCATGGGCAGATGGGTGGCTGCTGCAGGGAGTCCTGGGACGTTGTTTCTCAACATTTCCACAAATAAAATGAGTACTTCTGAAAGACAGCTCTGCTTTTATGGAGCTGTTGTGCTGCTTAATTACATCTTTAAGGCTAAAACATAACCAGATGTATTTGTTTTATGGTTGGCATAATCTCAACGGTTTTAATTGCTCTTGAGTTTATGGATAAATGTCTTTTTGTCTGCATGAGCCATCAGAATTGTGTTTAAAAAGAAATTAAGCTATCTCTGTTTGTTATCCAGTTAGACTGATCTACAGGTTGTTAAAAGCTCTGAGAGTTTGACCAGAAGTTGTCCTGTCCTTGAGAATTTCTGTTGAAAGAACGTTCCTCATAAAACACCAGACGAAACTTATCTGAAATAGGAAATGTCACTTGATTTTGGTCTAAAATAGACAAATACTTACCAGAGACTTAGAAAATAATGCTCAAAGCAAAAAGCCCAGGCAAACTCCAAAACAATATTCAGAAATACCCTACTTACCCCAATTTTATTTTCTTTAATTTTTATTTTTAATGCTCTATGTTTTATTTAATCAGAATGGTTTCTACTTTTTTTTTTTTTTCCTTTCTCTTCTTGGCGTTAAGAGCTTTTTTTTAGGGTAGCGTGTACTTATTTAAGATTGGGTCTTCAACTCTGAATTGTACCTTTATGAATCCTATGACTCCACTACCCCATAAGAGTGGATTAAATTTGGAGATAGTCACCACTGGGGGGAATTGTGCTGCTCTGGAGAGAGGCTTCCTGTCTTGTTTTTCTCCTTTTATATTGCCTCTTTAAATGAGATGCTACATTTCAGAGGATAAATGTAGTAAAAGGTTTCTTTGTGTATTCCCCCAGTTGTTAATAAAATAAATAAGATAGGGCAAGTCAATGCATTTCTTAGCAAAGTCTCATCTGTTTTTTTATTTTGTTCTATTTGTTGGAGAGTGGTTTTGGTTTTAATCCTGCATGAGGTGACAGCTAGACTTGCCTTTTCTATCTCTTTTCTATCTTTTAATAAAGCAAGGCAAGGGTGTGGTTATTGTCAGAATTGACTTCTGGAACAGAGTAATAAATGAGGTTTTAATGGGAAGTTGGAAACACTGATGATTTATGGCTTCCTACAGCACTCATTAGACATCTACATCAGTGTGCAACATGCCATAAATTACAGGACATGCTGTAAAAGCCATAAATTGTCATTTTCAATGCGAGTTACCACCATTAAAGACTTTTATTCCCTGCTGTTAGTGTGAGTTTCCACGGCTTCCTCACCAATTCCCTGACTAATGATTTCAACAGCTGCAGGAAGATGACCCAGGGATGCAGTGGCTGATTAGGTAACACAATTGCTTTAAAGCTGGGGAGTCAGAGGTTAAACTGCTTTATAGAGAAAATATCATCTACTCGCCTGGTAACATCCCTAACACTGAGCATTGCTGAATATCATTTGCACCAACTGCATTATTTTTCCTGGCTGCTGTTATTATCTGCCTCCTGAAAACCAGAAATGCTTTAAAAATACCAATATCCCTTCGAGATAAGCTCAGTCCTGTGGAGCAGTTCAAGGTCTGCTGTTGATCTGCCCATCACAGAGATTGCAGCAGAGCAAATATTGCTGATATTCTGCAGGACACTGGAGCAGTTGTGACACCTTGAAGGGATGAGCCATCAGCTGGCTGGGTGGTGTGCTGGGTTCTGTGCTGCAAATCGGCTGGAGTGGGGCTAAATGAGGTGAGGGAGCTGCAGGGAATACTCAGGATTGTTTCTGGTGCAGCATTTGGCTCCAGGGAAGGTGCTGTGCTCCTCAGGTTGTGGTGGTTTCAGTTCCAGCTCTGTGCAGGAGGAAGGCAAGAAAGGCTGTATTAAAATATACTTCTGATTTTAGGCACCTTTGAGGTTCCTTTTGTTTGAAAAGTGAGTGGTACCTTTTAGGCTGCTGGCTATGAAGCGTCATGATGGAAACTTCACACTGCAGCTTGCAAATGCAATGCAAACCCCAAATAATTTATCCTGGCTTTGCCAAGGAATTCTTTCTGACGAGTGTGTTCTTTTCCCCGAACCCTTGTGTGCACCAGGGCTCTTGGGGAGGTTTTTCTGAACCACACCTTCATTGAACCTTTTCCTTTAGTGAGGATCTTCCCTCATCCCACCCGTTGCGGTTCAGGGTGCTGAAAACAGAGAGGGACATCTCTATAAAAAGCCTGCTTGTAATCTTGTTTTAGGCATGATGAAAAGCATAATTCTGATAAAATGAGTTTTAACATTTTGCTAGCCATTTTCGCTGCATTATAAGAGAAGAGGTTTTTTGTGTTGCTCCATCCCCCCAGCCTCTCGCTGCCGACTAAAGCACATTTTTGGCTAAATCGTGCCCTCTAGTGCGTCAGCTCGGCGCGAATCAAAACATAAACCTTTGCCAGGACCTAGGTGATGCTTTTTTCCCTGTTCTCTCTCAGGTAGATTGGAGAACTAATCAAATAGTTCATATGAATAGCTAATTTATACTTCTTGCCCGGTGAGAGGAAGGGCAGTGTGTCTGGAGCTGGGATGGGTCCCTAAAGCTGCCGGACGTGGCAGGAGGGCAGCAGAGCTGGCTGTGATCTGGAATTCTGATTTAGCAATCATTTCTGAGCTCTCCGTGCCATGGCTGACCTCCAGAGCTGCCCCAAGCCAGGAAACAGGAGGCCAGTTGGAAATAAATTCTGGTTTATTCTTTTAAACTGGATCTATAGCGTGTCCGGTTGATTACACTGAAAAGGGCCAGTGAACATTAGGGGGAAAAAAAACAAACAACAAAAACCAAAAAAAAAAAAAAAAACCAAAAAAAAAAAACAAAACCAAAACCTGAAGTGTATATATAACCTGAATAAAAGAACTGTTGACTTAAGTCCAGGAATACCTCTTAGAGGGGGGAATGATGAACAGCTTTTGCTGACTGCCGATTCCAGGCATGGTTTAAATTCAGCCTGAAGTGGTTTGGGAAGAGCAGAATAGATCAGCCCGAGCTTTAAAATGCTCCCACACTTTACATATTCAATTACACTCCCCATTTTGTAGGAATGGAGACAGTGGCTGTAAAATGAGTTTGCCATTGTTCAGTTCATTCAGATTTATTGCAGAACCGGACCTGGTGCCATCAGTTCTCTCTTGCCTTCAGAGGGTATCACCAAGACTTTTATGATCAAATCCTGTGAGACACATTTGAATGGAAATTGTGAGTGAAGGGAAAGAAGTATTTTGTGTTCAGTGTGCATTTCATTGAATAAGCATTTTTCATGGAAAAAATGAGGCTCTAGTCCTACTGAATTATTTTACAACTTCTAAGGTATGGAATTTATTCATGTGCTGAAGTTTTTTGAAGCTATTCCTCAACTCTTACCTTAAAAGGTTATGTAATAAAATAATTTCATTCTCAAATGACCTTTGATGCTGTACTTGATTTACATTGAGGGTTTTTTTTTTTAAATCTGCTTAAAAAATCCTACAAATCTGGAAGTTTTAAGAATGGAATATCTGATAAATTCACTTTTACTGAGAAACTTTGTTTACCATTTACTTTAGTGTTGTATCAAAACAGTGGGGTTTTTGTTGTGTTTTCTGTTTGATTTTTGTTTGTTTTGATTTTTAAATGAATGCTTTTGCATGTTGGAAGGTGAACATGTTGACTTCTTTCTGGTGAACTTTTTTTTTGGGTGATGGTGAGGAATCACAACTTGTGAAGCATTTAGAATTTGGGAACAATTTATTTCTCATCTGTTCAAGGATGATTTTCAAGCAGTCACATGTACATATCTCAAGATGCCATGACTTTTTTTACCCCTCTCCTATGATTATTGAAGAAAAATAATTAAAAATATAGAATATGCAATCTAGTAGTTGAAAGATGCTATAATATCTGATTTCAGTTAGGCTTTGAGGGTGAGAAGGTGGGGAACTTCCTCATCTGTGCCAAAGTGTCTTTGATAACCTGGGTGAATTTCTGCATCCTCCCACACAAACTTTGAAGCCAGTGAGAGACACGGTCTGCAAGACCACCCAGAAATAGGAAATATGTGATGACTGAAAGAGTCACATGGTTCACGTCACCAGGTTTTGCCTGGCCAGGTTTAAGAACAAAAAGAATTCATCTGTGAATCTCCAGGAAAGCTTTTGCAGTTTACATGGGGAAGTTTTAGATGCAATAAAGGACAGAACTATTAAGCTGGTATTTTGAGCAACAATTTCTTTTGGAGACTGCTCAAGAAACTTCATTGCATTGTCCTAGGGAGGATTTATGATTTCTCTCCTGCGCCCCATTCACTGATTCCAACTGTGTCAGCATGCTCAAGGTCTGTTTTTCAGTAACAGATGTTTTTTCCACTTCTGCACAAAGTAACTGCAGCTGATACTTAATCATAAATATCTCCAAGAAGATATTTTTAAATTAAAATGATATAAATTACTCCAAAATTACCCCATGCTTGAAATATACACACTGCATTTATTTGTTTTGAATTGATGAATTGTTTATGGAGCACATACACACATATCCTTTTGTTCCAAAATGAATGGGTAGAAAAATTTGGAAACATTGGCTGAAAAATTTCTTTCCATTCCTAGCTTGCCTCTCCCTAGCTATTAGTCAGCTGTGTACATAAGAGCTCTGTCTGGATGAAAATAAATCAGTTGTGCTGATTAAAAGTAGCTTAATTGTTGTCTTCCAGTTGCAAGGATATTCCAAAGCTTTCTCTTTCCAATGGTTAAAAACCTCTTTCTGATTTCTCACCTGAATTTATTTATAGCCACACTTTGTCTGGATGACTTAAGATCTTGAATTAAATTAGTCCTTTGCTAATACCCAAAACCAAAGTACAGACCAAACCCAGAACATTTGCTCTTAGGAATCTTCAAGATCCCAGTGAAAAGTCCTCTATAGCAGAACCTGTGGTAGTATCTTGAGTTGGAAGAGGAGAGCTCTGTTTTGGAAGCAAATTCTTAAATTCTCTTCCCTGGTGGATATTTTGCAGTAATTTCCAATTGCTGGATATTAAAAAATACAGAACTTCTGTAGCTGGCCTTGAACTCAGATATTGGCAAGTAAAGTATTAATGGAGTATTGTAATGTCCAGTTTCTTTGCTGACTAAAAGCCATAGGTAAAAAAATAAGATTTGATCCAAATTCCTTCATCTGGGCCAGAGCTGATTTTGGAAATGCCCTGTGGTGAAAGGATGGAATTCTTCAGTTGTGCAGTGTAAGAGAAGGAACATGGAGAGTAAATTCCATTCAGAGATGGAAATTCCATTCCTGAACATGTCCTGAAGCAATTCTGGATTTGCCTTTGCCAATCAGCTTTTTATTTGCTTCTGTATGAAAAGCAGCTGATACCAGGTTTTCAAACTGATATTCATCCGTTTAAAAAGATATGAGGAGAAAAAAAAAAACTTATTTCATGTTTAACCTTCAGACTTGAAGATTGTTTGTGGCAGAGGTTTTGTTCTTTTGTCCTTCCTGCACTGGCAACAATTTCTGCAGAGGATTTGCAAGAGTTTGAGGCATCCCAGTTGTCAGTGTGCTCCTCCAGAGAAGCCTGCAGGAAGGCCACTGTGTCATTAGTGCTTGCTGTGGAACAAGTATTTTCATCTGGTAGCTCAGTGGAAAGCAGAAACTGATGATCTTGTGCAGGTGTAGACTTTTTAGATTACAAGACAAAAAATGCAGCCTGGTGTGAAAACTCAGCTGCTAAACTTATGAAACACTTGCTGATATCCCCAAGGGTTTTCTGAAGCTGTTAGAGCTCAACACTATCAAAGAGACCCAAAATGACATTTTGCTAGAAATTTTTGGAAGTTCTGTCTGTGTAGTAGCAAGCAGGAGTTAAAAATGAGAATGACAGAGTGCAAATTCATTGCTGGTACAGCATGGAATAAATCTTTGTGCTGAGAAAATGAATTATATTTAAAAAACAGATGTGGAAGATTTTGATTTCTAAGGAAGCCTTACAAGGGCAGGATGGTGATGGCTTATGATGTGTATATTCTTGATTAAGCTCCTTGCTAATTTTCTTTTAATGTATTCTTATTGTGGTTATTGGAGAAATTAAACTCATGCAGAAGCCACCCGAATGTTTTGGTGACATTTTCTAAACCCCTGAGGTTGCAATAATTCCAAGGCAATATATTTGCGGAACTCTTAATAACAAATGTGGGGGCTAGTATGAATTCAAGCATTAACACTGAACAGAAAAAAGCTGTGAAGGTGTACAATTACTGGAGCACTCCTTGCTTCTGCCACTGGGTAAGTAATTAAAAAAAAGAGTTGGTGGATGTGCTTCAAGGGAGTAGCAAGGTTGACAAGACTGCATAGTTTGCCTTCAGCGAGGTAATTTGCTGACAAAATGCTGTGTGTCAGACTTTTGGGTCTTCTTTTGACCTCTATATAAGGTTTGAAAGAATCAAAATAAATCTCAGCGTGGCAGTTAGGAGATGAAAACAGGCTCATGTGAGCCAATAAACCAAATTCTGACAGTAGCAGTGATTACTGGGAAGAGAAACAAAAAAAGGAGTGCATGTGCTTTAGGCATTCTGGAAATATTGTTGTACCTTAGCTGCCACTGGCCATAATCAGCTTTTTGAACGTGGTAGGAAAAAAAAGTGGTGAAATTTACTGGATCATTCTGAATAAATATTTCACGGAGGGTAATGTATTCAGTGGAAGTAATTTTTTTTTTTTCCTTGCAAATGTTTAATGGCACATTAGACTTACCTCTAATGTATTGTAAATGATTAGTGGAATAATCTTGAAGAATGGCTTTGAGATCATTACTGACTTGAACATATTTATTATGAGAATTCCATTTTGACATGGCACTGGTGTGACATTGTTTTTTGGAATTTGCATAACAAAACTTCTGCATTGCCTACTTTAGCAAGCAGTGAAAAATAGGTTAGTGATAGTACAGAAAAATAAAAGAAAGCACGTTTCCATCAATATTCCAGCCGAGCCAGCAGAATTTTATGCAGAATTTTAAGTGTCCTAGAGGGGGAGAACAGATGAGGAGGGTAGATCAGCCGGAATCAAATCTTATTAATGAACACATAAAATTCATCCCGTTGGTGAAGCAACACTGAAACATTTTCTCTCTCCCTTGTAGAGCTGTAGCCTGGACAAATCTGCATCTGCAAAGCAGAGTGAATCCCTTTTCCTCTCCTTTGGGTCTTTCTGTTAAAAACAAAAGTTATATTTGCCTCATGAAAATATTGAACTAACTCTAAACTCAACACTTTGCTGTCCATTGCATCAGTGGGGGAAGTAAAATTGAAATTTGCCATGTGCCAGACTGAAAACAGAGCTGTCCTAAAGAGCTTGGGGGAGGGAGGAGGAGCAGGGGGTCTTGGTGGACAGAGGTGCTCTGAGAAAAACAGTCCAAAATATAATTTATTATTTTTGTACAGCTCCTTGAAAGGATTTTACTGCACAAAATCAATAACAGCTGTTTATCAATCTTAATTAATCAAAGTGACAACCTAAAGTTTTAAGAATTGGTGATAACAGCTTGAAAATTATACCCAGATGAGTCTTTTGTATTTGTACACTATAGAAAGATTTAAAAAAGAAAAAAAAAAAAAAAACAACCCGCCTGAAGAACCAACAAAAAAAAACCTAAAAACCCAACCAAACAAAAAAAAACCCAAAAAACTTGAACCACCCTTTCTTTAACAAAAATTCAGCTTAATCAGTTTTATCTCATTGGCTTTTCCCAACTGAGCTTTGTGAATTTGGAGATGCTACTGCATTTACTGTTTGCTCATTTGTTCAGAGTAGAATTTTATCACTTGTTCATCTCTTGTGGGTTTTTGAGCATCAGTGTTTGGCTGTGCTTTAAACTGTTGACTTAATATGTAGTAAATTGATACATTTTCTACTGGTTTGCAGTAATTATGCTGAATTAATTGAGCTGTTCTGTTGTTTGTAGGAAGTACAATGGTGTATTAGCACTTAATAGCTTTACCACTCACTTTTCGTGGCTCTACAGCTGTAATTGGACTTTACATAGGCAGTTAAAGTATTTATTTAAATTATTTTTATTTTAATAGCTGATATTTAAGCCATGCTTTTAGCTGAGTACAATTTCTCCTGCTGCCTGGCACTTGTTAATGATAAATAGGAAGTAAATTATCTATATGCTTTCTCCATGTGAAGACACTCCCACCCATGTCACTGGCAATGATTGGCAGCTGGATTTAGGATATTAATTAAAATAATTTGTCCAGCCTGGACAATTTTCAGCCCATTTACAGGAGCTCACACTCCATTTATCTTGTCCAAATTTGGCTACAGGGATGCCATAGGTAATTCTGTCAGAAGTCTTTCTATTCTACTATTATCATTAAAATGATATAACAATAGGCCTCACTGTTTAATAAAAATGAGGTTTTGAGGACAAACTTTTAAGATTTTAGTTTATAGTTATTTTTGTCCAGACAAGCAGCAATGATTTCTATGCAGAAAGCTTGGCTTTCTTAAAAAAATAAAGGTGATTTTTTTTTTTTTTGTAATTGTATCTTTGTAAAGGGGAAAAAGTCTGTGGGGTATCTGTGGGAATCAATCTTCATAAAAAATTTAACATCACCTTGATGTTTTAATTGTGTGGGATCAAATGCAAAAATGCAGAATGCCTGGTAGCTCAACAAGTTCTAGTGTATCTCTTCCTGGATTATTGAACTTCTCAGAGCCATTTATCAAATTTGAGGAGAAAAGGGAAAATTAGATGCTAAATGCTTCTCAGGATCCAGCTGTGCTTGGCCAGCCCTTCCTGAGCCCTTTAATTGAACGTGGGAAATAAGCAATGGGACACTTCTTGCAGCTCCTGAGCAGGGAGAGATGTGGCTGAGGTTTTGTGCCAAGGTATTTCCAGATTTGGAGTAAGAATTGAAACAGCAGGAGACTTCATGACCAGTGGTTTGTAATCTTTCACTTTTGAACTCAGGTGGTTGCAGCTAGGGAGGGTTTTTCAGCCCAGAAAACCCAGAATGAATTTTTTTCCTGAAATAGGCAACAGAGTTGGGCTAATGAGTGTGAGAAGCATCTGATGGCAAACTGTGTGAAATTTCTCCTGGCAAAATATCAGTTCCTTGCTCAGGAAGTTATTGGGAATCAACAGGGATGTAGGAAGATGTCTAATCAGGGAACATAGTGAAAATTTGTCTAGGAAATAAGATTTCCTGTGTATTTAATTATTTTCCAGCCTACTGACTTGGGGGCTGGGAGTAAAGTGTGTTTTTCTTGTACAGTTGTTTTTGTTCTTGTGAATGGTCTTACACCAGTGTGACTCTATTCCATAGCTTTCTTTTCCACTTAGAGTGTTAAATATGATAGAAACACTATCTGAAATGTTTATCTGGGGATTTTAATAATTTACTGTAATTTATTATTTCAGAAACTGTGATTTGATGCTGTTGTGTTGTGAATAAAAGTGCAGTTTTAAAGATAAATCACTAAATGGAGATTTTGAGTTTATGTTCTAAAATTTTCTCCCCCAGTTCTATTACTGCCACACAAAGTGAAAACTCATTAGATCAGAAACCATATCTCTTTTGATTTGCTGGTTGTTTTTCTTTTTTTTCCCCCCAAATATACCCTAGTGAAAATAAATCTCACTGTCCTGAACAACTGACAAATTCAACTGTTCTAAAAGCAAGAGCATCCTTAAGCATCAAATATTTTCTGTGCCTGTCAGTGTGGGTCACAGCTCTTTAAATGTGTGAAGCACATGCAGAGCTTTCATTAGAGCTCAGGTTTTAAAAGTAGAATATTTTCTGATTAGGGAGGTGAAATGCCCATGGTCCAGTGCTGATGGAGGGAAGGAACTCCACATTTCAAGCCACATAAAAGTCACCTGAATGCAGTGACTCAGTGCCTGAAGAGGCAGTCTGTGTCCATGGGGATGAATTTGTGGTTTCAGGAGCTGACACCACTCCAGCTGCACTCTGAGCTCTGGAGAAGCTTTGGCAGAGCGGGTGAGTCCCGCACAGAGCCCCAGGAAATCTCCTCCCTCCTCTCCAGCCCTGCCCACACCTGGGTTTGCTGCTCTCCTGAGTGCCCAGAGCCAGGCAGCACCTGGAGCTTGTCCCAAATTCAGTGTCACACCCTCAGGTGTGCTCGTGTTCTACACCCAGAGCCAGGCTGCACCTGCAGCTTGTCCCAAATTCAGTGTCACACCCACAGGTGTGCTCATGTTCTACACCCAGAGCCAGGCTGCACCTGCAGCTTGTCCCAAATTCAGTGTCACATCCACAGGTGTTCTGGTGTTCTACACCCAGAGCCAGGCAGCACCTGCAGCTTGTCCCAAATTCAGTGTCACACCCACAGGTGTGCTCATGTTCTACACCCAGAGCCAGGCTGCACCTGCAGCTTGTCCCAAATTCAGTGTCACACCCACAGGTGTGCTCGTGTTCTACACCCAGAGCCAGGCTGCACCTGCAGCTTGTCCCAAATTCAGTGTCACACCCACAGGTGTGCTCATGTTCTACACCCAGAGCCAGGCTGCACCTGCAGCTTGTCCCAAATTCAGTGTCACACCCACAGGTGTGCTCGTGTTCTACACCCAGAGCCAGGCTGCACCTGCAGCTTGTCCCAAATTCAGTGTCACACCCACAGGTGTGCTCATGTTCTACACCCAGAGCCAGGCTGCACCTGCAGCTTGTCCCAAATTCAGTGTCACACCCACAGGTGTGCTCGTGTTCTACACCCAGAGCCAGGCTGCACCTGCAGCTTGTCCCAAATTCAGTGTCACATCCACAGGTGTGCTCGTGTTCTACACCCAGAGCCAGGCTGCACCTGCAGCTTGTCCCAAATTCAGTGTCACATCCACAGGTGTGCTCGTGTTCTACACCCAGAGCCAGGCAGCACCTGCAGCTTGTCCCAAATTCAGTGTCACATCCACAGGTGTGCTCGTGTTCTACACCCAGAGCCAGGCAGCACCTGCAGCTTGTCCCAAATTCAGTGTCACATCCACAGGTGTGCTCGTGTTCTACACCCAGAGCCAGGCTGCACCTGCAGCTTGTCCCAAATTCAGTGTCACACCCACAGGTGTGCTCGTGTTCTACACCCAGAGCCAGGCTGCACCTGCAGCTTGTCCCAAATTCAGTGTCCCAGCCATGCCCACAGATGTGCTCATCTTGTACACCCTGTATTTTACAAATAGCTGTTTCTCATTAATAAATAGCTTTCACTTTCTCATCAGAATTTCTCTGAATGAGGAGCCTTTGTCCTGGAAGGTGGCAGGAGAGGGGACTGGGCCCTTGTCCACACCCAGGCCTTACACAAGTGAATTTACAGCAGGTGTCTCAAGGAAAACACTCTGTAGGAATGGGGTCTTTATCTGCACGATCATTTTGTGTATTTTGTGACATCATACAGTGTAAGTTTCTCTGAAGGTGTTTTCTATTTGCTCTATGTCCATTCTGAGTAAGGGATTCTTGTGTAGTTTTATGTAGAAAGTGTGATAAAAATCACGCTTTGGTTGTACTCTGCTTTGTGGAAAGAAGATGAATACAAAACCAGGGCTGAGCTTGGGATTTTAATACATTATAAATACAAATTGCAAGTGAATAGATCTAATTCTTTTTTCCTTTCTGCTAAGTGACCGTCCAGCAAATCAAACATGGGGAGTTTGCTCTCTTGTGTGGCTTTTCAATTGCCTGCTGTGAAAGAAAATGAATATGAAGAAAAGTTAAACATGCCTTAGTGTGTTCTGCCTTTGAATGCATTGAAATATTAGTGCATTGAAGGAGATTACAACATGAACTCAATTACCACATTTTACTTCCACTGCAATTTTTCTCAATTCAGAGCCTGCTTATTCTATTAAAAGGGAAGACATGAACTAATGGTGATTGGTGATCTGCCCTACTGACTTTTTTTTATCCTGATTTAAATCAAGTTTCGTTGTGCCATTGAGGATAAAATTTAAAATCTATCAGTCCATTTATCCAATTTAGACACAGAAAAGGTCCTAGAATGCACATTTTCAACAACACAGACGAAGCTGGGGGTGAAATAGGTAAAAATGCAAATAAGGGCTGAAAACATCCTCAATTTAAATGTTCCTAGGGGACATCCTGGTGCTGGAACCCAACTGTCTGTCCTGGCAGACTGTTAGGGGGGTCCCTGATGTGATTTTGGCATGTTCAGGCTAATGGGCTGTGAGAAGAGGCCCCAGCCTGGCTGGCAGTCAGAGGTCCCAGAGGGTGCCTGGAAATGAGCCCCCCTGGGCTCTGCCAGGCTCCCACTCGGATTGTGCAACGTCAGCTCCGTGCTAAGCCACTGGAAATTGTCTCATCTCTCCCCATCCCTGGTCCATTTAGGGTTTTAAGCATAAGGACATCTTTAATTCCCATTATTGAAGGTCTCTCAGCTTTGGAAATTGGAAATACACTTCAGCCACCCCCACCGTGGTAACTGGGGTGTTGTGGCAGTGTCTGCACAACGTTGTTCCTATTTCAGTCTGCAGCAAAGATCGTTGGCTGGTTTTCCCAGAAGTATAAAATTAATTCCATCTAGGCTCTAACAAGTAATTTTTGTTTGTGAAAATGAAATTGCAATTTCTAAAGCTGTGAGTTATTAAAGTCTGCTTTGCTCAGAAAGGCTTTGAGACCCTTTCCTTTTATTTACTTTACACAGAACAATGTAGTTGCCACACTTATTGTTCTGTGTTATGATGGGAAAGCATAAATCCCTACATTTTCTTGGCACAACTGTGCCACCAGCTCTGCTGTTCTGGACACGTGGCTTAACTGCTCCTGACTTTTGTCCTATGGATTTTTCTGATTCCATGGTAGTTTATGATGATAATTCCACATGAGATGCTTGGATGACCCTGCTCCCTTGAATGATGTGCAGGATCTTTCCTTTCTTTCTAAAACCAGTGAATAATACACAGACTTAATCAATTATCTCCTCAAAGTTTGTCATTGATGCATTTTAATATCTCATAATGTGCCTAATGCATCCAGAAACAAGACAAATATGTTGACAAGGATGATAAATGACTTAGGTATTGACCATCAGTCATTTCAATTAGCAAATCTCTGAATACACTGGAATCAATTTGTTCAATTAGAAATTAATAGAGGTACCTAGTCAGGGTATAATATTGGTTTTGAAATGCTAAAATTGGCAGCATTACCAGATGCTAAAGACAAAAAAAAAATAATTGGAGCAGCTGGAGTGGGAATGGGATATTGTTAAATATGCTCCTGGTTTACCATGCTCTCTTTTCCAGACGTGCTCTTTGAAGTGAGGTGGCAATGAAATTGGTCACTTACTGGATTTGGCTTGATCATTTCTTTCATGCTGCATAATTACACCCATAATTTTCATGACTAAAAGCTGGTAATCCAGGGCATAATTAATGAAACTTTAATTCGCTAATTGTAAGCTGATTACTCACTGATGTAATTAATAATTGAATTGCAGAGGCTGCTGTAACAGCAGTGCGGGTTCTTTGCTGCCAGGAGTGCCAAAGAGCAGAGGACGTGTCAGAGGTTGTCCTGGAGGGGCAGAACCTCTCCTGCAGGGTGATTTCCTGTCCAGTGCTTTCACTCTTCTGTCTTTTCTGAGAGCATTAAATGGAGCCAATATATTAAATGTAGATATAAGATCTCTTTATTAAGGAAAAACTCGAACCAAACAACCACCACCCAAACAATTAACAACACCCGAACGCCTCAACCAATGGGGAAAAGCAAAACAAAACAAATAATTCAGAAATAGTTTGGGTTCAGGTTTGCTAGTTAAGGTGAGAAAACTCTCCACTGCGACTTTGAGTGCTTTATTTACACCTCATAGCATGCTTTATATAGAAGTGAAAACAGGAGAGCTGCGTTTTTTTTCTCTGAGATCACTCTTCCTGATGATTACTCCCTTCTAGTTCCATTTGTTTCTGCATTGATAGGATGCAGATCAAAGGGTGGCAGAATATTTTGCTGCTCAGTGTGGTTCGAGAGTCGACCTTCACTTCCTGCATGGGGAGATTTTAAGACAAATGCCTCAGAAATCATGATTGGAAAAGGAGAACTTTCCAGGTGTTGGATTGAAGTGCAATTTTTGCGAGCATCTCTGTTAAAAATAGAGTTGATTTACATCTGGTTGGGGTTTTTTCTGTTGTGTGGTTTGTTTGATTTGTTTTGGTTTGGTTTTTTTTGTGGAGTGTTAGAACCTGGTGTTCACTGCTGTCATTTTTTCCCTGCCTGCTGCCTCATGAGCCAGTAGTGCTGCTGTCATTAGTGCACTTTCTGTGACATTTCTGTCAGCACTTCCTTTCACCCAGGTACTCTCCTCTTTTTTAAAAAAGGAGACTTTTTAAACTTTTAACTCTGCTTATGGCTCTTTCTTACACACTTTCTAATTTGTTGCTAAGAATAACAACTGGCCTGAAGTGCATCATCTTGTTCTAGGAAGGTGTGACAGCAGTTAGGTTTTCTGGGATCGTCTCATTAACTAACTAACATTTCTTAAATTTACACTGTTCAAGGCATTCATTAGTGATTGACAAATCAGAAAGAGTGTAAGGTAATGCCAGTTCAGTAATTTCAATTAGACTCAGCTCAGGCTCTTGAATTGTTCTATAATATTTTGTGTTTTCATAAAACAGAGAGAGGGAGAGAAAGGAGCATCCTTCCATTTCCAGTCTCAAAAATAGTGATGATTGGAAACTGAGTATATGAGCACTGGGCAACCACTGTTTTGTGCAAGTCAAGGGGAAAAAGCTGGACAACGTAAGAAGTTTTTTTAGCTGTTAAAAACAGCATAAAAATCAAATTTCAGAGTTACCCTTTCATATCTTTTTCCTCCTTGCTGCAGGTCACTCACTGATCAGCTTTCTTCTTTTTTGTGGGTGAGTGAATTTATCTTGCTGGGGGTTTCTGCCGAGTGACTTTTTCCCTCCTGAAACTCTCACTTCCTGCCCAGTGTAGTTCTTCTGATAGAAATGAACTCCTGAGGATTGTAGGCTGGCTCAGTAGAAGGCAGGCCTAAATGAAAGACCAGGTTTATAATGAGGAGGGAGTTTACATTACGGCTCAGACATTTGTATCGAGATCACCACAATGATGGCTTGAAGGAAGCGTTTCCATTTAAATGAAAATATATGAGTTGATTATTTTCCTAAAATACTGTTTCTGCTTATTTTGATGCCCAAATATTGTGATTTCTCTGCCTTTGTCTAGGCTGATATATTTGCTGGTATTGGCCATCAGATTTTCTGAGGAAAAGTACTTTTTTGTTTGTTGAGAAATGGAGCACTCGGGGTATTATTATGAAAAATCCTGATCTGAGGATAATTGTGTCTGCAGGCAATGCCAGCCTTTGCTGCAGTTGAATTCATCAATATCTACATTCTACAGACACCT
Source organism: Phainopepla nitens (assembly GCA_013400175.1). NCBI lineage: Eukaryota > Metazoa > Chordata > Aves > Passeriformes > Bombycillidae > Phainopepla > Phainopepla nitens. Next base: position 202,762 of record VXBQ01005225.1, read on the forward strand.
TTTTCCCTGGGATAGGAGCAATTTTTGTGCTGGTAGTCGGAGACCACTGAAGTGGGAAAGAGAGCAGGACAGGATGCCACGATTTTGACACGGATATCTTAAATTTTGGATGCTAAAAACCTTTCCAGAGTTTGGAGTCTCAGCAGAGAAATTGTGCAATTAACTTTGCAGAGTGGGATAGAATAGAGAGGTTCTGTATGGTTTATTTTAGGATTCAGGGGCACTGGAAGTCGGCAGAGGTGTTGTTGTGTCATTGGGTTGTCACTGCAAATCAGCCTCGTGTTTGGTTAAAATTCTTGCATTATTGAGCAAACTCACATCATGTAAACACCTCAGAGTCTGGTAGGAGTCAAAGTAAATCAAGGGAAGGTTTTAATCTGCTGCATTAATTTGATTTTAACACCCAAAGTAATGGCAATTAAAACCAGCAAGTTTTTCACTCCCAGAAGAGCTCAGTGCTGAGAAGCTCACAGAGGTGTGTGGTGTTGGGGTAAGGGAGAGGGACAGAAGACAGGGCAAGAAGGTGAAATGCTTAATTACACCAATCAAATTATAATATCTAATGGCAAAACCTGCTGCAGGTAGAACCAGGTTCTGCTTTTTAAAAAAAATAATTTAAGGGAGGCATCAAACCTACAGAGAATAACAAGAGATGTTACTCCCTTTAGAGGGGCAGCTCACAACTCGCAACCTCGAGGTATTTACTTATTATCATCAAACCACATCATCTTGAAGCAACAGATTTAAAATAAGCTACTTATGAGTTTTACAGGCAGCAGCAGTGCACAGCAAAGGAGATTTCGTTAAGATTTGTACGTTCTGTGTACTCTTGCAGTGCCAGAATTGGAGTATTTTTTAACTTGACTTCATTGCAAACAGTGTTGTGGAATAATCATGAAATTTACCTGCCTAGACAGTCTATTTGCTCGTATTTCACCTAATGGTAATGAAAAATGAGTGCTATTTTCCTTGCTTGTCAAACCCGAGTTATTTAACCCTGCTGAATGGAGAGGATGATAACGTAGGTAATATTTTTACAGCTGCTGGTACAGACTTGCAGAACTTCTCATTTACTGTGCAACTCCAGGACCAATATGGTAAGGGGCACCTTTTATTTGATAGAAAAATTGTCTTTTGCTCTGCAAGAGCTCCTTGCAGAGCATCTCTCCAAGTGAGTCCTGAGGCTGTTAGGGTGAGCAGAGTTTTGGAAGCAGTCTGAGGTGTGGATTGGCCCTGGCTGCAAACAGGATGAGCAGCCCTCCCTCGTTACAGAGCTGACACTTCCTTGGGGAGGGATGTGGCTCTAAATGAGCGGTGCTGGGAATAGTCTGCTTGAGCTTGAGAGATGGGGGACTTTAAAACAATCTCGACTCTTTCCTGAACTTACTTTGAACTAAAAATGTGTTTATGTGTTGGTTTCCCAAATGATTCTCCTGTGAATTGTGCAGAAACTGTGTGAGTGAGCAGGAGCAGATGCAATCCACTGCTTCTTTCATCATTCAATTGAACTGTAACACTTTCTCACTTTTTTTTTTTTACTGATCAACAAGAAAAATATGTTTATTTAACACATCCTGAGTTACATCTCCACAAATTCTCACAGTTTAAAAATAAATCTGATGGAAGTGTCACAACTGGCATTTCTACTAAGGACAGAGGGGGACAAAAGTTTTGCTATTTGGCAACAAGTGTCATTAATAGTCCTGGATGCAAAATTCACCTCTGTTTTTGGTTGAGTTGTCTTTTTTTACTATCAGCCAGAGACAAACCATCTACAAGTGCAAACTATTAACTTGGCCATCTGGAATTATGGCCTTCTCATGCTATTTTTTGACTGGGAATATAATAATACTGATTAGAGAGTAATAAAACTTGTCTATTTGCAAGTTTCTTATTTAAAGAATACCTGAGAAGCCTGAAGAATAAAGGCATAACAAAATCCTGTCTTATGGAGCTTTTTGAAAGATTGACAGGTACAGAGATAAAAGGGGTTGAATGTAAGAAAAATTAAAAACTGCTAAGGATTAAAATAATAATATGGATCTAGGAATCAAGATGCTGTTAAATTACATGGTAAGAGGATGCGGGTTTTGGGAGTAAGTTCAATATAACAATAAAAACAACAGAAACTGACAGGAAAAGGAGGGGAGGAAAGATAAAAGCAGGAAATCAAGTTGTACTAAGACGAGGAGGAAAAGGAAGTCCAAGATCCATTCAAAAATAAAAGCACCAATACTTAGAAAGCTGCTGCTGTTTACACAGTCAGATAGTTTTGTCTTGAATAAGATTTCAGTGGTTTTTCTGTCTATTTAATAGAAGTAGCCTTAAATAAAATATCTATGCTTCCCTCATTGTGGAAATGAAAATGTGGACAGTCTAGAAGGCAGCAAAGAGAGAATTAAACCTTGCTGAGTTTTCTTCAGTCGTGCTGCAGATGGGATGAACCAAACTTCATTTCTCTGAATTTTCTGTTACTTCTGGTCAGGCTGATGAGTTCCTTAGCACAGATTAACGTCACAGCTGTGGCTTAGGGTGGGAAAATATTTTTAATATGCGATTAAATGGATAGTTTTTAAAAATCTGTGTGTCTCTAGAACTGACTCTATCCATTAAAATTGTTTCGTTGCCCAAGTACAGCGACTTTGAGTTTATAAAGATGGTGAGAATCTTTTTACTGGTTGTTCTACTGGAATTCTGTCCTTTAAGTATCTATCAGACAAATGTGGGGTTAGGCTCGGTTTGTGAAGGTGTTAACTGAAATAAATGGCTCAGTTTGAATGTGTGGAAGAGCAGTTACTGGAAGTGGCTCCTGATGAAGCTGACCCAAGTGCAATTGGCCTCTCCAGCAGTGGAGCCCTGGCTGCAGCAGAGCCCTGGGCACACCTGGGGTGGGTTCTGGTGGTCTGCAGGCTTGGAGAGACCCTTGGACACTGAGAACAACTTCAGACAGAAGTTCCCTGTTCCTTTTGCAGCTAATACAAAACTTGTGTTGTGTCCAGACAGCTCCCAGGCAGGAGAGGCACACAGCTTTTGTGAACAGGGAGAGTGAGCCCAAAGGCAGGAGCATTTTCTCAAAGCAAGCACTCAGGCATTTTAAAATGCTTTCTCATCTTGTTGCCATGGCTTTACCTGTCTGCTGTGAGTTTTTTTCTATATTGTGTTTGTCAATGGGCACGTTTGCTTTTTTATTTCTGCTTGTGGATTTTAGCTTTTGCCTCAACGGTCTTTCTCATCTCCTAATTGAAGTCATGAAAACAATGGCTTAAATGTTGGGAGAGGAGTGGACAGGAAAAGGCTCTCATAACCCACTCATGTCACTTTGAAATAGTTTAATTTTTACTTTGTCCTTCTTAATCATTATTTATACTTATTTTCTTTTCCGTGTCCAGCTAGAAAACCTTTTAGTAAGCACTCTGACTGTTCTGAGGCTCTGTTTTCTGGAGACAGGAGAGCACAGATAACTTGGCATCCCAGGTTGTCCATCTATTTCAAGCAGATTATTTGGAGCTTTTCCTGCAAAGGTGTTTTTGGCCTATACAAACTCATCTGTGTGATGTGGATAGATATTTTTTTTTTTTTGTCATTCTTCATTTTACACACTCGAGTTGGAGTAAGCAGCAGATCACCCTTTCTTTAGGTTCTGTCATGGTAGAAATAGCAGGGAACTGAATTATTGAACATGACTCAAGGAAATAGACACAAAAAGGATTTTTCTGGCCTGGTAAAGAAAAGCTGACTGCAGCAATTGCTGTGAAAGATGAAACCCAGGTACTTTGGCCTGGGAAAAGGGTGTGTTTAGGAGGTTTTAGCTCATTGCCCAGGATATGGTCAAAGGGATGCAGCAGCCCCAAAGAAATAGAACTGTGACTGAGTTATGAGAGGAAAGGTTAATATTTTTAATTAATATTAATTTCATTAGTACTATTTATATTATTATAATAATTTTCTGTCTTTTGTGAAAGAAAGGAACATGCAATCTGTTTTTACCAATCAAAATACCTTGGAGGAGGAAACTAAGGAATATGATAGCAAGAGAGAAAAGGTTGGAATGATGGCAAGGCACTTGTTGGGTGTCCTGTCACCAATGCCTTGGTACCTTGGCACTGCAATGTTTTTGTGCTGTTTCTTCACCCACCCAGGCAGAAAGGAAGCCAGTTCAGAGGAGATTATTTCTAATCACACAGAGATAGAACATTTGGGAGTGGGGCATGGGGATTTGGCCACGTGACACCCATTAATGTTAATGGAACTCACGCAGCTAAATCTCTCCTCACTTTTATGGAAAAGGGATCCTGGAGAGTCTGCACAGAGCCTGAGCTGTCTGTCACACAGCTGGACTGTAAATCTCTGCTATGTGTGTACAGCTGACATAGCAGGAGAGCAGCCATTTACTACAGTGACCATTTTGTTGTTTTTTTGGTTTTTTTTTTTGGTGGAAAGACACTTTTTAATGTACTTGGAGGCTGTCATTTTTCTAATGCTTTTTTGGTAATTAGTGGTCTGAGCATGTTAATAATTTGGAGCACTCCTGCTGTTGTTCTTCATGTCAGCAAGTGACAACCATGGCCTCTGGTGGGTGTGATCCTGAGGAAAGCTGTATGGTTAAACAGCATTTTCCTTCCATTCTGATTGAGAGGTGTTGGTGTTATTGTTTAAAGAAGGAGTTGGTGTCTTGCCTTTGCTGTAAAAGGCAAATAATTCCTTTGTGGGAGGGAATTGTGCAACTTCTGGGAGAAAAATGGGAGGGAAACTTTCAGCTCTGCTCGACCAGCATCCATTACTAACTCCTGCTGTAGATCACAAAATGGATAAGAAAGTTCATTCCATGAATTACTCCCAGCAAACTTAAGCTGCTGAGTACTTTAGTGTAAAAATAGAGATATTAAAGTAAAAATTTCACTATAATAAAACCTCTTTCCTTGGGAGATAGTTCATTACAAAAAGCAGATGAAAGTAGTTCTTTAACATCTCATTAGAATTCTCCCTATTCACACTAAGTCTGAATATCCAGAGTAATTACTTTAAATGCCTCTCTTTTTATTCCCTTTTATTTTATTGTTATTTTATTGCTGTCACTTTATTACTATTATTCATTTTTACTGTACTTTATTATTCAAAATTACACTTACAAAGGAGTTTTCTGATTTTTAGGAACCGAGATTTTTTTCTTTTACTCTCTGAACAGAGGAAGCTGGAGACGGAAAATTAGAGAGAATGAATAAATAGACAATTAAAACAATAAATAAGTTCCACAGGTTTTGTAGCTTGGATCAAAGCCAAGATTCCAGTGGTTCTATTCATCCTTGGCTGAGCAAGCTGCAAGAGGAGAGCCCATGCTGAGAACAGCAGCAGATCCAGCAGAAGCTGTAATGCAGCAGCACAGCTAATTAGAATTCCTGTAGGCTTTATCAACAGGTCTGCAAAACACAACAATTAAGATTTGACTGTGGAAACATGTGACTTTGATGTTTCTGAGATGAGAAAAACCAGCTCAAAATTACCCCATGGAAAATTATCACTTTAAAATCTTTTTTTTTTTAATATGGTTGGATATATAATACATTTGCTACTTCAGGGATTTTTGTAGTTACTGCAATCAAAGTTAGCAGTAATTTAATTTCTCAATATGGATGTACAATATGGACATTTCTGCAGGCTGACACTCACATGGAGTGGGATTGGGACATAAATACTTTATCTCTTCAGAGGAAAATGTGTGTGCTTGCCCAAAAGGTGAGCTTTGAGGAAGGAAAATGGCTGTTCACAGTAGAATTGCATGGAGGCTTCTTGATATTTATGTCTAGTAAATGTCCTGGGAAGAGGTAGTTAATTGAGTCAGCTATTTCCAAATGAAACTGCTTCTGCTGGGCAGAGTCTAGTAACAACTGAAGGTTTAGTTTGGAGGCAGGAAATTGATGGTTGGGTTTGTCACTTCACCTGTAAATGATCCTGTTGAAAAGACAGATGGAAAAAATTCATCTGCCAGGTTGATGTGTCAGTGCCTTAATTAAAATATTCCTTATAGGTGGGGGTGTGGCTCTGGTTTCAGCCTGCAAAGGATGTTTCAAAAGCTCTGCTGGCTGTCCTTTTGTGTGTCTGCAGCAGGGTTGTGCAGGTGGAGCCTCCTTTGGTGCTCTGCTTGTGGCTGGCTGAACCGAGTCCACAGGCTGTGAAAGTGCTGTGGCACTGGGATTGTCACCGTGGCTGGCTGGTGGCCGTGCTGCTCTGAGGCCAGAGAGTGATCTGGAGGTAGAAGGTGACGGTTCCTAACAGGTTAATTTGTAAACAAAAAACCAACCAACCAAACAAAAAAAACCAAAAAAAAACCCAAAAAAACAAAACAAAACAAAAAAAGCCCAAAAAAACCCCAAAAAACCCCAAAAACAACCTGGGAGATTTGTATGGTAGAATCTATATTTTTTTTTTGCTGGTTTTTTGTGGGGTTTTTTTGGGTTTTTTTTTTGGGGGGGGGTTGGTTTTTTTGGGTTTTTTTTGAGTGTAGTGAGTTTTGAGCCAGAGATGTTAGGTCTCTGGATGAAACTTTTGGATTTTTTTTTTAAATTTCTTAAAGAATATTTTTTTCTTGTTTATGGGCTGTTCCAGAAATCTGTGCATACCCTGGTGTTTATGTAGATGAATACAGGTTTGTAGGAAAGGAGGTGACTGGAAAGGAGCATTACTTAGATCAAATGCTGTGGTGTATGACCTGATACGTGTGAGAACCTGCTGGAACTTTTTTTAACACTTTGGCAATTCCTGCTGCACTTGGAGCAGACCTAATTAGAAAAGACATTGAGGAAAGGCTTCTGTTGAGGAATCTTTCTTTCCCTGAGCTGTGGTCTCAGAGTTCCAGGAGGGATTGACCTGGTGTGAGGCAGTGTCCCACTGTGGCTCCTGGTTCAGCCTGGAGAAAAGGAGACTCAGGGGTGACCCCATCACTCTCCAAAGCTCCCTGCAGGGTGGCTGTGCTCGGCTGGGACTGGGCTCTGTCTGCAGGCAGCACTGACACAACCAGGGGACACAGCCTCCAGCTGCTCCAAGGGAAATACAGGTTGGATATTAGGAAAAAGTGTTTTATGGAAAGAGTGCTGAAGTTCTGGAATGGCTGCCCAGGGAGGTGCTGGAGTCACCGTCCCTGGGTGTGTTTAAAAACAGCCTGGATGCGGCACTGGGTGCCAGGGTTTAGCTGAGGAGTTCAGGGACGGGTTGGACTCGATCATCTTGGCGGTCTCTTCCAAACTGAGGATTCTATGATTGTGTGCTTGTGTGTAT
>VXBQ01005225.1:210053-248949 GCA_013400175.1 Phainopepla nitens
TGTCAGGCTGTGTCCTGGGCTGTGTCCTGGTGTGTATATCCCAGTGTCAGGCTGTGTCCTGGGCTGTGTCCTGGTGTGTATATCCCAGTGTCAGGCTGTGTCCTGGTGTGTATCCATGCCAGTGTCAGGCTATCCTGGCCTGTGTATCCTGGTGTTTATTCCAGGCTGTATCCCGATGTGTATCCTGCTGTGAGGCTCTATCCCGGGCTCTATCCCGGGCTCTATCCCGGGCTCTATCCCGGTGTAGGGCTCTGTCCCGGGCTCTATCCCGGTGTAGGGCTCTGTCCCGGGCTCTATCCCGGTGTAGGGCTCTGTCCCGGGCTCTATCCCGGTGTAGGGCTCTGTCCCAGAGTCCATCCCGGTGGCGGGCTCTGTCCCGGGCTGTCTGTCCCGGGCTGTCTGTCCCGGGCTGTCTGTCCCGGGCTGTCTGTCCCGGGCTGTCTGTCCCGGGCTGTCTGTCCCATGCTGTCTGTCCCATGCTGTCTGTCCCGGGCTGTCTGTCCCATGCTGTCTGTCCCGCTGTCCTCCCGGCGCGCTGCGCTGCGTGCCCGGAGCTCTGGAACTGCAGCACCATCTCCTGGAGAGAAACCTTCCCGCTCCATCCTCCAGCCCCTTTCGTGCACTCTTACTGAAACGCTAAATTGTCCTCACCGTGCATTTCCCGCGTGGGGAGCGTCCCTCCAGCACAGCCGAGCTACAGAAAGGTGCAGTAAATGAACAGAAAAGTGCTGCTGTCAGGAGAGATCTCAGTGAACACACCCTCTCCAGGCCTTCAAAACACTGGAGTTTTTCTCCCTGTATCTAAGAGTGGTTTTATATTTAGTTATAAACTACAATAGAATTATTTTAGTGTTGAACTTCTCCCTGTTTTTATTTTCCCCAATAACATCAAATGCATCCAGAGTTTTAGAGAAACTGTCTCTAGAAATGAAAGTAATTAGATCCCAACAAGACTTGCCTTTAAGTAGAGTTTGGGATTATCTTTAAATGGCTTTTCTTCCATATGCACTGGGAGCAGTTCAGAACAGCTTCTGCATGGGCTTCTATTAATCTAGGCTTAGAAATGTTAAAGAAAATCATCTCCAGTGTTATGGACTTCCCACTGAGAAAACCAAATCACAGTCAGTGTTTCAATCCTTTTTTCATTCCTGTTACTCCACTCATAAATTAGTGCTTCAAGTGCAGATGTTGCTTAGAAGTCTGATAGTGCTGCATTACAAATAGAATCCTTTCCTTTGAGGTCTAAATAATCAATTATCATAATTATTTTTAAGTGTTTTGTGTTTCAGAAGTTGTGTTTTTTCAGGGAATGGTTTATTTTCAGTACAGATGTGAATTTATACGGGGACTGCCTGGTTGTTGTCACTGTCCTGTGGAGAAGCTTTTAGGGAATGGCAGCAATCGTGGAAGGAATGGTTTATGTGAAGACTAAAACCATGGAAGGAAGCTATTTTCTATCCATAACTTTTATCAGAAATGGAGTGAGTTTCCCTGACAGCTTTCCAAGTCAGAGCTGGCAGTGACCCTCAGCTGCAGCGTGCTCTGAGCCTGTACATTGTATTTTCTGTCTGGGTACCACAGGAAAGCAAAGCTTTTGAAACAATGTTTGTAGAATATTAAAATTAAACCCACTGTGATGTCAAAGCAGCAGCTGGAAAATTGTCTGTGTGTGCACAGTGAACCAAGGCTGTGTGACTTCGTGTGGTGTGGACTGAGAACCAACAAGGAAATTTTGAGGAATTATGTCCTTGTGACACTTGGCTGAGATGAAATGAATTTTGGCCATTTTTGTCCAGCTTGGTTAACATAACTAATATGCTGTGTATTCAGAATCCTATGGCAGAATTGTCTGCCTGCTCCTCAGGTCACAGAGGGATAAGCACAGAGGAGCTGCAGTAGCTGTGTTTAACAAGTGTGGCTTGGCAAAACTTCCTCTGCCTCCAAACTAATATGCTGCTGAATTATTTTGTGTATAATCCCTCTGCAAGGATGTGTCTGGCATCAGTGCTGCTGGGAATTGAAATTTTTATGGTTATTCTAGGACTTCTATTGTCTTTTCCACTTGTGTTAGGTTCAAAGGTAATGTGCTATAAAAACGATTCCTTCTGTGATTTTTATTCCAGCTTCCAACATAAACTAAAACTTGTGATAAATTCTGTAAACAAACAAAAAAAAAAATGAGAAGAGAAAATAGAGCAGCAACGTTCATATATAGACAGATATAGCTTCTATTGCTGGGATTTTTTGATCCTGGAACTGTTTGAACTGTGTCTTTTTGAGGACTATAAGTAGAAAATATTGGAAAGCAGCTACTTGAGATCTATTTGGCAGATAAAAATAGCATTTAGAGAAGGTGTATTTACTTGGAGTTGCAAGAAATCCTATTTTGCAATGAGAAAAGAAACTGTTATAAGGTATTGCACACCTTTGATGTCAGTCTTCCATTCTCAGGGCCCCACTGCCTCTCAGGACTTTCTCTTCCCTCTAAAAAGCTTCAGCTTTTAGTGTGAAAAAAAAGGTTTTGAGAATATTTATTTACTTTTTAAATCCTTTCCATTTGCTTAAGATAGCAATCATCAGACCCTGTCTGTGTCTTAAATATTAATGGATGATGTAGACTTTTTTTTTTTCTGAATTTACAGTCCAATTTCAAGCCCAAAACCTCAAAAAAACTCTGCTAACTTTCCCAAACTGGAAATGTGCTGAATTTTAGAGAAATTAAGATGAGGATAAAAAATTTCCCCGGGGGTTCCTGTTATTAATATGGATTGTTGTTAAGATAAAGTTATCAAACATCTACAAGTTTCACAAAAGTAAAGGTGATGCCCCTCATTCCTACAGTAACATTTCTGACACAGAAGGTGGTAATTAAGTTTTAGGATTAAATCCCATCCTAATGTCTTATATTGCTCTAAGGGAACTGCCAAAAGTCCTGGGCAGATGTGATGGTATCTGATTTTCACATCTGGATTTTATCCTTCCAGCCTTATTCACAAGGCTTTAGTAGGCATTTCAAGAACTGCTGCAGAGTGATACAATTGGATATAATTTGCCTAAATAAAGCTGTAGCTACTGAAAATTCAATTTATTTCAGCACTGACAGCATAAAAATGGTATAAAACTCAATTCCTGGTTTGAATTCAGTTCTAAAGGGCTCATTTTCTTTTTCTACCCTGAGTATCAAATTGAAGTTTTAACCAGTGTACAGGTATTTTCCCCCAAAGACTGAAAATATGGAGCTAATTCTGTGTGTCTGAGAAGCCAAGGACACTGCAAATTGCACTTCTGAGCCCTTTCTTTTCCTGTTAAGCACCACTTTACAAGAAAATTTACACAGGCCTCAGTTGGTTGCAATGATGCTTAACTTGATGATGCCTTAATTTTTATTTTTTTTTTTCCAATTAATTCTTCAGAGACTTTGATTTGCCTCAGTGCTGAAAGTCTGTTCCTCTCCTGCTTTCCAACTCAGGTAGAGATAAAGCTGTCCAACAACAGAGTTATGATGTTGGTTATTAGTCTCCTTCCTCTTGAAGAACAAGAAAGGTTAAAGTAGTTTCAGAAGGGCTCAAATCGTCAATTTTTGTCTGATTCTATAATAAATGTTAAGTTTTGGGAGGAAATGATGTTAACCTCCATGTTGCAAGCATGAAATATGTAATGGAATATATTTCCATTTTAAAATGTTTGCATTATAAAACCACATGAAGTCAGTGATCAGAGCTGATGTGGTGATGGTCGATATTTTTGTCCATGACTGATTCCCTGGTGAGGGCTGGACACAGCAAAAGACAGTTTCTTACAGAATTTTCTAGAAATGGAGTATATGCTAGGGGATGAGATACTGGAAAACTACAGGGGTTTTTTGTTTGTTTGTTTGTTTTTTGTCATTTTGAAACTCATCTACTGTGTAATCCTGAGGTATCAGCACAGGAGAGAAGCACAGGCTCCTCAGAGCACGTTGTCTCTGCATCAGCAGCCCAGTGGAACAGGATTTTGTGCTTTGCTCTGGGACACAATAGCAATTAAAGACACAAAAATGGGACTTTCAACCATTCCTGAATAAATGCAACCTTCACAAAATAAAAGCCAATATCAAACAATTAAGAATGAAAACATTGAGCAAAGCAATGCCAAATGAAATACTCTGATTTTAGAGTACCAGAACATTGTCACTATGGAATGCTTTCCTTCTGTCAAATTCTTGGCTGTTCCAGAGCTGGAAAAGCCATCCTTGTAGGATTTTATTTTCTTAGGAGAAGGGGGAAGGATGTGAAACTCATCAGCAGTGATGGGCAACCAGCAATCCTTGCACAGGACAGCTGGGAGTGGCTGCTGGCTTCAGAATGGTTTTAAAATACAATATTGTGAAAAGTATTCATGTTACCAATTTCCAGCCCTTAGAACTGATTCAATGGAAATAGGGCTCATATTTTTCAGTCTGTCAGTAAGTCCATCATATTTTTTGAAGAAGATATATTTTCTAAGAGGCATTCACTGACTCTGGATTATACAAATTTTCTCTTAGCTGGCAATTTCAGATACTGTATAATGAAGAAGGGAGCAAGACGCCATCATTCCCAAGTCATAATATTGGAGAGGGGATGAAAAGGTGTTATACCAGCTCTAAATAGATTGAATTTTTGTGTGAAGGAAGCTGGAGATTCCCTTCCTGAATAGTTTCGCTGCAGTAACTCATTCAGTTGCTTCTTTTCTATTTTGGAGCCAGTAAAGTGACAGGACACAGTACTGGAAGAAAGACTTTTCTTGTGTGTTTTAAGAGACAGATTCCACTTTTGCAGACCTGTCAGGGGACATTATCATGTAAATAATGTGAAGATGATTTTTCTGAAGGAACCAGAGATCAGTCTGCAAACTGAATGTATTTATTCAACCAGTATTCAAAGTCACCCCCTCAGGATTGTTTGAGGTGTGACTGGGGATAATTTGGCACAGCTGGGTACACTCTGAAAACATCTGAGTGGGCTCCAGGGAGCTGGAAGGGCTCTGGGGACACACAGGGAAGCAGAGTGTGCAGCAGGTGTCCTCCTTCCCTATCAGGAGGAGGAAATGGAGCCTGTGACCACATCTGGGCACCTCTGGAATATTTTGATGCTGTAATGGTGGCTGACTCTCCTGTGATGCAAGTAACAGTAGTATTCATGTTTAACACCTCTCTTTACAGATTCAGTTGTAAGTGGAGGTGCAATTTATCTTTGCATTAGCCAGGGACTGCTCAAGTGCCCCGACAGCACTGAGGAGTGAGATGTCACACCTTGGAGGTGTTTAATTCCTCTGGCATCGTGTATTTTTCCTTAAGATTCCTTCTGTTAAGATTCTACTTTCTTAAAGCAGCACTTTTGTTCTGCTGCTCTCACAGAGATATTGGAGGCAGTGAAGAGTTGCTCTAATTTTTTTGTGAATGCAGAAGTTACTGACTTTTACTTGAGTCTGCAAAGAGGAGAGAAGAGAAAAAACCCAACCTCTCCAGACAATGTACAGAGTAAATTTGGGTGGTTCCATCGCCATTTAAGAGTCCAAGGATATATTATATGTATAATATATTATCCATGTATTATCCTGACTAGGGATCCATGTGCAGATTGAACCAATTTCATGTAGACTTTTTTGAGGTAATCCAAAGAAAATATTTAATGTAAAAATTTTACGTTTGCAGAATCTCTGAGGGGGAGAGCCATGCTGAAGTCAGATAAAGGATTTAGCAGAAGACTTTAATTCTGCTGTATGAATGTTTTATGCAGGCTGTGTGCACAGCATGCTAGCTGCTCACTGGGCTTGGGTAGTCGATAAAATCCAGGTTCCTTAACTCAGTGTGGGACCAGCAGGAGACCCAAAGAAGGAATAAGAAAGTGAAGCATGAAACCACTGGCAAAGCCTGCATTAATCAATTTTTCTTACAAGCAAATCTGTTCCTGTCTCTAAAAGAGAAGAAAGCTGTTTAAATGGGATCTCTGGAATGAATAGTAAATTCACAGGAGAAGAATCTGTTTAATAAAAATCTTACACAAATCTAACACCAGGCAAAAATGACTGTTTTCAGTTGACTGCTTACCTTTGAACTAAGACAGACCAGGCCAGGATTTATCCACTGCTGACAGCTCCTTTGCTGGTTACAATTGCACTGACCAACTGCAGCACTCCTTATGTCCAGACCATAAATCTTTCCTGGTTGATGCTCAGCACCTTGATTTGCCAATTTATTATTTTTGTACCTGCTCTGCATTGTCCTAATCACACATTCCTGCTTCAAGTTTGTTTGCAGGAGGGAAGGAATTCCAGACCATCCATCTTTCTTTAGCAGCTAACTGCAACTCTCCATCAGCCTGAGGCTTACACAAGTGGAAAATTACTTCCTTGAAGTAGTTGAATTGCATTTTTTGTTAGCATATTAGGACCTTGCAATTTGTTTCTGATCTAATGTGTTGCTGATCTAATACTGACCTATTTAAATAGTTTTGGGGTAGTTTTATTGAGAACAGGCAATGAAGTCACAAGTACTGTACAAAAAAATTTTAGGTGGCTGTTAAAACTGAAGAAGCTTCCTTAAAAATTGAGTTTGAGAAACAAGAGACAATATTTTTATTTTAGGGGCTATAGCTACTAATTTTTTTATAGAGACCGATGAACAATAAGCACAGCAGTCTCTGCAAAACCTCTCTAAGGTACATTGTCTCAGAAATAGTTGTTTTATAAAGGATTGTTTTGAACAGGCATCCAACAGACACAGAAGATACCTCTGAGTAGTTTAAGTTAGAATTGTGGATGTTGGAAAACCTTCCTGAAACATCTGGGTCGCTTCTGACCCCTCTCCTCCCATGCCTGTTCTTGGTCTTTGTGCTAATGTGAATAATTTGTAAAATTTTCTTTGAAACTATCACAGAGCTGCAAAAAGCAGGGAGTGGTTATACTCAATCAGGTACCTCTTTCTCTCTCTGAAATAGCCCAAAATGATGTGCCGGCAGTGTTTTCTGAATGTTACACGAATAAACTTGCAAAAGGGATAAGTAAACCACTTATGATCTTACAAAGATTTTGGGGTCTGGGTTGGTGTTAGTCCTGCTGGGCTATGGGAGAGGCCTCTGGGTGCTGCTGGTATCCTAATCATGGTTAATCAGAGGGAGATGTGCCCCGTGAGCAGGCTTCATCAGATTTCAGTCTCTGTGTTCTAAAGAAAGCCAGTTCTCTCTCCAGGACAGGAGATGAAGAGGAATTGCTGTGGAAGTTTTGGTGCAGAGGAGCAGGCTGGGAGAGTTTGATGCTGTGGGATTGGTACAGATTCAGAACTATTACACAATTACGGTAAATTGTGGGAATATTCCAGATTCAGAATTAGGGAAAGTGGCACTGTGGGGACCAGGGACACATAAAAAAAAAAAAAAAGGCAGCCAAACTCACCCAAAAAAAACCCAAATCCAGCCTGCTAACTTGATAGCTTAGGAATTTTCTAAATGATTTGGATGGCAGCTTTTTTCATCCCATGGAGTCAAGAAATGTCCAGTATCACTTTCATATTGGCTGTGTCCTTTCTCAATTTGCTATTTTCTAAATTGTGTTGAATATATTACGGACTCTTTGTCTACTTTATCAATAATAGATATCATGAAATGAAATTATTCAAGTTCAGTCTTGAATACAGCTGAAATAAATAAAAGCCAGGAATCTGAACTTGCACTGCTGAATTTGCTTTGAGTGTAACCATCCCCACTGAGAGTATTCTGCTACCTGGAATATAATCAGGTTTTTCCTCTCTGGTTCCTAATATTGTATCTAGCTTAAATATTTCACTTCAATAAAGACTGCACAGTTATAATGAACACTACTTGATTTCTGAAAAGCTTGGGTTTTGTCATCATTATTAACTTAATGCCCATTAAGATTGTAATTATGGCCACGGTCCCCAAGTACTTCATCCTCACTGAAGGCCTTTATTAAAACATTGCTTTTGCTTTGACGTGTGCACAAATTGTGCTCGGGATTGCAGAGGCAAGAGAGCCTAAAAATAATTTAGAAACATTTAATCAGAGTATTCTTAAAGTTGTATGAAATAATGTCCTATTTTTGTTCCTACTGTGGCTAAACTCGCTGTACTGTGAAATGAGGACTGAAAAGGAAATTTCCAGGTTTAATACTGGAAAATGCATATTGAGAATAACCTTCATGGTGCCATTGTCAGGATGGGTTCAGAATTGTTGGTTGATGAAGGAAGCGTACTCCTAAACTAAGATTTTTTTCAAATATCAGTATCACTACAGCTAGGAATGCGATTCTGAAAGTTGTTTGTTCAAAATTCTTAATAATGTTTCCCAGTACCAGCTATCAGATATTTACAAGTAAAAAAATCACTTTTGGAGGTGTACGTCTCTCCAAGTCAATAGAATTTAAGAGGGATTAGAGATTTCTGGATGGCTTTAAACTACAGGGCACTTAAAAGTGATTTTGGGTTCTTTTTTGCATGATAAAATTGGTTCAGAATTCATGACTGTTTGTTTGTTTGATGCCGGATAGTAGGCTGCAAACCAAAAATCACTTACCAGGGGCCATGTAAATGAGAGCTGGCAAACAGGTGACTCAAAGGGCGAAGAAAGTGTTAATGAATCCGTTTCCTGTTGAGGCAGAGCAATCAGCTTCCCCCCAGCTGTGGGACTGGATTTCCAATCCACTCGTCCAGTGCCCAGCCCAGACATCCCAGTGCTCCCGGTGCTTACACAGCTGATGTGGCAAACCCCAGGCAGGGCACTGTGCAGCCAATTACCCTTTAGATGGAGCTGTTTCTCCTCGGATGATGAGAAGGTTGCAAAGAGTGTCTCTAAGAAGTTAGGTAAGAATGAGCTGATTTGTGCTGCAGTTCAGTAAAAGGTTTTATTCTTTTATAAATGTGTGTTTATCACTGCAAAAGAAAGCAAAGTGTATCCTGCTCATACCTATTCAGAAATCTCTTATAAGAAATAAATATTGATAAGTAAAAGAAGATGTATAATAATGTTTTGGAAAATACACAAGTATATCTGTATAGCTCAAATTTGGGATAGTTTTGTGATATGAAAAAATGTGAGCGCTGCATGTAAAATAATGTTACACAGCCAGTGAGCTGAGCTTCTGAGCATTCAAATATTTCCCTTGGAGGTGAGGAAAATTTGTCTTTTTCCTATGAGTGGCAGTGTATTGGTGGGAGTGACCCTCAGAAGGGTAAAACCTATTTGTTTGTTTCCTACCCTGATTAACACAGGCTTCTTTCTTTAACAAGGGCAGTCCTGCTTTATCAGCGTTAACTCCAGCATACCCAAAGCAATTCTGCTAGCTGATCCTTGGGAAGTTGTCTAATTAACTTCTAATTAAATTCACTCTTTGAATTAAGAGGCACTTCAGAAGGATGTGTTCCCTGACACGCGTGGTTCCGGGTCTCTGCCCTTCTGCAGGATAAACATGTTCGAGTGCTCCACACGTTCAGTGGTGCCCAGCAGCTCATCAGCCACCCCAGAGCACGCAGTTTGTTTAGCCTGCAGGGTTTTTTGTGCTGTCAAGAGTCGTGGATTTGGCTGTGGGCTCCATTAATTGTTGTGGCAGCACTTGCAGCCTGCTTCTGCCTTCCTCCGAGTCGGAGTCAGGGCCGCACTCGTGGTTTGATGAGAGAGCAAAATCCTCCCGCAGGGACGAGGTGTCTGGAGTCAACCTGCTGGCAAATGTACAGCAAGTTCAGCCCAAGGACATCTCCCTTTCTTCTCACACAGCCTGAGCTGTTAGGAGCAGAACTGGCCTGCTGGGTACATTGGTCCAAGGTTTGGGCTCCAGCAGGGGCATTTTAGGCTAACGCTGTTTGGGGTGACTGTGTGAGCCAAGGCACTCTTGCTCAGCCTTTCTCCTGCTTCTCCTGCATCCACACATGATGGTTTAGGGATGTTACATCTCCAGGTCCCCACTTCACTGTGTGTTTTGGTAGTGCAGGATTATGCGATTAAGAGTTCTCTACTCAGCTGTTGCTTCCATGATTTTGAAAATGTGCATTTTGTATCCCCCTCAGCCTTCTCCCTGGATGGGGGACATTTGGCCTTTCCACCATCCCTTCGAGGAGTGACTGGGACCCTCTCAGGTCCCTTTGCTTGCCCAGGTATCCCCCCACTGTATCCCCTTGATGCAGAAGCCACATCTGCGCCCTGCACTCACAGGTGCAGCCCAGAAAATTCAGGTTTCCATGAATTGCAGCCACGACTGCACAATGAGCTTCCAGTGCAGGCTCTTGGGACTTTGCTGGGCTTGGTCTTTGTCCCACCTCCTTGCTCTTTGTCCCAGCTCCTCCTGCCATGCTCTCAGCAGCTGTCTGAGGGGAAATGACTGCTGGGCTTTTGGGATGAGCAGTTCTGGTACAGGCTGGAGGTTGACTACCCCAGCCCAGCAGCCCGTAGCCCTCAGCGGCAGGTGGGACCTGCTCCTCTCTTGACTTCCTGAAGACCTCCCACAAGCTGATTCCCACACTCTGCCTGGCTTCTGGCGGGATGCCTCCAGGCTGTGACAAAGCTTGATTAGTTTCATTAGGCTTTCATTACGGAATAATCAGAATCACGCTAACAAATCCCCTCATTATTGCTGTATAAATCTTGCATCATGGCTCCTTGTTTCCTGTTAGCGAGCTGCTGAATGTTCTGCAGGCGCAGGAGGCAAATAAATCGTTGTGGGCAAAGCCCTGTCAGGCTTCTGTTCATCCCCAGGCAATGCTGAAACTCCTCCCCAGGCCTTTACTGGTGCTTGTCTCCCATGAATTCAGTGATTGAGCAGGAAATGAGTGAGCAGCTGCCTCACCTGTGTGTCTCACCTGGTGTGGGGCAGCACACGTTCCTGGGTGCAGGCACTGGAACTGGATCAGGACCTACTGGGAGCACTGGTGTCCCATAAACCCCAGCCTGGGAGCCCCAGGCAGAACTTGAATTCTCTCTTTACATTCGTCTTTGTGTGTTCCATGGAGAGAATATCCAACTTCTTCTCTGAGACATCTTGCATAGATTTTTCACGTTCTCCACCTACACAGTGTTGTAATTAAAGAAATTACTGGGTGACAGGATGACTTCTAACCTCCTAAAATAATTTGCCTTTTCATGCAATAGCAATTTAAAACCACTTTAGAGCTGTGATCATTTGGAGAAAAAGCAGGGAATCGGGATGAGACTTGTGACTCAAAGGCAAGCTGGGCTTCAGTTAAAAGCACTCAATAACTCCTTTTGTGACTTTTTTAATTTTTATTTTTTAACTACAAATGCGTTTTCAACAACAGCATTTTTTCTATATTGATCTGTGATATGCATGAGCTGCATATGGTGTTAATTACTGTGAAATTAATCCCATTTTGTGCTGTGCTTGTACAACCTTGTCCTCTAATCAGCATTCCTGCAGATTTCTTCTGATGTTGAATCGTTTATACCAGGCTTTTAAAAAATACTTATGATTCTAGAGATGCTTCTCTGCTAATTTATTACTTTGAATTGATTGTCAGATGTGAACATGGGTTTAACCTTAGACTTGTGCTCCAATTCTGATTGCCTGCAGCTGAACCATTGACCTGATATCACAGAATTTAGAATATCAGCTTGAAAGGGGACCTCAGGGTCATCCAGCCCAACCTCTCTTGGCAAAGACAAGGGGAGTGGGAGTTGGTGGGTGCTTTTTAGTATTTATTAATTTAAATTTCTGCACTGTCACCACAGTTGCTTGTAGCTGTTTTCTGCATTCCATCTTGCTCATTGTGGTGCAGAAATAATTTAATGTGCACTTGTTGCTCTGTGTGCCTGACATGGCCTTCCTTCCATGGTGTTCTGTTAAATAAACCGAAAAAATACAGAATGCTCTAAGGTTGTTACTTTTTTAATGATATAAATTAATAGTTGTCTTTATTCCTGGTTTTAATGTTTGTTTTTACTTTATATTAATGCATTGTTTGTCCTTTCCCACTCTAATTAAATTTTTTTCAGTAGCATAAGTATTTAGGAATTTGTGGGGCTAGGCAAACAAATCCACTGAGCTCTGTTGCTGGAATTTGATCATATTGCTTTCTGCTTTCTTGAACAAAAGAGGTGAGGGGGTAAAGGGGAACTCTTTAATTTGCACCTGGAGGGCTCGGGGCAGGACTTCTGCAGTGCCCTCAGTGTTTCAGTCAGGTAAATCTGCCTAAAAAAATCTGTGCTAGGGCCATCAGAGAGCTCCCAGAGCTGAAATTCCAGCCAACACATTCACCCTGCTGACTTTTCTGCCACCCCAAAGTCTCACCCCTCTCTCCAGGCTGCTCTTGCCTTTTGCTGTCATGGCTTCAGTCTAAAGGCAGTGCTGCTCATAGAAACACATCTGCATTTCCATATTCTCTGCTACTTATACCCAGGAAATGCAGGATTTATGGCTTAATTTTCTGCAGGTGCAGGAAGAGAAGGTAAAATACTTCTGAAAAAAGAAATGAAGATAAAATAGGGAGATTTCAGCCTGAGGAGAGTTCTCCCTTCAGGCCTGCAGTTGGATTTCTTGGAGAGTAAAAGCAGTTCCTAAAATGTTTAATTTGTCAGTGATTCCATCGCTCCTTATTGCTCCTCCTGAAAACCTGCATAAAAAGAATGAGGAAAAAAAAAAAGGAAATGAAATGACTGAGTGCTAAAACTGGTCACTGCCCAGTAATGACAACCAACCACTTGATCTAGTGAATATATATGGTGGCTGGGAAACTGAAATTATTTTAATTTCCAGGAAGCAAAAAGTTGTTCTATGAACAGAAACCCGCTTTTTGATGGGCACTGATCATCCACAAAAGTAAGGAATCGTGGCAACTTTTTTGAAAAAAACCCAACCATGTGGTAACTGCTCTTAAAGCCTGCTAGAACACTGATTTACAGCAGGTACCTCAGCTTCACTGACATGCACAGATATAGATTTACATCCATATTCGTAGATAATCTACATCATCCCTCCTCCACACGTAGGTATTCTCAGTTTGAAGTTGATTCTTGAGTGTACCACCCTTACCTGAGATTGGCAGAGACCAGCAATGCTGCTTTCTCTTTTCAGTGTGCACAGAACTCATCCCAGCCAGCTCCCTGTGCCTCACAATAAAAAGCAGTATTTTTCATATTTGGAGATGCCACCTCAGTCTCTGCTGAGGTTTCTGTGCAGTCTTTGATGGCTCCATCACAGGAGATCCATGGAGAGGGCTTAGGGTGCTTTGCCAAGTGCTTGGGAAGTTTGCTCATTACATTTTAGCAACAATTTTCTTTTTAATACAATCAGAGAGACTGTTAGGAGAGGAAGATCTGGGTTTAGAAGTGGAGAGGGATGTGTCTTCCTCCTCATTTGCTGGGTTATTTGCTTTGTCCCTGTGTGACAGTGTTCCTGTCCCTCAGTAGCTACCAGAAAGGAAAGCTCTAAACCCAAAAAAGTTTAATTATTACATTTGTTGTGTTTTAAGTAGCTTTAAAGCAATGCCAAAGATGACTTGAGAGACAACAGCATCAGCTCAGCCAAGGGCTCAGCTGATGACATGAATACCCCTTTTATATGAAGTGCTAACATCAGTTAACCTTTCGGGAGAGTTTATTGTTTGCTGGAAAAATGATGTTCTGGCGAGTCACTTTGCTGCACACAGAGCAGCTATTCCTCTCCATTTCAGTGTTTGGAGCTGCAGTGATCCATCTGACTGCAAAACTGTACCCTGGCACAAAGCTAAACAATCTTTGCAAGCTGTCAGTGGCAATAATTTGCTCCACTTTGTCATGAGAATAAATCTTCAATGAGTTTTGTGAAAACCTAAGTATAGCACGGGAGATGGAGATTTTTGGGGCAGGTAATGATACATTGCTTTTCTCTGAAGAAGATTATTTCTGTGGAGGTTGATGTACCTATTTCAGTGAATTTGTATAATCTTTTTTTCTAACTATTTGACGTTCTTAAAGTTTCTGAAATTTCCTTGCTTTTATGAAGGGATACATGCATAGTGTGAGAAATCTAATTTTCCAGAGAAAATGAGATCGTAATGGAAGTGCAGAGAGTTCCTTCTTGCATTTTTATTTTAGGGTCTGTTTCTTTGCCCAGCAGTATTTGTTTTGAATTCCACTGAAATATTTTGAGAGAAAAAAAAATATATTAATTCTCTTTAGTGTTAATTGGGCACTGACTCAGTCTTTTAGAAACTAAAGCTTTATTAAAGTTTGAATAGTTTTGAAATTCTTCTTTAAACTGAGATTTGGGTGAAGAAAACCTTTTCCCACAATAAAAAGCAATATTTTTCATCTTTAGATATGTCACCTCAGTTTCTGCTGAGGTTTCTGTGCAGTCTTTGATGGCTCCATCACAGGAGATCCATGGAGAGGGCTTAGGGTGCTTTGCCAAGTGCTTGGGAAGTTTGCTCATTACATTTTAGCAACGATTTTCTTTTTCATACAATCAGAGAGACTGTTAGGAGAGGAAGATCTGGGTTTAGAAGTGGAGAGGGATGTGTCTTCCTCCTCATTCGCTGGGTTATTTCCCTTTTGGTCTTTAGGGCGACTCTGTCTTTTTTTCACCTCTATTTTTTCCTATTTTCTTTACTTCTGGGGTCCAACATCAGGAACGTTGAGAACTCTTCCCTGAGCATCTGCCAGAGACACTGAATTCCTCTGCTGCTGCCAAAATTTTCATATACTGCTAAAGTTATGAAAAAACAGTAATTATTTGGTTTGATTTTATTTTTAATTGGCATAGCAGACTAAAAGTGTTTGAAGATGTAAATGGTTCTAGGTTTGATCAAACCTTTCCACATAATGCATCAGAAATTGCTTATTTTTTGTTTCTCTCAGAACCTTCTTCCAGTTCCATCTTTGCTTAGTTCTGATTCCTGTGACAGACCACAGCAGTAACATGCTCTCAAGTAAAGAGAGAGAGAAAGTATTTGAAATATTTTCAAAATAAATACAAAAAAATATTTGAAATTTTATAAAAATAAAGCAGGCCAGAGGAAAGGAAACAGCTGAGAGATCAAGCTTAAAATGAAATATATGCTTAGGTTCATTTGGAGAGAGAGATTTTACCCAGCCACGTGGCAGGATTTACACAATGAAATAACCTTTCCTTGCTGTTTCTCACTTCAGCTACATAGCAGACAGTGGTAGAGGTTTGAGGTTAGCAGAGTTCTTTAGCCTAAAACTTTTCACCTCCCAGACACCCTTCCTTTCATGCTGCAGTGTCTGGGACAGGCTCCTGGGTGCAATATTTCCTTTAGCAAAAGCATTTCAAGTGCAAAATAGAAAATGAACAATGGCTGAAATATTTGTTCAGTTTTTTTATCACTCGTGGCCCAAATTCTGCATAACCTGTTTTGCCCTTTTGATCAAAACTGAATCTTCCTCTGTGTGCCTGGTTCAGGACAGAAAATACGTGATTCTTTTGAGTGTCAGTTGCTAGTTCTGCTCTTTGGTTTTGGCTCCTTCTAAATTTTGCCCATCATATAATAAGCTTTTAAAATATAGAAATACTTTTGGTAACTTCTGCACATTTATTATGCAAACAGATGTGATGATTTAAGGTTGCTTGAGACTTTGGATGGTCCCCATTAAGAAAAAAATGAAATGTCTGCTTGGTGGAATTAATCCTGGCTTTATGACATGGAAAAGGATGAGCCATATTCCCATTTAATCAGACATTTCAGATCAAAGTATTTGTACTCTTATTTTTTTTTGAGGAAGTAGATACCGTTACCCTTTATTATTGTTTTAATTTCCATTTATTTTGTCTTCTGCTTAATACCAATTGAGTCTTGAGCCTCTTTCACCCAGCTTCTGTCATCTGTGTTTTATGACACAAATGGAATGGAGCTCTTTTAATCAAAGTGGACCAGGTTATTGTGCTGGGGCCCTCTTAATAAAGTTGCAATTTTAGGGATGATCAAGTGGCATAATAGAAATATTCATGTATCCATGAAGCCTGAAGTAATTATTTCAGCCTTTAATGTGAAGTTACTAAATCTCCACCAGCAGCCAGGTTATGCACACAGCCAATGGTGATGGATTTTGTGGTGGTTTGCTTTATGACACTGGGTGGTACTCAGCTCATGTTTTCTAGGAA
Organism: Phainopepla nitens; assembly: GCA_013400175.1. Lineage (NCBI taxonomy): Eukaryota > Metazoa > Chordata > Aves > Passeriformes > Bombycillidae > Phainopepla > Phainopepla nitens. The sequence continues at coordinate 226,134 of VXBQ01005225.1, forward strand.
GATATTTCAAATGTTTCCAAAAGAGAAACATTCCAAGTACTTAATCAGATTCTGAGAGTGAAGGTGAAATGAGTCAACTCCTCTGGAAACAATGTCAGATCAATTCATTTTCATTAAAAAACACTACAAAGATTTATAATCCCGAAGTATCTGTAATTTAGAATGCTTGCATTTGAGACTTTAATTATATCCTTGTTGAACCAAACACTGTGTAATTAATTATCAGACAGCAAAGGCTGATGTTTCATTACTAAAATTAGCTGAAGTTTGAGCTGTGTCTACCTCAGTCCTCTGGTGGAGACGTGAGGGAGTAGATACACAAGATACACAAATGTGGCTTGAACTCAGTTTTTTGAAGCTGGGAAATAATATCCCTTCATCTATTTCTGCATCACGAGCAGCAGCTGCAGTCCCTCCCTGCAGTCCTGTCCAGGTCTGAACGAGTTTGGTGAGCCAAGTTTGACTTTACAAATATTTCAGGAACTTGAAAGGCTCCACACCAATTTTCATATTGGCTTAGGCAAGTGGAACCATTGCATTTCCTCCAGGTTTTTGTGAAGGTTGGCAGAGACACGTTGCCTTTTTTCAGACCTTTTATCACTAATTTCTTCTTTAAGAAAACTGCTTGTTGACATATTTGTAGATAGAGGCGAGATTTTAATTTCTGCACAGTAACTTTGTGGCTTTGTTTCTCCATAGGCCTGAGTGCTGTGTGAATAAAAAAAAAAATCTTCCCAGCCTTTTCTCTTTGACAACTTTAAGGAAATGTCTCTCTGACACGAATTTTATTTCATAATTACACATTGAAAATTGGCACTCAAAACTAATATTGCTGCATGGTCATACATAAGTTTATAATAAATATTACTGAATGCCATAAGGAAGTCTTAGGCTCTTATCAGTAATAAAATTGAAAAAATACTACATTTATAACCTACCTTGCTAATGATCAGTTTGGCTCTTTATTACTTCAGATATGCAGATCTATAAATGTGATATCATTTGAGTGTTAAATACTGCATACAGAACATGTGCTCTAGTTTGGAAAGGACATTTTAATTAAATTTGTTAATGAAGTAGCAGTAGATATTTTAATTATTATTGTATTTAACCCTTCTGGCAGAATTGATGGTCTAGGTTCTCACAAGAAGGAAATCTCTGGCTTATATCTGGAAGGTAGAACCTGAAATTCCTCTTCAGGGGTTTGCCAAGGTTGGTAACCAAGATATTACACACACACACAAATGTATCTATAAAATAAACAAAACTTATTCATAGGATAATCACACTGACCTATGGGAAAATAACTTAATGTGTGCACATCTGTTGGATAGTGTCACACTTGTTAATTTGCTTTCCTTAGAACCTTCACCACTTTTAGGAGAACTTTTAGCAGCTCTGAGTTTGGAGCAAACTTTAATGTTTCAGCTGTGCACTGGTGGATCCCTGAGAAGCCCAGCTTTGACCCAGGCTGTCCCTGGGGGTGGGTGTGATTACTGTTCAGTTAGCTAGGAAAGGTGATTTGGAAATGGTGGATTTTTCCTCCTGTGCTGGGACTAGCAGGACAGATAAACTGGCACAGAAGAGGAGTAAAGCAGACAAGCAGTGATCTAAAATCTGATCCTTCACAATTTTGGAACAAATTTGAAATGCTGGTAGGCTACTGCTTGCAGTCATTTAGTTGCCATACCTTAATCTGCCCCTAAATCTTGATTTACTGTGCCACTCAGCCATGGCATGGATTACCTTCAGGTGTGTTCAGCCTGGCCTTTGCCTGACTGGGTGCTCTGCAGAAACACAGGCAGTTTGCCATGAGTTTAACTCACACATTTGCAGCAAAGGCTGATGTGTTACAAAATGTGTGTCTCTTTCCAGCTCTCCTGATTCTTTATCCCTGTGATATCCATTTGTTTCTTCCACTTCCTCTGAGTTTCACCTCATTGCCCTTGAGCTCCTCTCGTCCCTCACTGCAGTTTTTTCCCTGTTAAAGTTCTAAGGGATTCTCTTGTGTTGTGCCTGTGTTTTGCTGCTCTTTCATGACCTCTATTTCCTCTGTTGCTGAAGTTAATGTTTCCCTTTGCTGCTCACAGAGGGGTTGGTGCCCCTGTCTCCCTGCCTGTCCTCTCACTCCCTTCTTCCCCTGCTGCTGAGCACAAAAACATTTGGAGTGGAAAGGAAGATTAGCAAGTAAACTGATCAATGACAATTTGATAACCTTGCTCCCAACCTGGAACTCACAAACCATGGTTTTTACTCCAACGTGTCAACTAAAAAAACCCAAAATCTATAGGAAGATTTAGAAAAGGATGTAGTAAAAAAGAGCAAAGAAAGTCACCACCACAGGGAGCTTCCACCATTGTATTATTTCAACAGAACATGAGGTCTGGGAAGGTGCACTTCTAAAGCTTTCCTTGGGAAAATAAATTCCTTTTATTCTCCCAAGAACTTGCTGCCTCAGGGTAGGTGCCAGCAGTGCTCAGCAGGCTCCATGCAGCAGCCCTGTCCCAGGGAGAGGAGCCACACTTGGCTGAATTCCTCATTCCTGTTTGCTGCACTCATCTCACTGAGTGGCTGGGAAATGAAATGGGAATTTATGCACCTGATGCAGGAGCTTAGGGTTACTGAAACAGAATTTCACTGCGGTCAAGAAGTGGGTTTTGTAATGGCAGCAAATTGGGATTTATAGGCCTTAAAAGAAAGGCACAGAGGAAGCAGAGTGATGAAATAAGGTGTTTTGTTAGGGAGCAGGGCAGTGCTGGGAGCAGCAGAGAGGGGTTTGCTTTGGAAACTCTCCTCTCCTGCCAGTTCCATGAAGCCACGGTGCTGCTGTATAAAACGAGACAAAAAAACAACCAACCAACCAAGAAAAAACCCAAACAACACAACTCAGATGGGTGATTATCCATAATGAGATGAGATTCATAAATTATAAAAAAATATAATTATCCGTAAATTCTGATATTTAAAATCCTGACTATCTCCAGTTATTTCATTCTCCCTCAGGACTTGTTTTAGAGAGTTATTGTTTTGAATGGGTCGGGTTGGATATGTGGCTTCAGGTTTTTTTTAAAACTGGTTTTGTGGGAAAAAAGCACATTGCTATCAGTCCTGGAAGGTCACAGAGCTCATTAACAGCTCTCACATCCTTTCATAATTTGGATAAAGACAATCACTGCATAGAAAACTATGAGATATCTTTAATTGTCATCTATTCCTGGCTGTGTTAAAGGAATAGTAAGCAGAGGAAAGGGTTTATGCCCATTCTCAATAAGAATTTGTATTTTTGCTTGTCTCCTGCCGTGCATATAGATAGGTGATATTGCTGAGATTTCCTAGATCCATAAGAGATAACTGGTACCTATTTGAGAAATGCGGAAATGGGGTTGTGTTTATAGAATATTTTTAAATGCAAAAAGAGTAGTTTATAGCAGTGCAGGTGATATTTTCATTTTTGACAAGTTTTAGTTAAGCAGTGTTGCACAGGTAAGTCATTTCTTGCCTTCTAAGCAGAGCAACGAGAAGTTACAGAAGGTAAGAAAGAAGAATTTGCACAGAAAAATTTAAAGAAAAAAGGAAAACCCCCAGATCATAGTGAAACTCTTATACAATTATAGAATATTTATAAATTTTTAGCTGCTAGGATGGTGCAGGACATCCATACTCAATACTGACCACAAGAAATTAATTTAGAATGAATATTTCAATCCACAACTCTTCTGTAAAGTCCTAAGGAGAGTGCTGCAAGCATGGTCTGTCCTAGCGTGTTTCCTTTTTCTGAGGTGAAAAAGAACTGCTTATTTCAGGCATTTCTTTCTCCTCATGTGGCAGCAGTTGCTGTGGGAGGTGGGTACTTGAGAAGAAAACCAAAAAGAACTGCAAATTTATTTCTATATGTCATCAGGCTGGAATACCCCTTGCCTTTTTTTTTTTCTTTTTTGGCAGAAGGTTTTAGGGTAATTCCTTTGCTAATTTTTGTTGTTGTTGGGTTTTTTTCTCCTGACATAGCTTTTTTCCTACATGACACATGCATAATATTTAGAAATATTAAGAGAAAAGAAAGAGTAGGAATAGTTGAATTGGAACAGGACACATTTTTATGTATTTTTGTGTGACTGCTTCTTTATTTGAGTAGTGAAGCCTAAGGTCGTGCTTTGGAAGTGCCTGCTACTTTTGAATGTCCATTTAAATATTGAAGTACCTAATCCTTAAGACAAGTGCTACCCACAGCAAAACGTGACTCTTTAAATGTGTTTCACATTGGATATCTGCAACCAGGAATAATTTCTGTAAATTGATTGATCTCCTGTGCTGTGGGAATTCCTGCTGTCCTCCTTTAATGCAAACCTGCTCCTGCTGGTACTAGAGAACCTGCACTGTAAAGAAACAAATCCAAATGTTGAAAATGAAAGGCATTTTCGCCTTCTTCCACTTGCTGATAAATTCTTTTCCTTGTTTTATCATGGTAAAAAATGGAGGGAGATGGGAACCCCCAAAGGGATGAAATAATGATCTCCATGGGCAGGTTGTGAATCTGGGGCCACTGCTGCTCTACAAATGCCTGTGGTGGGCTCACATAAATCCCTGTGCCAGCAGAAACTGAAGCACTGCAGTGGCTTTTCCTTGGTTCTGCTTCGAGTTACAGACGAGGAGGTAGAAAGAGAATATGAATATGATGAAATAATGTGAGTTTTAAGCAAATGTTTATGCATGAAGCTCCCATCTTTGTGCTGGCCCTGCCTGGGCTCTCAGCAGGCATCAGTGGGATGCACACCCCAGGCTGGAGCAGCATCTGCCACACAAAAAATGAAAACACAGCTCAGCTGGAGAATGGGAAAAAAAAGACTTAATGGTTCTTTCACCAGTTTTAATATGACAGGGAATAAACTTGCTTACTGATGGCAGAAGTAACGTCTGATTGATGCTATAGGTTTTTTTGCTTATGAAGTGATTTAGGAAAAATGTTTTCCAAGAAAGAAGTGAGCTGGTTTCGTGTTCTGTCCTGAAGGAATTATTTGGGATGAAGAAATTCAGTTCTAATTGCACTGCATGGAAGTTCAATGCTAGTGCTCTTAGAAAATGTCGCTTCCACCTCTCTTTCACTACTGACGTGCTACCTGGCATAATTAGTTTTAAAATTAATTTGGCTATTCTGAAGTAATGATTTTTGTGACTCAGAAAAAACTGTTCTTGGGAAAAATTGAGGTGATTAAGGGCATTACAGAAAGTAAAAGGTATATCCAATGTCTTGTCAGTGGGTGTTCTGTTGTTTCTTCTACCTAAATGTGAGGTGTTTATGTTTTTTTGAACTAGACTATGCTATTTTGCTTGTTTTCCCACAGTTCTGTCCATTAAAAGCAGTTATTTAGCTTTTCCATGTTGTTTATGCATTCTGAAAGGCTTAAAATATTCTAATATTGTCCCTTTAAAAAACAACAAAGACAGGAACACGGAAACCCAACTGGAAATGGCACCCCAACTTTTATCCCTACCCCAGACTACACAAGCTCTAAACAACAACCAAATTAAGTCTTTTCTAATTCTGGATTTGAACAGAGATATTAATGATTGCATTATGAGCAAGTTCTTTATGGGAATATCCAGTCTTCTGTAACAATATAAATTTAGGATATAATGTCAGTGGAACAGAAAATCATCTCAGGTTAATAAGTGCCCCTGCTTCTTGAATATCAGGGCAAAGATGAAGATTTTATGCATAAAAGTTGAGGATATTTCGAATCCATTGAGGGAGAAATAGTGGCCATTTCTGCAAATTACTCTCACCATTTCCCTAACCACTGTGCTACAAATACCTGAACTCATTTAAATCCTTATCATAATACAATAAGAGACTCAAATACTTTGCCCCTCTCATTTTATAATTAAAGGTTAAATGTGAGATAGAATAGCAGAGACCTGTTTCAAAAAGGCTCAAGTGTTCTTGAGTTCTTCACCTCAATAATAAACACTTACTGGGATCAGTCTCGTGGTTTTGCTTGCAAAAAACACAGAACCAAGCTGAAATCCAGGGTGGCTGTCCCGCTGGGGAGAGCCTTTGTATTTCAAACTAAGTTTCAGAAAAATGCATCAACTCTGTTTTAATTTGTATTAAAAACTGTGGTACTACTTTGGCACTTTGACTATTTTCTGGGTTTTGTTAGTTAGCATTTTTTAATCTACAAAAGTAATGTGACCTCTAAGCCTCCAGCATGTGCCTGTCAGAGATGCCTGATGCTCTGAGCTGGGCACTGGCTGAGCCACCTGACTCATTCCATAACTCAGGTTATTTTCATGGCTTTCAAGCAAAACACAGCTGTGAAACCACTAGGGGATTTGCAAATAACCCATAATAAGAATGATTTTTTTTGTTTGGTTTTTAGTTTTGTGGAGTTTTTTTGTTTTGTTTCATTTTTTTTGTTTGTTTGTTCTGTTTTTGGTGGGTTTTTTTTCTTTTTGTGGTGGTTTGTTTTGTTTTGTTTTTTGTTTCCTCCCCTTGCAGTCTGTCTCTCTCCTTTGAGTATTGGATGGAGAATCCCAGAATGGTTTGGGTTGGAAGGGATGTCAAGAATCATCCTGTCCAACCCCTTCCACTTGAGCAGGTTGTTCCAAGCCCCATCCAAACTGGCTCTGGGCACTTCCAGCTCCTCTGGGCATCCTCTGCCTCACCACCCTGGCAGGAAAGAATTTCTTCCTACTCTCAAATCCAAACCTACTCTCTTACTTGCAAGCCATTCCCCCTTGTCCTGCCTTCATGCTCTTACAAAAAGTTCCTCTCCCTCCTTGTGAAGGCTCCCCTCCTGTGACAGCACTTTCTCCACACCAACAGTCCTGTGTGTGAGGCACTTTCCACAAATATGTGTTAGATGAAGAAAAAGTGGAGGGAAAAATCTGTTTTATGTACTGTTTTTTTTTTCATTTCCCAGACCAGGGAAGAGTTTGTTTTGTTTTGTTTTTTCTTTTTAACCTTTGCAGGCTTAAAATATTCACAACATACTGGCAAGCAGGGGTGTGAACAAAAAAAGGATCTTTTTTTTATCTCCCTTAACCTTCTGCATCCTGTTACCTGCTGTAACAATAAGATTCTACGTTTGCACTTGCTAATTCTTTGTGTTTATTTTGCAACTCAGAGGAGCTGAGGGGAATTTTGGCATACCTAGCTGTGAGTTTTGTGCTCAGACTTCTCCCTGGGACAGAGCTGCACATTTAAATTTGCTCAGTGAGGCTCACTGTGCTGGAGAGGTGGATCTTGGAGAGGCTGGGGAGTCACACCAAACTCTAACAGCGTTAAGCACATCATAGATCATATTTTGAACTGACTTGAAAGGGCAAAGTGATGACTGTTTTGTTTATGACCTTTTAATCTTGTCTACAGCAAATTAAATTCTCCCTACTGAAAATGATTTTCTGAAGATGATGAAGTGTCTTGTGGCAAGAAAATCCATTAGGGAGTCTTGAGTGGGGTTTGATGAACTTCTCTTTGGGAGCTTCACAGGCATTTGGCATTATTTCTGGTTATTTGTGTTTGTGTGTGGTGAGGGGAGGAGGATGAACACCAGGCACATCATTTCAGCTCCTTGTGAAAAAATACTGAATTCTGTGATTTTAGTCCACTCAGAGGTAAAACTTGTGTAGCAAACTTTACTGGAAATCTCCTCAGGCATCTTCAATTCATGCCACAATCTCAGGTAGTTGAAAAACAGTTTAGCAAAGCCAGTTATGAAGCCACAGCTATTTGATTTTATTTAAAGTAAGGCACTCATCTCTGCTGTGGGAGCCCCCATCCCTGGAAGTGTCCCAGGCCAGGTTGGATGGGACTTTGGGCAACCAGGAATGTCTCCCCATGGCAGGGGTGCAACGAGATGATTTTTAAGGTCCCTTCCAATCTAATCCATTTTATGAGACCCTGATTTTCTGGCACTGTGTAGGAATATTGGTGCTAATGGAAATCTCTCCTCTTTCAGTTCATTGCTATTATCATAGACAGTGATAATTTTATGATAAAATCTGTCATGCAGTCCTTTCAGTAAAATTTCAAATTCTATCACTAAGTCATCACTGTCATAAGGAAACTCTTCTAAAACTTCATTACTTGGTCGAAAATATCTTTTAAATTTTCACTTTAGATCAATTCAAATTCTGTCAAAATCACTGAAACTTACTGCAAACATTTTTCTAATGCTCCTTTCAAAAGTACAGAGTAAACAATAAACAAGAGAGAGCAGAAAGTGACCTGGCAAGGAAAGAAGCATCCCTTTAGACACAGGAGGGGGGAAGAAAAAAAAGAGTAAATAATATGGATTAGTAGGATTAAAAGATTAAAGGAAGAAAGAAATGGGCAATGTTCCTTACAAAGCTGCCACCTTGAGAGAGCCTTGTTTCATTTCCAGTCCCAGCTGCTCTGGAAATGCTTCAGAAAAAGATGATTCTCTGCAGCCTTCAAATTGTAGGCAAGGTGCATAACTTTATCCTGAAATATTGTTTTTATTATTAAAGGACAATACTGACATTGATGGCAGTTTGGATTGCTCACTGGATAAGCAAACATGAAATAGATGTGGTACAAACTCAAATGTGAAGCTCCTATGGCTTGATTGCAGCTTTGCATTTCCTGCAGATTTCTGTACCCAAAAGGGAATTGAAGGTGAAAGATGGCTTTCAAAAGGAGGGGATCAGGCAGCTTGTTGCATTACAAAATTACAAGTTGAAAAATAAACTTACCTTAAAAATTTGTGATTTTAAGTGAAACAGTGTCATATAAAGTATAACTGCTACCATTAATACTGGTTTTCACAGTCACATCACACAAATCTAACTCGGACAAAGAGAGAGTGAAGTAGAACCTTAAGAAATAAAAGGAGATTGTGTTAAGCTATTTCAAGCGAGAATTTAAATTCTGAGTCACTCAGAACCTGGTTTAGCTTGAGAAATTAAACATTCCATTGGCCTCACTGCAATTCAGATGTTTGCCATTATAAAAATTTAAAAATGAACTGAAGTATCAGCACGAGTTTCATGAGTATTGTTTATTTTATTCTCTCTTAATAACAGTAGAAATGAAGCTGAAAATGGCAACTCTATTGATGTCTATTCTGAGCTGAGCAGAGTTTACACCTTTCTGTAAAGAGCTACATTTCCTGTGAGATACAGCACAGTGGGAATCAAAAGAACTTTATAAACAATCCTTTCAGTTTAAATAATTGAGATAAACCCAACTTTTTCTGCATAACACAAGTGGGCTTTGTTTTAAAGGATACAGAAGTTAAGTTTTTGAAAAGAACACAGGAACCATAACTACTTTAGGCAGTTTTTATCACATTTTTTTAAATGAGTAGATAAATGTTACAGCTGGGAGTGATGGGGGTGGGCACAGCTGGGCAGCTGCCCTGGCATGGCACCAGAAATGCAGAGTCAAAAGGGGATTTCAGGGCAAAGTGCTTCACTGTGAGTGAACACAGGAGCTGCAGCATTTCTGCTCACTGATTATATCTTTTCCCTGCATTTTACAAAATATTAGCCTGAGTAAATTTTACTGAAGTGGCTCTGAATGTGTGTTAGAGCTGAATACACTTGTTCTTGCCTCAGAAGCATTAGTATTCAGTGAACGCATTTCAGCTTTCAAGTGGCCTGTCAGCTTTGAAATACATGACTCAATACAGTGTTCAAAGGAAAAAAACACCCACAGCCTTATTGTACAGGCTTGTTAGTGGTTGGGAATTAAAATAATATCGATAATTAGCCTTTTACTATTGAGCAGGGTATGTGCTGCACCAGTGTAAGAAATCACTGTGAAATATCCCTAAGGGTGCTCTGAACTGAGTATTAAGCTTGGCCTTTCTCAGCAGGTGGAGGCTCAGGAAATTCTTTTTCTTAGGAAGTTCTGTCTGCACCCCATAACTTGAACCCTCTTTGAATGGGACACTTGTTATTAAGGACCTAAAGCACTCTGGACACCAGAACAGGAAGAAAGGCTGAAAAAACACACAATTGATAAAAAAAAAATCTTTAATAATGACAACTCTGTGCCACAAAAGTAATAGGTGCCTAGCAAAAGTCTTATCTGGCCTTGAGATAAGAACTGGTTTCTTTTATCCTAACAAAACTATCCCATTATTGCATTTGTGGGATTGGATTTTTGCACATTAATATTGGCTTTGCTGCTGATTTTTATTTCTTGAGGGAGAAGATGAAGGCAGTGGCCTGCTGCTCTGTGCTGGGTGGTTCTTGATAAAAGTGTGTGCTGGGAATGGTGCAAAGGGAGCCTCAGCTCCCTGAGTGATGCTTGCAAGGAGCAGCAGAATTTCTGCTCCTTCACTGCTCTGAAAAGCAGCAGAGCTGATTGTTCTGTGGAGCTGGGCTCTTAAAGCAGCAGAGAACCCCTGAATCACAGACTACATTGAAGCATGTCTTGTATTACTCTTTAATGCCAAAGGCAACTGTGTAATTGGTTATTTAAGCATGTTTCATTGCTGTGAAATTGGTATTTTCTTCCTTCTGCATGATATTGTGCTCATATTTTCATGAATTGCATCATTTTAATGCATGCAGGAGTTTGCACGGTGCAAAGTGGGCTTCTCTGTGACTCAAGTAGTTGTAACAATATTTAAATTACATGTGAGGTACCATATTTCAGCTGCTGATATGATCATTTATGACGAACCGATTACAATTTGTTAGCACAGAACTGACCTTTTTCTTGTAAGGAAAGGGCACATTTTACAGCTTCCTGAACATGTCTTATCTACTTAGAAGGTTCTACAGGAAAGTAACATGTAGTGACATTTAGTTTTATTCTAGTTCACTGCCATTAACCTCCTCGTGCTGACTTTTACATGGTTGTGTGTGGGGCTTTATCAGGGGAGCACAAATTCAGTGTTGCTGCTGGGAGCTGCTGGATCTCACAGAGCTGCAGAATCCCTGTCCTCAGCGACACTCTGTGCTCCTGCCTGTGCCACACGAGCTCCTGCAGCATCACCAGCCCAGTGATCACATTCCTCCGTGCCTCTGGAGCATCGTTCTTTTAAATATCTCTGGTTTGCCATCAGCAGTCTTTGCTGGCTGCCCTAAATCCAGGCAGAGAGAGCAGTGGGCATGCTCAGGTTCCTTGGAGGAAACCAATTGTCATGGCTGTGTTCTTTGAAATATCCCCATTTCCCTGTTCCCTGTCTGTGCTCTTCAGTGTGCTCGGTGCTTTGCACCCCTCGGATCAATTCAGCCACGGAGTTAGAGCAGGGGAGGTTTTGGTGAGCACAAATTCAACCATGAATTTATTTATTTATTTATTTATTTTCTTCCCTCCCCCACAGTGTTTAATAGATTCAAGCATAAAATCTAAGGCATTTCACAGGCTGTTTGATGTGTGTGGGAAAGCACGGTTCAAAATGAGGTTTTCCTTCCAGTGAATTTAATGTTTGGAGTCTGTCAGATTTGCTGAGGGATGGGTGGTTGGAGCGTGTGAGGAACAAAGGACTCGGATCATCCCTCCTCCACCCCTCTGGTCACCCTTCCTCCCACGTGCTCATTAACCTGAGCTTTGGTTTTCATCAGGGAACGTGAGAAATGCTCCAGACTGAGAGAAAATCAAGCCAGAGCCACCTGAGGAGCTGTCTGAGGCAGGCTGGGGGTCAGCTCAAGCTTTAGCTCCTGGTTTGGATTGGAGTGCTTGCCCCTGGTTTGTGGTACTCCAGTTCCCAGTATTTGACAATGCTGATGGAATCTGGAATAAAAGCAGCAGTGGATAAGAATTCAGTCCAAACACACAAATTTGGCAGTGAAGAATTAATGAGTCCCTGCTGATGAGCACCCACCAAAGTATTGCTGGATAAGAACAGCACAGATTTTGGTTTTAGCCAGACAAAGCTTTTTGCTGAACAATTAGTACCCAATGTGCAGTGCCATCCCCTGTGGTGAGCAGAAGCTTGCATACTTGAACACTTTTTTTGTCCTTTCAGTACATCTGTTTTGAAGTATCTTAAACTTGTCTGCTCTTCAAAGCTAAAAAAAATAAATCTGAATATATATTTAGGTTCAGGCAATTAATTAAGCCCCTCTCTTGCTTTCTAATGTGGTACCGCTCCTTTGGCCAAATTTTGTGTTTGATCTATTCATGAAGAATTTTTTCCTTATCCAGTTTCATTATTTTGGGTTTATTTTTCAGCTATGTGGATAACGATCAATGTCCATAGCAGATTTCTTTTTCACACATATGAAACTTTTTTAAATTAACACACTTCAAGGTTGGTTTAGAGCACAGATTCATCCTACTATTTCAAAAGACCAGCCCAGAAAAATAAGAGGCATAAAACTAAGAGTATTAAAGATATAAAAGCTGAGAACCTGTATGGCAGCACCTCTAGTTTGTGTTTCCAAAGAAATGGGATTTAGCAGTGTGGAAGTGGTGCAAAAGCCACATTAAATAAAGAGGGCAGGCAAAGGTTTATTATGTATATTTGTCATTTAAGTGGCTTGTGTCAGTAAGAGAACTATGAGCTTGATTTCTGGAGGTTCATCTGGAAGCAGAAGTTCCTTATTTATCTACAGAGGAGGAAAGTGATGGATTTCTCTGGCAGAGCTCATTTGCTCCCTTTTGATTAGGGGCAATGACAAGGTCCTTGCGTGAATTTTGCATGAGAGATTTTGCTTTCTCCAGTGCTTTGTTAAAAATGAGATTTGCTGCAGATATCACCTTGATAAGTAGCTAAAATAATTTTGCACGGCTTAGTGAGATCTGGCAGCTAATGTCTAGTTTAATATCTAATACATTAGACACATTACTTATTAAAAATTTCTGTGGCTAAATCTGAGAGAGAGTAGACAATTTTATGGTCACATATTAATAACATCTATTTATAGAGCAGTCCAGAGGAAGCAGGAAGGACATTTTCCTGCCATGTGCTGCAGGAATTGTACAGCCTGCTTGCTAGGGCTTGCTCTTTTCAGGTCAAAAGGAGTTAAATGGAATTTCTGGCCAGCTGTATGCACAGTCTGTAAGGTTCATTTCTCCCGAAACAACTGTGTGTGTGTCTGCATCAGACTTTACTCCAGTGAGTTATTTTTATTATATGGGAGATGTAGGTCAAAAAGGATTAAGGAACTGAACACAAACTGGTGGTTATGACACCTAAAGGGAACATGGAAGCAGAGTTTCCTCTTGCCAGACCAAAAGCAAAGGGACAAAAGTGTGTCAGATGGATGAAGGGGCAGATAAATGGGGTTTCTTTCTCATTTGACCAGAACTTCTGTAGCAGAATAGAGAAGCCTTTTACACTGGGAAACACATTTTACTGAGATTAGGCCATTTCAGAGGTGTCATTTTCAGGCTTGTTACCAGAAAGAGGCACTTTGGAGCAGATGGCTTTTGCAGGTGAATAAATTGGAGTGTTATTATCCTGCAGAGCTCTTGGCCTTATCACATCAGAGCCGATACCCTGAGATGGGCAGGCATTTAGACCCCAGTTAAAGGGCTACAATTATGTCACAAATGAGAGGGTGAAGATTGTTTTTAGTGCTTGGAAATTCTGATTGTGAATTGGGAAAACATAAAAATACTCCTGAGCTTAAATTTACAGCTTATATATGAATGTATGTTGCTCTTTCTGCCTAAAGGTCTACCTAGGTCTTATTGCCAAAAGATATACCTAGCCAAAGAGAAAAGATGAGATGATTTCTCTCTCTCTCTCTTTTAAAATATTTACATTAAAATATGTTAAGATGGGGTTTGCACCAAATTTGCAAATCTGGAAAACTAGAAACTTTGATGTTTCTACCAGACTGTTGTTTTTATGGATATATTTGATGGCCAAATTTTGAAGAAGTTTTTTCTTCTCTACCCAGATGTCACTGAAATAAAGGATTAGTTTGGATGAAAGACTGACACCAAGGATTACACAAACTGCAAATGTGCCAGTAGCAAAAGTGTAAAATGGCTTAGAAGTGTAGCAGAGAGGAGCATTTACTTTATGCAGAAAAACAAAGGACTCAGCTGAGAAAAAAAAATTCACCTGTGCCAGTGACTCTGGCTGTTGGAAGCAGCGAAGTGTTGGTTCACAGTCTTCCAAAAGATAAAGCAAAATTTGTAATTTTTTGGGATTTTTTTTTTACTTTGTTTTACCTTTAAATTTTCAATTCCTTTTTAGTGTGTTTAGTTTAAGATAAGTGTGTTTATTTTTCATTCCAGTGTCCTCATCTCTAGTTCAGGCACTGATGTTGCCATCATGAATTCACCACGTAAATCTCTTGATTATAATCCGGCTTTTAAGAGCTCTGTAGCTGAGTTGCTAATGGGAATGAATGTTGCTTAAGCCACTTTTATTTGAGACCACGTAGCACTGAAATGCTCTTTTTTTCTTTCCTGCTGTATGATTAAGACAGCAACCAGCCAGTTCTGTGGATGACTGCTTCCACACCTGGAATTTCACGGGCTTTGTGCTGGTGTCTACACAAGGGAAATGTCTCCTCTGGCATCAAGGAAAACCTAAATGACTTTTTTATCAAGGCTCTCATATTTACTGTGCAAACCTCTGATAGAGCAGCCTGTAGTTATATTCAGTTTAGTTGTAATCACTGAAACAGTACAGGAAATAATTCTGTAATCTGCAGTTTCAGCAAGCGTGTAATAATAAGAATTCCTTGTCCTGTATGTGTGTGGTTAGAAAGTTGTTTAAAATAAGTTCAAGTACAGCAAAATTTTGCCTCTATGTCTTAGAAAGATTTCAAACTCCCCTAAAAAGTTATGGTAAGATTAGACTGGATTTGAAGGAGACCTGAGGTCATCTTTTCCTGATGTTTCAACCCCTCCTGAGAAAGATTTCCTGACTGAAAGTCTCTGTGAGTCTGCTTGGTGTCACAGTTATTACACCAGTACTGAAGTGTGGCAGAGCCCAGGTGCCATCAGTCAGCCAGCCTTGGTTCTACACATCCTCTGTCCTGAAAAAAAGAATCTTAAAACAGGCAGGGAAGCCCAAGAGTTAATGCTGAATTAATGCTGAAAAAATTCCTAATTTTTTCCCTTGAATCTGTTATTGCAAAAAGCTTTAGGAGATATCTGAAGTGATGTTGTTTTCAAAAGCAGAATGTGCCCTTTAAAACAAATCAAGGGCATGTCTGAACTCTTAATTTATTTTTTTTTTTTTTGAGTTATTGTTGTTAAAAAAGAGGTCAGATTAACTGGAAGATGTCTCCAGTGGAGTTCTGAAACCTCGGCTAGTTTCTCACTTCAGACCTGCTTTAGAGTAGTGAGATACAAAGAAATAAAAGGAATCTCAGGGTTTTTGTTCTTTTTAGTTTTCTGAAGAATGATATGACCTTTTCAAGGAAAGAAGCCTACAGTGCCTGAAGTCACAAGATATCCACAAACAACTCTAAAAATAATGGCTTACCATGTTTTCTTTAATTTGCAGTCTGAACAGATTGAAGTTTGTGTTTGATGTGGATGTTGCATTTGGATATTTAAGTAAAAAATACATACTGGAATTGAACACTCATCCCCCTCTCTATGAGGCATGAGCTACAGTAGCATATTAATTTGCATAATTATTTATCGTATAAAGAAAAAATTATTCTGGGCAAAGGAAGCAGGTCATTTTATTGCAGTAACAGATCATAGTGATGACTTAAATTTGGCCATGAGGGTTGTGTGTCCTGAGCAAAAGCCCAGCTGGGCCAAAGATGTAAATCTGGAAGATGCCAGGGGCCACCATGGCCCAGGAAGACAAAGCCTGGCCGTGGTGCAGAACTGGAACTTTGCTCTGTACTGAGGGAAAACCTTGTCCAGAGCCTCCCTTCTCCCAGCTCTCACAGCAAAGGGAGTTTTGGTGCTCAAGGGCAAATCCAGAGCAAGAAACCTTCACACACAACACAGGATACAGCAAGTGTCTCTGCTTGCTGTGGAGGTGTTGGTTTTCTGCTAGAAATGGTCACAGGAAGAAAGGAATTCCTGAGAGTTCAGGAATGGCAATGGATTTCCTGACTGTGGCTGGAGCAAAGATGAAACCTGAGGGGAAGAAAACCCACAAGGCTGGCTGCAGTTTTGAGTCTTCAGGCCAAGAGTCATTGAAATGTGAAATAAAACCTGTGCTGAAGAAGGGCAATTTGAACGACAGCAGATAATTAATTCTTTCTGCTTAATTGTACAACTGGCAGTGTTAGAGGAGGGAGTATCACCTTGTGGCTGTGAGATGTAAAAAAATAGCTAAAATTACCGAGGAAGAAAAAAGGGATTTTATTGAATGGAAGTGCTTGACTCCCTAATACCTCTGAATTACCTTGAAAAGAAGAATAGGATGAATCATCCTAAAAAACTGAACAAATATTTTCTGGGGATGGGCTTGTAATGTTTTCTATCACATCCAGTTCTAGTCTTAAGTGGATTTATTAGTTCTTAACTACCTCACTGTGCATGGAGGTGAATGTGCACAAATGATTCTCAAGCCTTTTAATAGTTTCTGTGTTATTTTTATGTACTAAAGCAAGTCAGACTCCTATTGATAGATACACCTCTGCAGTTTATGGAGACATTTTACAGGTTCCAGTGCTTGTTGGTAAAGTTTCTTTTGTAGTAGGAAATAATGTGAACAAAGAAATTCTTCAGGACTTGAGAAGTATCAAAATATGGACCTAGACTGTATGAACAGGTTGTGTTACTCTGAAATAAAATCTCTGTTATGGGTAGCTTCACATGGGAAATCTTCCTTCCTCCCCAGGCCAAGTTGTGTTCCCTGTGATCCAAACCAAAGTTAACCAAACAAGTTTGGGTTTGCTGCTTCTCACGTAGAGAAGCCTTTGTGACCTTGCAGGCAGGAGAAAAAAGGAAATTCAGTGCTAGAACATGCACATAGGTAATGAGGGTGAGGAGTGAAGCCTGTCAGAAATAATGGATGAGAAGGCTGCTGACTTCACCTCATCTCTGTGGGCTGGTAATGATAATAAAAATAATCACAAAAAAAATATATTCTGAGGGGGAAATATTTATGCCACTCAGTCTGGAATACTGTTTTCAGTTTTGATCAGCTCTAGTAAAGAAAAGGATTACTTTGGCTTGGCAGGTATGTATGACTCAGTGATCGGAAGGCATCTTTTGTGGAGCAGCAGTCACAGGTAGAATGAAGGAGCCTGAGGTGGTGTGGTTATTGACAAAATTAATATAAGGATATTATGAGCTGCAAAACACATGAAAAGAAGAGAAAAGGGAATAAATATCTCAGTGAAAAGCTTTTTCAGCTCAACAAAATGGAGTGAAATGGTTATATCAATGTGCTGGGAATGAGGAGTGACCTAACTGTCTTGATTTCTGCAGGTGGGTCAGAAGACTTAAATGCTTTTAGGAAGATGTTCAATTAAATATGAACAGAGACTAAATTCTACAATTCAAGTTTTTGTCTTGGAAGAAGAGGGAAAATGTCAGAAATAGCTCTTCATTCCCAGTGAGCTGAAATAATCCTCTCCCAACAGCCTTTATCTCTTGTTCAACAGCAAAAGTCCATGAGAACGTGTGAAAATAACCACTTCTGAGATTGTTATGTGTGTTTTTGGAATGATGGAACATCTCATAATTTTGTCCATTTGCCTCTCTCTTGAAAGTGAAATAGGTACTCACACTCTTGCTGAGCACTGGGTACTGTATTTGGAGCAGATTTTTCTCAGTTCTTGAGCAGGCTGAGGCTTGGTCACTTTAAATCCGCAGCAGAAGGGCACAGGAGCAAAATGCTCTCCTCAGAGTGCTGGAGTTATTTCTGTGGAACCTTGGGGGAGCATCAGTGAGCCCAAATGCTGTTAAAGGGAAACTCTGAGCCAGTGGAGCTGTAGGTATGGATCTTGAGCAAGCTGTGGGCAGTGATAAATGGACTCACTGAGCCCTGAGCTGGCTAAGCCAGGCCACTGCACTTGTCCTTTTTACAGATGAGAGATCAAGGATTTATTTTTTTTCCCCCCCTCTTCTTGCTCAAGAGAAAACCTCATCTTGCACTGATTGTGATTCATCACCACCAGAGGTAATCTACTGGGAAACAGGAAGGCTTGAGGATTCCTAAACTACTAGGTGCTGACAGATAACTGTATCAAAAATTCTCTCTAAATCTCCCTCTCTTCTTAAAATTTCTATTACCTGGAACTAATTTTGGCTCTCCTCACTTCTGTGAAATGTATTTTAGAAAGCAATTTATTAAAAAAGATTTTACAGTAAGGTAAATACCAAGTGATTGGATGGATGTCCCCATATGTAACCTACTAGTAATATTTTATCATCCAAGAACATTTATCTTGAATTTGGAATAGGAGAATTTAGTCTAGGAAATTAATGGCAGCAGGGAAGAACGCCCTGATTTTGATTCCTTTAGTTCCTAATATTGCCTAACAAGTTTCTTAAGATTCCCATCTAGATTTATAACTTGTGACTTGGGTTCCATGAAGAAATTGTATAAATTCAAAGTACGCAGGAGTCGAGATGATATAATTACATTTAGATATCTAATAATCATGTTTTGGTTAAATTACTGTAAACTCTTTATTCTTTTCAGACCCATTAAGCTTAGACAGTTACTCAGAGCCTTTAGATTTTTGGATGACATTCTCCAGTTAAAACTTTGCCCTTCTGTATGTTAAATTTCCCCTCTTTAAAAACAGGAACAGAGCAAACTCTTGCTACCCTTCACCTATGATTTCTGAGCTTCTGAGTTTAGTCCTTTCACAGATTTGTGACGTTGTTGTTGCTTTCACATTTCTGTCTGTATGTGCAAATATTTATAATATATTTTCCTCCCTAGATTTTACCTTATAGCTCATGAGAGTAAAGAACTAAAAGTTGGACTGTACTTACTGAGTTCAGGTTCATCCCTTCAGCTATTTCTGACAACCAGCAGGAACTTTATCTAAAATGTCTTTTTGAGTTGTAATGGAAATGGGAAACTCTTTCAGTTTCTCTATGTTGTCTTTGAATGTACAGGAAAGAAATCTTCATGAGAATTTCTCGAGAACGTGGGTAGTGAACTTAATGAAGGCAGATGTAAAATTTGCAAGATCAGAAGGATTTGCTCTAGAGCCTAAAAAAGAATAAGGTTCTGTGGGTGACTGTAAATAAGTAATGTATAACATGTCTACAATGCAAGAGGAAATTCTGTGAGATGTACATTTCTTCTTTCTACCTTTTTTTTTTTTTTGGTGGAAGGATGAGTTTAACTGCTGAAGAACATTTCTAAAAGAGGTGGATGTATATAACAGGTGCCCTTACAGAAACATTGGCTGCAGACTGATCCATTTTCCTGGAGTATAGCAAGGAGAGAGATCTGAGGGTTAAGAAATGTGTCAAATCTGGTGCTCATTAAGCTTACACACATCCATAATCTTCTCCAACGTGCAGCTGAGAGATCTCTGATTTGTGCATGACCCAGTGGTTAAACATCACCTCTCTTTTCTAAATAGTGTTGTCATCTGTGCACCAGTTGTAGCAATGAAAGTGAAATCTATTCTCTTGGGAGCTGAGGCAGGACATCATTGAACAGCTACTTGGAAACAGCTGGCTGGGTTAAAATGATTTCTAATCTTTATCCACGAGTCACCAGTGCTCAGAAGGGGTACAGAAAGAACAGGTCTAGGTGCAAAACTACTTTGTAGTAATATGTAGCTTAGATTTTGGGGATCTTTAAGAGCTGAGAGCAGAAATGCAATTGATCTGTTCAAACTGCAGGCAGAGCAGCTTGTGTGGCAGAGCCCTGCCGAGGCACAGCGTGTGTGCAGCGCTGAAGAAATTGGGAGTTCCCACCAGGCAGAGCTCATTCCCTGGCAGAGAAGGTGGTTAAATCCTGCATTGCATGCCACGATCCAGCACCGTTCTGATTGCAAAACGGTTGCATTTGTTGGTTTCTTTTTTCACAGAAGTGAAGGTGGAAAAGCAGCTCTAGAGCCCGGGGCGCTTTCTGCTGTCACATGTCATAGGATGACAGGCTGCTTTGCCAAGTGCTTCTCCCCACAATGGCAGGGAATCATGTCTTTTATAAACCTGCTCAACTTGCCTTTGTTTTCACTTTTTTCCTCCTGTTCAGATTTCCAGACAAGCCACAGAGCTGCTATTGGAGCTCTGAGTGAAATTCCTTCTCTGCCTGACTGTTCTCTGCCAGACAGTGCTAACAAGCCGCCTTCCAGCAAACTCTCAGATGGAACGAGCTCTGATAACCTGAAAGAGCACTTTTGTTGTGACTCCTCTAAACCCCAGAGGTGTGGGTTGTCTTTTCTGCAAGGCACACGCTCCCCTAAACCCCAAGACATTGGATCTTCTCTTCCTCAAAGCACACAGTCACAAAGACCTTTTCAGAGCAAGCTTCCTTTTTTAGTCCTTTCAGTGTCTGGGACATGCAAGCAAGGGAAGCTAAGGTGCCAATGCTCAAGTGCAGTCTGCAGGTGAATTCTTTCTCAAAAGAAAGGCTGGAGTCGATGCATTACTTTACTTTTACAGTAACCCAGCCTCTGGCAGCTCTGAAACTCTCAGTTCCCTGCAGTTCCCTTCCCACTGTGCAGCACTGAGAGGTCCAGTGCTTCTTTAAACAACCAGGAGGGAGGGACAGAGGGGACAGCATTGTTCTCAGACCAGCTCTGCACATCTGCTAATCTGGCTTTGGGTACCATTGTTTGTTGGTTATTTTTTTTTGGTTGTTTTCTTGTTTGTTTGTTTTGTCTGTGCTGCTTTCTCTGTCATTTTTGGGACATCTTCTTTGTTTCAAGGAGTTAAAAAACCAAGGGTAAAATGGGAAACTGTTCCTAGACCAGGAGCAATCACAGAACAGTTTGGGTTGGAAAGGACCTTCAAGATCACCTCAGTCCAGCCCCCCTGCCATGGCAGGGACACCTTCCACTGTCCCAGGCTGCTCCAAGCCCTGTCCAACCTGGTCTTGGACACGTCCAGGGATGGAGCAACAATGGGGGACAGTAACAGAAGGGTTTTTCTGTCCAAAAGAGAACATCCTGGGATAGCAGTGAATGATGAGTCCTGCCAAGCTTGTGTGGAGCACACGGAGTTTAGAGTGACTCTGGACAGAAAAGGGTTAGAGGCAGGCAATAGAAAAAAAACCCCACCTCATAAACCCAGGGGTGTTTTCTCACAGATGAGATAAAGAGGTAACAGAGAACTGATGATCTCAGCTTTCTGCATGTCTGAACTGTGAGAATTGCACTGGGCAGTAAGAGGAGAATATGTCAGCTGTGTTGGCTCAGGTAATGAATGTAACTTTCAGTGGATGGTGTCTGGAGAGGCAGGAGCTGCCTGACATCACTGGGAGGCAGTCCCAGCTCCAGCTCAGCTCCCTGGTTGCTTTTCAGCTCCGAGTGATGCTTCGTGTCTGGCACAGCCGGGGAGATTTGCGTTTGCTCAGGGCAGGCTCTGTAAGGACAGGAGGTGTCAGACTGTGTGAAGCTTGACCTGACTGTGTGGAGTTTTCCTGCCTCGGGGAACTGATGGAGTGGACCTCTCTGCAGCTTCATGGGGTGGCTGACAATCCCCAGGCACACACAGAGCAGGACGTGCAGCCATTTGGTAAATGTCATCCTGGAGTGGTGCAGAGGTGGCTGTGTAACAGTGTGAGAGCTGCCTGGAGATGAGAAATCAGTCGTGTAACAGCTTTCCAATCATCCCAGGGAACAAGACTGAGTCATTAGCTTGCTGCTGTTGTACTAGCCAGACAATTTATTGTTAAATGCTTGTCTGTAAAGAAAAATCTGCTTTTTCTGGGGCCTCTCGATAGCACTGACATTTACTCAGAGTAAATCTAACACGGATTGGCTCAGAACACTAGAGCCTGACAGACATGACATTTGCTGCTGCCATACTTTAACCAATATTGTGATGATAAGGTCTTGGCTATCCAATGGAATTGATGAAATACAATTTTAAACCTAATGGATAGTCTATTTACCTTTACACTAAGCTGTAAGAAGAAATAAATTAAGGATCTTTTCATGCTTCTTGGCATACACTGAAAAGACCTCATGAATTAAATTTACCCTTATTTCCATTATCTCCAGACATTAAAAGTACAAGTTAGGGGATTTTTTATGTCCTTTTTAGGAGTTTGCAAGTCTCTTTCCAGCAGCCTTGCCAGAGCGCAGATTATACATGATCTTTAAATACTGTATGATTGAATGGAAACCACGCCACGGAGAATAAGGAGGTGATTGGTGACAGCCAGCATGGCTTCACTAAGGGAAATCCACGCCTGTGGCAGAGCTCCAGCACGGGTGGGTGAGGGACGGGTAACAGACGTCACCCCCTGCACTGGCAGAGTTTGTCACCGTCCCACAGGCACCCCTGACTCCAAACGGGACAGAGGTGGGGAAGGAGTGGCTGGGTGGGCACAGCAGAGCTGGGGGCAGTGCCTCAGTGCCCAGCTGGAGAGCAGTGCTGGCGCCCAGGGGCTGGCACTGGGGCTGGCACTGCTGAGCCACTCTGGTGACAGGGGCAGTGGGACTGGGCAGCCTCTGCAGGGACACTGCAGGGAGGGATGCCATCCACAGGGACCCCGATCACAAACCCACTCTGGATGAAGTATCTGGGGGACTCCAAGCAGTTGTGTGGTCACCAGGCTGTCTGTGACACAGCCAGGTCAGAGAGAGAGAGCAGCAACTTTCTCAGGCTGTCCTGGGAAGTTCTGAGGGAGTGCAAAGAGAATGATAAACAATGTCTGTGCCTGGTGTTTGTCGGTGAGATTCATGGTGTTTGTCTTAGGATGTTTTTGAGGGGGTTGTTCTCCTTTTCACCAATGGGCTGAGGGGTGTCTTTGCTCGTTAACCTGCTGACCAACGCGAACCGACCTAACCAACCCATCTATAAAAGTCGAGTTCT
>VXBQ01005225.1:248996-274241 GCA_013400175.1 Phainopepla nitens
CCACCCCAGACCAGCGTGGTTTCAGGTGCAGTATTTGGGGGACTCTCAGGAGTTGTAGAAATGAATTGCCCACCCCAGACCAGTGTGGTTTCAGGTGCAGTATCTGGGGGACTCCCAGGAGTTGTAGAAATGAATTGCCACCCCAGATCAGTGTGGTTTTCATGTGCAGCTCTCAGGGTGAGCCTGGCACTGTCGGTGATGCAGGGGTGCACTCTGGGATCAAGGATTTGGCTGTGCTGGGAGGTTGGAACATGCACCCAAGGACCAAAGACAAGGGTTTAGGGGATTCATTAGTTAATCCATCTTCTGTCCTCCAGCTGGCACACCGCTGTGGCTGGAAGGGCTGACGTGGCACTGCCTGCAGGGGTTCTGCCAAGCTGGGAGCTGCCAGCCCCACCAGGCTGAGCCTGAGCATGAGCCATGGCAACTCCCCAAAAGCAACTTCAAGTTCTTCTCCTCACTTAAACCCACCCAAATCCCTCCCACTGAAGCCAATCACAGAGTTTTCTTATGGTGATTGTCATAGGGGAATAAAAATTGTGGTGAGAGGAGGAAAATATCAAGCTGTAATTACCACTTGAAAAACAGTGTGCTGGAAAAATATTATAAACATTACCAGCATTTAGCATCGTTTGGGAATATCTTGCAGGAAATGGAATGATGTATTATTAAAAATATGAAATAGTTTTATTTCCACTAGGAAATGAAAGAGTTGCACAAGGATAGTTCTTTCATAAATCTTTCACATAATATTTCTATTTCAGCATAAGTTCAATTATCAATAGTGTAGTGTGTTAGGAGTTATGTGTTGATGAGATCTAATTATTTATGGACTTCTTTTGCCACTTTTTTTTTTGAATGTGTTGAAGTAAAGGTTATTGTCCTTCATGGTTTAAGATAATCAAATTACACAGTGTTGTTGGGAGAGAAGCAATTACCAGTCATGCACACACAATTAAAATAAGTTTTGAAGCCTTCAGAGAGCTTTAACATTTTATTATTATTCTTAAGTAAGAATATTTTCATAATAGCTTATAAAACTGCTGGAAAGTCAGAACCTATTATTTTTAATGTAAAGTGCTAATACATTTATTTTAATACATTTATTTTAGTGGCTCTTCCAATTGGATGAGTATAACAGTTTTGGTGAGCAGCAGAGCTCTGTTGAATGATTCCAAATTATGAAGGTAGACATAGAATTAAGAAAAAAACCTATTTTTTTTCCCAGAATGTATATCTGAGTTATTTTAAGGCCATAAGTAATGAAATCTTCTTGTTTTTCTGACTCTAGTAGATAAGTCTTGACCAATAATGTTGGATGAAACCTTAACACTGTAGAACATGGCATTGAAATTGTGCAAAATTAGGCAAATTTAAGCACCTTCGGAGCAATAAGGCATTTGATTGCTAATGGCTGCTAAATATTTTTGAAGAGACAGTAGCATTATTCCAAAAAATATACTGAATTATTGTCATCCTATAGCAGAATAGTGATTAATAACACAAATGACACAAGACTTAATTAAAGAAATTAAAATGTTATTAGCTAGCAAAGGAGATGGTGTGGCATTGTAAAACAGTGCCAGTTCTGGGACTAAGGCAGACTCTGCTTGCTTCGGGAGGTGCTTGAAAGGTGTAATTTCACCTGAGAGGATGCTGGGGAGTGTTATTTACCACAGAACATCGACATATTTTATATCTCTGAAGTGTGGGCCAGCAAGGGCAGGGTCACACAGGTTATGTCAAGATGATGGCCATGCATCAGGGGAGCAGAATTTTCCTTACCATGCTCTGGAAACAGCAAAAACCAGTGCCAAAACCCAGAGCTCACCCAGCAGAGGGGTGGGAGCTTTCCTCTGTCAGCCTTCCACAGTTCAGTGCCCTCACCCTGAGCAGTCAGGATGTGCACAGGGAACCAGCCTGCCCTGCCAGGATTAACTAGACCAGTGACCCATCTTACAAAAGCAGGACCTTTCTGTTCAGTTTGAATTTCGTCTGGGCTCGGAGTGCACGGGGAATTTCTCACTGTGGTGAATGCAGGGCTTGCAGAAGATATTCTTTGCTCAGTTTTGTTGTAGTCCTGCTGCCGCCTGCAGAGCAGATATTACAGCTGGTGTGTGCCTGTCTGAGAGCTCCAGCAGGGGCTGGCTTCAACTGGTGGCTTTCCTGTGTGAGTTCCTGAGCACATGAGTGACATTAGTGTATCTGGGTTCACTCCAGCGTTCTCCCTGTGCATGTGAAAAAGCCTTCTCATACCCCAGGGAGTGAGAGCCCAACCCTCGCTTCTGCTCATGAGCTGCTGAGAGCAGCAGAAGGTACAAAACAGCAGTGGGATGGTTGGAAATGCTCATTTTGTTCCCCCTTGCTCCCAGGAAAAGCATGAAGTTAGTCTGTGTTATATTCCTCTTTGCGAGCTCTGTTTTCCACAAAATGTTGTTTTGGAAATAGCTGAAATTTTTAAAACAACGATAACAGGAACCGTGCTCATTTGCTTATAGCTTTAAACCTGGTCCTACAAGCCTTTCTGGGGAAACTTTTGGTCAGGAGTGGAGAATGGCCTGCTGAAGTTTTAGAAGGTTTGAAATAGCCTTCTTCTTTTTCTTTCTTTCTTTTTTTTTTTTGGTGGGTCACTTTTACCCATCACTTCTATCACATTTGTGTTAAGCCAACACATGGAAGCCCACAGAGCGTGTGTGAGGGAGAAGCTGAAGTTAGGACTTGAAAGAGACACAGAAAGTAACAACCAGCAGTGGGAAAGACAAACTTCAAGCTGCATGCTGGCAGGTATTGATGCAGCTGAGCTGTAAGGGACGGTGCTGGTGACGTCCCTGTGGGAAGGTGAAGGTGTTGCTGAATTGTTTGAAATCTGCAGCAGATCCAAGCAAGGCAGATGTAAAGTGCCACTGTGGCACTGCAAAGCTGGGAGAAGCTCAGGACCCTGACAAGAGCTGCCACTGCTGTATTGGTGCTCCTTCAGAATGCCAACCACTCTGTTTGAGGAGTGAACGACCTCCCTGGGAAATCAAAGTCACCTGCTCCTGTACTTAGGGAAGCTGCTCTTTTTCCAGCTGGGATGTCACCAATTAGTAGATGGTGAGTGAAACACCACACACAGACTTTGCCTTAGGCTGCAGGTCAGGAGAAAACTCAGGGGATAACTCTGCTGCGTGGTACCTCAGCATGTCTGCCCACTTCTTCAGGGTTTAGAGCGAGATGACCAGCTGGTGAAGGGCCAGCTAAACAGAGAAACTCTATCTTTCAAGAGGAAAAAACAACAATTACTCTTTTTTTTTTTTTTTTTTTTCCCAGACGATAGAATCCAGAATGTTGATGATGAAAAGATCAGGAGCAGGGAAGGCTGTAACCTGATGTTCTTGAGGTGAGGATTATTCCTCTGGATGACAATGCCCTCCTCTGCAAGAGGCATTCTAACCAATGCAGCCAAGTGTCAGGCTTGGCACGAGCCAGGCTTTCAATTGCTGGCAGAGCTCAGCTGGTGTCTGAACGAGAGCACACATTTGAGTTATTTTTTTTTATTCCAAAGTGAACTTGATACTAAGCTCTGAGTGCCACAGGGAGCAGCCAGCTCAAGAGGAGAAAAATGGAAATAAATGCTCTGATAGGAATCAGAATCAGTGGAAAATCCAAACCTACTGCTTTCAAGATCTTGTTTACAAAGGGAAGGGGTGGCAGGGGAGCCTCTTTAGTGTATGAAAAATAAGGTAGTGCTATTGGTTCAACTTTCTTTATTGCTCTTTACAAGTATTCAGAAAGTAAGAACTGATCTCATTTTTCAGCAACAATTGTGTGGGGTTTATTGGAAAATTAAAAAAATTAAAAACCCACAAAAAACCCAAAGATGTTACAACCCCTTTTGAATGTAGGAGAAAAACCAAAAAGATAACCAGAACTAGAATCTCTGTTTCTTATTCCCACTGACATGCAATTTTTCCAGTCAGAAGTTTAATTCAGGCTTGCTTAAATTGTCAGAAGTTTGTTTCATGGTGTTTAAAAACTCAGAGAGGAGGAGATGGCAGTGTCCATGGGGTTAGCTGGATCCTTGATGGCATTACAGGTTCTGCTGGCTCTCCACAGCCAGCAGAGGCTCTGTCAGAGTCTCCTGGCACAGGAGGAGGGCAGGTTTGGGATTGCTGTTGGAATTTTTGGTGCTTTCTCTGCTCTATCATTCCCTGCTTAGAGCTGCTGGATAGACTGAGCTCATCAGGGGAATGCTGTGGCAGTTCCCCATAACTCTTTATGTTATTTAACATTTATATTTAAAAATCTTATGTCCGATGGTGAATGGAAATGATGCCAGACCATCAAGGCCAGCTTTAATGCACAGGGGTCACAGAAGGAAGTGGTGGTGAAATGGAACAATTTTGGAGTTTTCTGTTTCAGTGTGCAGGAGGAAAAAAAAAAAAAAAGTTTTGTATTTAGTTTTGCTCTCCACCACTGGGGACTGAGTGCTTTCTCATCCTGTAATGTCCACAGAGAAATTAGTTGGAGAAATCAGTGCAGCAACATAAGAGAAAACAATATCAAATAATAGAAAGCAGCTGTTTAATCCACTGTTGGGCTCCAGGACTGGAGTTATTCTATCTGACCACAAACCCCACTTTCCAGAGGTGATTATCCTCTTCAGGTTACCAACAGGGGTTCTCAGAGGTAAAGACAGAGAAGAAGAATGCCATCAATCATTCCACATTATCCCCATTAAACCTTCTGGCTGATGTAAGGAGAATATTGGGCTCCTTTTGTTTTTTTACTGAGATTCAATTCTAGCACACTTGAAATTGTAAGTATACAAAGAGTGGAGAGGAGAGCTGTCCCTAAATCAGATTCTTTCTAGTTTAAATGCTATTTATTCCAAACAAAGCACCTGAAAAACAGTTGAAGTTTCCAAAGTGTCTGCAAGCAGGAGGTAACAATGTTTGGGTTTTTTCTTTTCCCCAAATATTGAAAGACTTTCAGTAGGGGATAAAAGAGAAGAGGCATCTATTACAATATTTTCTAGCATGCCTGAGGTTAACATTCCTCAGAGAAGTTGAGGAAGAGCCAGTCCTGTGGCAGAACAGGTTTTGGAAGCTTGCATGGGTGCCTGTGTCCCAGCTTTGTGAGAATTGCAGAGGTTTCTGTCACTGCAGTAACTCAGCAGCAGCTGCACAGCCCTGGCACTGAAGTGGTGCCCATGAACACCTGGAGAAGCTCCTGGGCAAGAATTTGGAGTCTATGACCCAATCTGTGCTTCCACAGATCCCTTATTCCTGCTGGCTGAAGTGGGGAGACTGAAAACATTCTGGGCTTATAGTGAAAATCTGCATTGAGGGGGAGAGAGGAGGTTCCCTTTTTTAAATCAATGACTTTTTAAAATCAATTAGAGACTTTGCAGTTCTTTCAACAAAAATTATATATTGCATTTAATGCCATTGGTGTGGGTTAGAAAGGAATCTCAAGAAATTCTCAAGCAGATGTGGATTCTGCATTTGGTTTTACTTGTTAGCTGAATATTTTTGTAACTGTTAATGTTGTAATTTTTTAGCTAAATGTTGTTGCTAATAAGTGTGCGTTAAATTCATTTCCAGCATCCAAGATATGAAAATAAGTTACTTGTGAAAAATGAATGGCATTTGCACACTGGAATAGTCAAAAGGTTAAGCAGTATTTTCACTAATTCACCACATTCTTACATCAGTGGACACACACAAGCATTAGCTCAAAGGTGCCCTTCCACAGTGAAGTGGCAGTCACTGAAGACTTTGTGCTATATGATCATTTCTGTTTTGATGGCCAAACTCTGGTGAAATTGTTATTTGATCAAACCAGTGATGTTCTGACATGACAATTTATTTACTAACATCTAATTATCCTACTCCAAGAAAGTTAATAATTTCATTTAAGAAATATGTTGCATTTAATCAAATTTAAAATACAGCTAGAGCACAGGACTTTAATGATTAATATCCTCTAAATTTGTTTATTGAGTAGCTTTGCATGGAGTGATGATTTTTTTTTTTACATTTACTGAAATGATTGTCTTGAAATAAAACAGAAAGATTTTTCTATTACTTAGACTCCAGAGGTTTAGCTTGTTTTGCCAAATCAAAATGAAAAACAGTTGTTAAGTGGTAAACAGCATTTAAAAATCGCTGGCCTTTGGTCCCCATGTTTACAGTTAATGCTCAGTCTGAATTTCCTGATGCATTATGGTAATAAAAGATGCACTGCACTTCCTCTAATAGCAGGAGCCTCTGACCCTCCTGGCATCAGGAGAGAGTCACAAGTCAGGGTAAACAACATGTGCTCCCTGCAGGGTTAGGCTTGGAATCGGCATCTGCTGGTGATGGAAAAACCTGCTCCAGAGCAGGATGGTCCTTGCTCTGAGATCTGGTGCTGCTGAGCGGCTCCCAGGAGCTGAATGGGGTTTGAAAAAGTTCCTTTTCCTCTTCCAGGGGGCAAAGGAGTGAGGGAATGCTGATGTTGGAATCCCAGCGTGGAGCGGCTGCGCTGCCAAGGGCAGGGTGGGGAGACCCTGAGGCAGGGCAGGAGCAGAGAGCTCCGGCTCCACAGCGAGCACCCGTGTGCTGCTGCTTCTCACAGCTAATTAAAGGGGATTTAGTGCCTTTCCCCGGCCTGGTACCCCTAATGAGTGTCGTGTTACTTGGTAGCTGTCTCGCTCCCTCCTTCAGACCTGGAGTACTGCACCACATCCCCAAAACCTCGCCTTTCATCCCCGTGTTGGCATCCAGACAAAACCCACAAATCACTGTAAGAAACTGGCTTTCAGAGTGATCATTCTCATGTATTTTTGTCTTAAAGGAAGAGTAACTGGTAGTGCCAGAGGCCAATCTTAGGCTCTCCTAATGGGAGCTGAAATTTCTAGTGGTAACACGGTGATGCTTAAGGGAATTCTGTTTTCTTGTTCTCCTGTGATCAGCTTTTGCATTCAGATATTTTGCTAAGCAGTTTCAGTGCTTGGTTTTCTTTCACAGCAGTCATTTTGCGTGATGAAAATAAGTTACTTGTGAAAAATGAAAAATAACTTTGCTGATGTTACAGTCTCTTTTGTTTGGAACACGTTCTCTCAAAAGTGTTTTAAGTTGTCGAAGCACAGATTGGCTCTGTCAAGCAAAGCTCTCACCAAAAAGGCTGTCTGATCATATCTGAAACGTGGATGTGAAAAGCATGTCCTAAATAAAGGCTGAAACTGCATAGTGAACAAAGATTTGGGGGTTCATGGAAGGAAAATCCATCACTGGTTTCCAAGAGAGCAGTCTCTGGCACAGAAAGCTTTTGAGATCTCAAGTGTCACTGAATGCTGGCACTGTGCCCTTACACTGTTCCTGGCAGCTGCCCTGAGTTTCTCTCAGGGTTTCTTTTTCCTACAAAAATCAGTTCTTGGGCTGCTTGGAACAAAAAGAGCAGAACTATGCAAAGATTGTGTCCCAGTTTGCAGAGGTGCCTGCTGCACATGGGTGGAGTCCTGCACAGCAGCAATCAGGATGTTCCACATCTCTGTGGCCACAAGGATTTGAGGGCACAGGTACCAAATAAACACCTGGTGATGCTGTGTGAACAGGGGGAGGCTCTAGCAGCTTGTGCTGACCAAGAAAGAAGTGTTGGGGTTTTTTGCAGCCTTCTAGAAAACACACAATAACGACATAAACTGAATGTCCACTGTTTCAGATGCTTTATTTTCTGCTCTTCCCAGAAAAATGGGCTATAAATTTGCATCAAGAGTTGCCATTCTTACAAGTTTAGACTGCAGTAATTAATTTTACATATTTTTTTCCCCTCATATTTCCTCTTATCCACCAAGTTCAGAGGTTTTGGCCTAGCAAATCATCCAGGACCTATTATTTTTAGAGTTGCCAAGTCTGGAAAACAC
Source organism: Phainopepla nitens (assembly GCA_013400175.1). Taxonomy (NCBI): domain Eukaryota; kingdom Metazoa; phylum Chordata; class Aves; order Passeriformes; family Bombycillidae; genus Phainopepla; species Phainopepla nitens. The sequence continues at coordinate 256,885 of VXBQ01005225.1, forward strand.
TCATGATCCTGGGAAATGTTGTCTGTGTATTTTATAATTCAGAAGCTATAGGGAATTTGTTGTCCTTCAGCAAGCTTTGCAGTAAGCCTCCTATGTAATTTTGGAATATGATACTGATTACTTTGGGAACCTTTTCAGTTTGGCAGGAGCAGTGAAGCTTGTGCTTTGAACATTAAAACAGCTTTCATGCATTTGGAGGGTTTGTCTTCACTGTTGAAATTTGTTGAATTTTTGAAAAGGTATCCAAAGCAGAGATTTTTGGTTTTTTCTTCCTTCGTGTTAGGCATGGTGTGTTTAAATTACAAACTAAAACTACAGGATAAAATTATAATAATTTTACTGCATGCTAAGCTGCATTAGTGGAATGGCTTTTGGGGTGGGTTTATTCATTTTAGGCAGAACAACAACCCTTAACCCCCAGGGAAGCTGTGCAAAACCTGTTTCTGGGCTAAACAGATGAATGGGGATACAATCATCATAATGTCACCCCAGGACAGAAGCTCACATCAGGATTCACAGAGGCCAAACTAAAGATTGTCACCATCCTTTCCAAACAACGGTCACCACAACAGGTTTGGGGATTTTGGCTGATTCAAGGAATTCTGGAAGTGGAGATGGTCCACTGTGCCATCAAACCCTTGGATAAATTTAACTCTGGTGTTGGCTGAAGTGAGTGTGAGATAAGTGGGGAGATTTGGTTCTGCCTCTGTAAGATCCAGAACTGGGGACAAACTTCAGGGATGGATCTGTTCAGAACCCTTGGGTTTCAGTTCCACAGGGGAGCTGACAGAGAAAAATGGAGACACTCACAGTGACCAGGCTGTGGTGAGAAACTTCCCTTTGTGAGGAAAACTTTTCCTTCTTTGGTTGTGGTACGGTGACCTCATGGAGGGGATGCTTTTATCATATTTGTTCTGATACATCAGATCTTTGTCCTGATGTATCACATTTGTTCTTATATCACATTTGTTCTCCTTCAGCTGCAGGAAGAATTCCCCCACCAAGAGCCCTGCCCTGTGCCTCTCCCTGCACTCTGGCCTGTGCAGTTCACTTCAGGAAACACCTTGGAAGAGTTTCTTGGCTCTAGACCAGCTTCAGGTACATTTATTTGCTGCCTCTTGGTTCTGAGAGATGAGTAGATGGGTTGAATTCACTGAAGGCGCTGCTGCTGAACTTTATCAAGTGCCAAATCATTTTTAGGGCAGAAGCATTCTTTTTAGAAATATATAGCCAACTAACCATAACTGTTTCCAAACTGCAGAACTTCTAGCATCTGAATGTTTCTGATAATTTAAATAAGAGTTGAATACTTGTATAAAATAACTTGTGAAATTATATTTAGCAATAATGCTTTAATTAGTAAAAATTATGTTCTTGAGAATAATTATTTAGCAATATTTTGAGTTTAATTAACAGTTACATTATTCCAACTTTTATGCTATAATAATTAATACATTACTAATTCTGTTGGCACAATTAGAAGAAACTAATTGCTTGAATTTTTTGTGCCTATAAAAAGGTTAAATTAATTAAGATTACCATTAGAATAATTTGTACAAGATTTTGAGTAACTAATATTCTGGCTTATTTTCCTTGGTGTAAAAAAAAAAGAGAAGAATTTTTAGAGAGATAATCAATTCCTAAGGAGCTGCATACAGAAAATATTCACAACTTAATGCAGCATATTATTGTGCTAGTTTTGGCTGGGGCAAAGTTATTCTCCACAGTAGCTGGTGTGGGGTTGGGGGCTGGATTTGTGCTGGAAACAGTTCTGAGAGGAATTTATTCTCCAGGACTTCATGCAGCATGTTGGGCAAGGAGGATATTCCACACCATGAGAGTGGAGATGGGGGAATATTTGTCAGCCCTGTGAGGGAACAGGCCACTGAAAGTCAGGATCTGTTTGCTGGGACCCCGCAGATGAAAAGAATACCCAGTGCACCTTCTGTGCAGGGGCTGTGCCACGCAGAAACACAGACAGAAAGTGGTGTAGGCTTTGTGCAGCCTCCTCTTCCTCTCCTTAAATGTTTCTGAGCTCAAAGGAAATGCTGAAGATCAGTTTTGTGATGAGGTAATGATAAGGCAGTGTAAGAGAGAGGGCTCTGCTGGAGTTCAAAGAATCACAGAGTGCTTGATGTTGGAATGACTTCACCTGGATGGCAGCCCAGTGCCCACTAGTTTAAAGTGATGATTATTTTTATGATCTGGAGCCTGCTAGGTTTGTTTTTTAGATCCACTCTGTCAAGTGGAAAAATACAAACAAGGGGACTCAGTTCTTTCTCCATATAATGCCAAGATTTTATTCTTTAATTGCCCTGGAGCAGAAGGGGTCAATGGATTCTCACAAGGACTGCTGGCCACTACAGCAGTGAGACTGCCAGCCTGCTTAGGTTTCCTATTTTTAACCTGTAAATAGGAAGATGTAGATGAAATTCTCTCATTTCTCTCTCACTTCTAATTCCAAAATTTATTAAGCAGCATGCAATTCAACTGATAGGGAGCTGCAGCACTAGTGTTGTGGTTTGATGCATTAAACTCCTCCTCAGAAACCTGGGTTCACGTTCAGTTCAGCCAGGAACAGCAGTTTGCAAATCCTCACCCTTTGTCCAAAAAGATTTTCAGTGCGTGCATTCACATACAGCCAGAGCTGAAAAATAAACACCTCCAGAGCTTTCAGCACAATTTATTTGATTAGATCTTCTATTAAGTCCAGAACCTGGAAAAAGCAGGGAGCTGCAGGTGCATTACCATGGCTGTGTGTGATCCCTCTCTACCTTGGTTACCTGTTGCTGTTCTGCATTTCAGTTCAGGATTCTTTTTTTGGGGTCCTCCTCTCTCCTTTCTTGCCTTATAACCATCCCTTCATGGTGTGGCCTGTTTGCCAAAGCTCCTTTTCCTCTGCATTTGAACTAAGGTAGGAAGCAGGAGTGGAGGTTGTGGTTACTGGTCTCCTGCTCTCACCGTGTCTGATACAAAAAAAAGGAAACGTTTTGGTAGTGCAGGTTTTCCTAAACCCTGAGAAAGGTTTTGTTCCTTGGAGCAGGTGCTGTGGGTTGATTAATGAGTTGATACATTCATTAATAGCTGTGCTCTCTGCATTAACCACGCCTGGCTGGGTCTCCAGGGTGTCTGGATGCCAGGGAGGGGATCTCGTCCTCCTCTCAGCAGCCTCCTGGTGTCAGCCTGAGCTGGGGCTCTCAAGGAATCAATAAAACATTCTCCAGACTTTCTTGTTGACAGGGGGATTAGGGAGCTTTACCAGCTGGGCCAGTAGAAATCCTGATGAGTTTGTTACCTTCCAGAGAAATCAGATTGTTTGATTATGTGACAAGGAGCCCCCATTACCAGGAAGGGTTTTGGGAAGGCTAATTTGGGAAATTTTGCTAGTGTTAGTCAAGCTCATTTTGTCTGAAATTCTTGCAGGGAGGTTGTTTTGCTGGGCTTCTTGGTTGTTGGGGTTTTGAGGTGTTCCTTTGTTTTGTTTATTTTCTTGTTATATGCTCTAACCTTTATTAAACAGCCATGAATGGACATTTAAAAAATCCCCACCACAAAACTTGCACTTGTTAAAAAGATGTTTTTTCTCTTACTGCAAATCTAGCTGATAGTAATGGGAAAACTCTTGAATTTGCTCATATTCTTCCTATATCTACAAATACACCTAATTCTTGTTATTTTTAACCATCTCCAAGTATCTCTAGAAAATTTTTAAATGTATTATTGTATAATTTAAAACTCCACTGTTCTTAAAGCATACATGAAGAACTTTTTGAACTGGTTGAGCTGAATTCCACTATAATCTCCATAACAGAGGAGTAAAAAATAAGGCAGTAGCAAAGGTGATGGTGCCATTTTCTGTTCCTGAAATATGTCAGCTCAGAAGAATACAATGCTTTTTTTACTTGGAATAACTGCTAATATCCAGGCCACTGCTCATCACTTGATTTTTTTTTTTTATTTTAATAAAAGAAATACCTGCTACTGTTACAATTTTAAAAGACTTGGGTGCTGTACTTTGCACTTTTCTTTTTTACTCTATTCTACACAGCAAATGTATTAATTTTCCCTTTTCAGGTATAATTCAAATGGATATCTGAATACTGGACTATGACCTCATTTCTAAATTATCTTTCTGGTACTGATGTGTCCTGTTTACATACAAAAACCCTTCTGCATATGCAGTATCTTTTACTCAGAATATTTTACATACACAGAACTACTTTCTGGTGGTTTTGCAGTTACATGACATTTATCATCTCATAGTTTCTTCAGTGGAATGCCAAGAAAAAGAAAAAAAGCAGAAATATTTGCATTGAATGACTTCCAGAAAGCACATTTTGTTCCCTGGTAGGTGTTTCTAATGGGGTGGCCATATAGATTTATATTGCTACATCAGATCATGAAATTTCTAAGACTTCATTATCTGAAGAGAGCTGTGATTCATGCTGGCAATTCACAGAGAAATATAAAGCAGGGGAGAGGAATGAGCTTTCAGGTTGCTGATGGCTCTTCAGTGCTCTTCCAATTGCACAGAAATTTACTTCTGTACTTTCTCTTGGCACCAAATTCTGCAGGTCTGTAAGCTCTCAATAGCAACAGGTGAGTGGAAAGAAGATTCTGTCTCCCTCTAAATGCTTCGTGGTTTAACACATTATGTGTGTGCTCAGTATTTGTGTTCCATCACCAGCAAATAACACAAAGGTGCTTTGGAAATTAAACAAAATTGTTTCATGATTCTGACACGTTATGCTGGGGATTCAGTTCCACATGAACTGGTAGAATTAAAATCAATAGTCAGGTCGCTCCTTTTCCAAGTTTTCCTGTCCCTCTGAGAACTCAGAACTTCTGGGAGTAAAATTTAACATCTCTTGTCATGTATTTAGATGCTGTCAAGGATTTAAGAGGATTTAGGGTTGGTACTGCTACCTCATCATGCCCCTTAAATGTTTCCTTTCACATTCCTGAGAATTCCAGGAATTCCAGAGAATTCCAGCTTTTTTATTGACTCTGTGTCTTACATCAAGCATGCCAAAACACCACCAGAAAGTTAGGATTATTATAAAATTCAGCTTATTTAGAAGATAAACTGTGGAAATACTCTCTGCAGTTGCACCAATGGTAAGAATTCAGAGTTAATGTGGGGTTTTTTCGAGTTTCATTGTGCTGAGAGTCACTTCCCACTGGATGGCACTATTTAATAAATTATGCTGGGGAAGGTGATTGCTACAACGAGCAAACTTTAGAGGACGTTAGAGAAGTGATATTTGGAATTGTGACATATGTTCTGTCTCTCATCTTTTCCAAAGGAGAGCACGAAACACGTTGGTCCAATGAGCAGAGCAGAAGCAGAGCCCAGTCCCTGTGTTAAAATTGCACAGGTTAAAATTGCAGATCTCTGTCCTAATCACTGCCTGGAGTCACCTCCTGCTGCTCCAGTGTCCAGTCTTTACCAGCTCTTTTTGTCTCTGCTTTTGAAAACACATTTTCTACCTTAGCAGGTAGTGGCTCAGGGAGTTTTTTCTTTTCCTAATTCTTACATGCTCAGAGTAATCCTTTCAAAGAATCGGTTTCTATTATGTTTTCTTTGACCTTTTAATATTAGTTTTGGCCTTTGCTCTTTGTGCCATCGCTGACAATTTCCTCTCAAATACACCCCCTTATTTTCAGCCAGTCTTTCAGACCAGATTTGTGGCAACAGCAGAAAGTTTTTGAGAGTCGTAGGAGTTTTTCATTTCTAACAGCCATTGTACCACAGCGCCACTCCTTAATATTAATTTATGGATATCATGAAGATCAGTGCTGATCTCCCTAGAATTCAGCAAGGATAAGTGCCTGCTCAGAGAGAGCTGGGAATTGGAGATGGAAGAGGCTTAGCAAGACATTTGCTATCCAGCCTGCCTCTATTTCCATGCAGTTACTCAGAAATGCACTCCTCCAGCACTGCAGATAAAGACTTTTTTATTCAGTGTGTCTTGCTGGAGTAAATCTGGTAATTCATAGGGCGGGGCAAGCAGTCCAAGTCTAAATTAACTGTAACTTTGTGTCTGTCTTTGTGGAATAGGCAGTTATTGATTATCTATACATCAGGTAAGTCTCTAATGCCAGGAAGTAATTTTATTATGTCTCAAAGCATGCATTTAAGAAGTTATTAAAAGTTTATTCAATCCTGTGGTGAATGATCTGTTTAGCTACTACTCTGTCTTAATAAGTACTTTGTTTAAATATCTCGTACTGGGGAATTTGAAGTACAGCGTAATGCAATTTCTTTTTTTTTTACATTTTCTAATTCCACTGGGGTGACTTTACAAGATTATGAAGAAATTAATCTGTGACTTTTCTTTGTTTAGTGTTTCACAACCATTTCAGACATGTCTGTTACTTTGCCACACAGTTGATATTTATCCATTTCATGCTCTGAGCATCGTGTGTTTTATGCATTTTAGAAGAAATCACCATGGGACTACAGGCAAATTCAGGTGCTGCGTAATTAAAATGCTCCTGGACAATTTCTCCAGCGATTAAGGACTTGGGTGTGTTATATTTTATAAGGAAATCGGCAAAATTCAGCAGTAAATTTATTTGGCTTCCTCTGTGTAAAGTGGTTCACAGTCCCTGCAGTGGAAAGGGAGTGCTGTTTATGGACTTCTCTCACTTTTGGTTTAGACAAATTTCACAGAGAAACTCACTCAAGGGACAGGTGAAGAGTGAAAGGCAAGGGCAGAGGTCAGCCTGGGCAGTTTTGTTTTCCTGTTGTTCCCCATTAAATGCAGAGTTTATGCTGAAGTGTCCCACACTTTTAGTCTGTAGTGCAAATTTAGGTAGACAGACCATAGACAGGACAGTTATTAATTGAATTTTATGCCTTTCCTCCCTGGTTTTAATGCTGCTAAGCATGGAAATAAATGCTTTTGGTCATATTTCCAACCCAATATTAGTTCTCCCAACCTCTACTGATTGTTGCACTATTTAGATTTAATTGTACTTTTGCTTTCCTGTGTTTTGGATTTCATAATGTTTTCAGTATTCAGTGTCAGAATTACCTTTAGAGAAACCTTGTAGGGTGTATTTTGGAGAAAGACTTGATCCAGTATTTTTCTGTGTATTTTACGATGGACACATCATTTTTGACAGAATTTTGCTCTCCTTCCATGTCTTTCCATCCTCCAAGGGCAGTAAGTTCACTCAGTTTCACACTGCTCAGGGTGCTTGGGACATGCTGGGAGATAATTGTACAGTAAGGGTTTGGTGTAAAAAGGATATTTTCAAACACCACCTATAGGATCCCTGCAGTTTGTTGTTTGATTCTCTCAAAAACCAGAAGAATTTAAATTCACACATTTTTCTAGCTATCCATTCTTGTGCAGAACTCCAAGTGAATGCTGACGAGCGTTCATATTTCATTCCTTGGAGTGGAGGGCACAGAGAACAATTTATCTGGACCAGTGTTTGGCTTTTGGAGTCAATTTGCTTGGGTTTATGCAAAAAATCATGGCTTTCAGAAGTCATGGCTTTCATGGAGAAGATAGGAATTGCCCATTGCCCATTCCCTTAATGCTTTAAAAACAGAAGAAAAATAGATGACTGCTTAGAAACTAATTCTCCTCCTCTAATAATTCTAAAAATGCAACAAAACTTTTAAAACAAGTGAAGATTTATCTTGCTTCCTCCTGACAATATTTTATAGAAACAGGGGTGACATCTGAGTGGTTCAGAGTAGTCCAGAGTGGGGCACGATAAGCAAGGGAATGTTTGGCATGTTGGCTGCTCTGAGCCCAAACATATCGAGCACATCCTACCCAAAATCTCATTTTGCTGTTGTCTAACACGAATTCAGGCTACATTCTTGGCTTTCATCTTCAGTGCCACGTTCTTTGATTGAAATTACCAGCAGTTCTTTAGAGCACAGCAAAGCCAAGCGTTCCTAAAAGTTATTAAAATGCAGATCTTGTGAAAAAATTGAGAAATAATTTTGAAGGTGTAGCTTTTCTTTGGGTTTCTGGAAAGCTGGTTTTCATGGTGTTTTGAATCTGTTTAACACCTCTATTTTTAATCTCCATTCCAGAAGGTCTCTTTTCCTATTTCCATTGCATTAGATAATAATTCTGTCTGTGCTAACTGTAGTCTTAGAGGATGCATAACCTAACAGGAGCTGTCTGCTTTACTGCATACAAAAGATGGAATAATTTCTTCATGGTTGCCACTTCTATTTCTGAAGGGCTGTAACTGAATGTCTGTGTTTGCAGCTCCCTGCAAGGAAATGATCTCTCCTGCAGATGCCAAACAAGCCCTGACGTGTGACAGCCCAACAAGAATATTTCCTACAGTCCATGCTAACATAAGAATGATTTGTGAAAATACGGGCACCACAAATATTGCCAGCTTTATCAGTTGTTCAATTTACATTAATTTTCCCTGCTGAGTAATATATAAATATTCATGGTGCTATCAGATTAGTTTGCACTTTGAGAAGTTATCAGAGATGAGACAGAGAAATATGGCATAAATATTTTAATTCTTCTAAGTATGTAGTTCCTTTGAATCCCTGATTACAGTCACAGTGACATTATGAGAAGAAAAAACGTTTATAACAAATTTCATTCGCGGGACTAGTGAAGTTCAAAAGTATTTATTACAAAACTCTTTGTGGATCCAGTGGAATTGTTATCTTGTAGGTCTTTTTCTTCTTTGCATGTGTTTGATCAATATTGGTTGAACTGTGCTAAGCTTTGAAGGCAATAAATGAGTTATTAATGAGATGGCCATTGCCCCCGGTGTACATTGCTGAGAACCCCGCGAGTGATTTTCATTTTTCACACTTTGGAAAGAAGCCCTGAGCAGGGGAAAATTATGGAAGCAAATCACACAATTAACCCCAGGGAAGGGGGAAGTGGCATTAATTTCAGTCTCATAGGTAGCAGCCATCGTGAAACTTTAAGGGTTTATCTGTACTGCTGCATGAGGGTGACCCCTGTTTCTGCTGTATTAACCTGAAACCTGGAGCTGTGGGAAAGCACTGGGAGGTGTTTTACAGCTGAGCTCCATTCCTTACCTTCCCACTCCAAAGAATGCTCATTTGAACTGACTGAAGTTTTGGGTTTTTTTATTCAAAGCCAATGTGTTTCTCTCAGAATAAGTCATATTTTAAAGTTAGTCAAATATGTAAATGTTCGAAATAGTTTGAGAAGTTCAGTGCAACCTTTCAGTATCTCAGATGTTTTCCCCCCAAAGTTACCAGTTTATGCAAAAATCAGAAAGTTTTCTGCATGATTACATGTCACAGCGAAGTTTGTGGAGTTCTTGATATGAAGAAACTCTTAATATTTTAAAAAATTAAATGTTGATTAAATATTATCTTAATATTTTAAACAATTTTGGACTCTGCTATTAATTAGCGCAATTTTTTCTACTTCCTGTCTGTTAATGATTGCTTCAATATTTTATCTTTTAATTGGTAAGAATTTTCTTTATTTACTTTATTTGAGTTTTTAATTGCTTTAATTATTGTGATTTTAACAAGGACTTGGCAACAGGATTAGAGACAATTAATATTTGACAGATGGGTGTCACAGTGATCAGTATGCCAGAAATACCTGGGCAGATAAAGAGAATCTTGTCACGTCTGAACTTCTGTACAGCCTCACTTTGCATAAACAGATAGCAAACATGAGAAATCTTACAGGAAGTTTGCTGAGGCAAGACATTATTCCTTGCCAAGAAACACCATTGATATTTTATAATTACAATCCCAAGCCTGGTTATGTCACATTGTGGGAGACATTTTGTCGTCATCCTCGTCATTACTACTAATGTGCCTCTGCATGCAGAGTAAAATATAAAGCTTTAGCTCTGTCTGGTTTTGATCTGACACCAGTTTTTGCAGGATATAAATGAATTTTGTACTGCTGTTGTATCTGTTCTCAACACTCCCAACCAGCCAGGCAGTAACAGCAATGCTCTGGGCTTCCTTTTTATTGAAGAAACTGTACAGTGTTTTCTTCTGCCACCTCGGTGTTGTGAAGACCTTCCCCTGAGTTTTGGGAGAAAGGGATTGTTATTCCAGTAATTGGGTAGTCTGTGACAACTTCCTATAATTTCTTTATTAATAATGTTTCTTAACATGGAGAAGTGACATCTTGGTGTGTTTGAATTCAGCTGCCCTGACAAAGCTAATTGCTCCTCAAGATGCCATCCTGGGATGTGCTGGGAGTGTGAAAAAGAACAACTGCTGACTTCAGTAACTTATTTTCCCAGCAATTTAACATTTTTCACATAATTAGCTCTGGTGCTCTTCTTGGATTAACAGATCCACTAATAACATTGTGCTTTAAAAGCTGCAAAGAGGGAAGAACACAGCACAAAGCATATTCAAGGGGTGCCAGCTCATTACACTGACAGGTTGGGTAAGTACAACACAGCTACCCTTTAACCTTCACAAATGCTTAAATACATTTCAAATACAGCCTTGATTGTAGATTGTGAGTTTACAGATTTGTACTTTACTTCAATAATAGGGTAACCTCCTGAAATTAGCTGAGTTTTGATTGAAGTCAAATTATTTCTGAAGAGAGATGTTAATTTGCCTTTATCTTCCACTTCATGAACTCAAAATCAAAGCAGAGGAAGGTGGAAACACCCCATAAATACACAAATAGATAGATATAGATAGAGATAGATAGATATGGAATGTTTTTTCTCATTGATCCAAATAATGCTTTGAAAGCTGAGGGGCTGCCAGACAAGCGTGCAGCTAAAATAACCAGAGCCAAGACCTGCATGTCAGGACAGTAAAAAGCCAAATGGATTTCTGCTTGGAATGACTAAAACTGTAAAGGCAAGGCTTTACAGCTGCCCTTTTTAGTTTTTCTCGTGCAACTTTCCAAATCTTCAGGAGTTTCAGTGTGTTTTGCAGGGAAATGCACACATGAATAATCTCTTCCAAAGCCATCACAGGCCTTGCAGAGCAGGCTGGAGCTGCAAGGGGACATTAATGGGAAAACCTAATGCAAAATAAAGTGAATGAAACTATTCTGAACTTCAGGGAACAGATTTTGAAAACAATGAGGTGATTTGATCAGTCAGGAATTGTAACAGCCAGAAAAGCAGGAGTGTTAATAGAAAATCTAGTGCGAAATTGGAGATGCCAGAGAAGGGATCTGTATTCAAAAGGATCTGTCAAGAACCAGATTTTGCTACAACACAGATGACTGAAAATTCTTGTCTGCAAATCTTAACCAATTACCATTGGTGGAAATTTGGATTTTGGAATAATACTAGCATGGCTAGCAAACTCCACAGCTTTAAAGGGATGTTTACACAGATTATAAAATGCTAATTTTATCAGTGAGATGGAAAATGTAATATAAAGCAGTATGAACACGGTTATTTACCTCGAAGGAGATGGGCTGGAGCAGACTATAGACCTTATTAACCTTAATTATCAGCCCTTGGGGTGCCCTAAATTCTTAGTCTGTTAAGTATAAAATGCTAATCTGCAGGGGCTGTAGACTCATCATGTGAAAAATTGTTTGAAAAGGCAAATGGGAATTAAAAGAGAAACATTCATCCACGTCTGATTAATTCTTGCCTGCTGCTGTCTCAGTGGAGCTCCCCTCCCTGGTGTCTGACAAACACCAGCAGCTTGGGGTGCTCAGGCACAGGCAAATCTCCACAAGGTTCATCACAAGAAATATAGCTGGCAGTGTCTTGCTCAACTTCCACCCTCATTAGAGCAGCAGAGGAATCTCAAATAATTTAGAATTCTAGAATGGTTTGGGTTGGAGGGGATCTTAGAGATTATGTGGTTCCAGCCCCTCACCTTCCACCAGCCCAGGCTGCTCCAAGCCCCATCCAGCCTGGCCTTGGACGCTTCCAGGGATGGGAAGTCGCCAGTTTTGGGCAATTTCTCTGCTTTATAGAACATGATTTGTGCTCTGCAGCCCTCCTTGTGTCCATGCCTGTTTAAAACAACTCAATTCTGCCTGGCTGTATTTCACAACTCTTCAAAAAGCAGCTCATTTGTGGCAATCATTTCCCAATTACTCATTGTGCTTCCTCTCTGTGGGCTGCTGGAGTTTGCTTGTTGAAGCTCAAAATTTGACATGAAAATTAACTACAAACAGAGAAAAAAAAGAAGCACTAGAGACCATTCTCGTTCTGAAACATAGACAGAAAGACATATTGAAGAATGTGAATCCATTTTAATCACAGGGTTTCTATGAAATGGATCCTATTGACCTGTGAGTGCTTTCCCCATGGGAAATGCTGACTGACTGCTGTCACGGGCTGTTAGTTCTCACTTCATGGAAAGTGGCTCTGCTTATGGATATAAATGGATTTCAAGCTTTCGAAATATGAAAATGTGCAAGTGGACGATACATCTTCACTGTGCTGACCTTACTTTGATAAAGGGTTTGAAAAGCTGACAAATGCTGGCTTTTGTTTCATTTCTGTTGGCTTTTTTGATAAAGTGTCTTCAGCAGGCAAGAATTTCTGGATAATAAATTTCAGTGATTTGATATTTCTCTGTTCAGGTGAGAAAGAAAGAAAAGTCCCCAGTGAAATTAAGATGTGCTTCTCTACAGACCTCACAAGCTACGATTTCCTTGGCAATTGGTTACTCTGGCATAACTAATTAAAAAAAAATAACCAGGAATTGTGAATAGGAGGAATAAATCTTGTGTGAAAATAGACTGTATTGTCAGGGTAGAATGTGTGTGATTATTCAGTGGATACTTCTTTTTCTGAGAATACAAGATAGAAAAATTGCACCTGTAACTTTACAGAAAGTCTTTTCCAACTGAAGAGAGTACAGTTCATACCAAATCAGGAAAGACAGGAAAAATGTATCAAATAATGCAACAGCTAAATAATGCTGTGATATGGGAGTTTTCTGTAAATAGTTACACATTCTGATAACTCCAGGTGTCTTCCAGAATGTTCTCTGTTCCAAACACATCCATCTATGAGGATGCACATGTGAGTTTTAATGAGATCAGAGAGAAGATGAGTCATGTTCACCTCTCCCCTGTTTTTAGCTATTTCTTTTCCTCAGAGAAAAGCACACGGGGATGTTTATTGAGGTCCATGCTACAAGAAATCAGTCTTGATTGAATGCTGTAGATCTCACTGTGAGTTTACTAAAATGTGAGAACCTGATGTTGTTTCTCCACCACTGGATTTATTGCTCCAATTTGGATATATATCTCATAATCTTTTGGTCTGTGTTAATGGAATCTTGCCCCCCCCCGTGAGTCAAACCTGTGTTTGCCACAGTTTTAAAAACCTCTCTAAGATTTGGAAAGAATGGATGGCATTTCAGCATAATCCCTTAAAAAGAACATTCTAGGGAATATAAACCACTCCTTTTCCATAATCAGTGCTACAAATAAATATTCAAAATGCAATGTATAGGAGGTAATTTTGGTTATGCACTAAAATCACTTGGATATCAAGGGTTGTCTTTTTCACTTTAGAAAAATCTTCATTTCTTACATTAAAATTTTAGAGAGCTAGTTTTTCATTCTACCATATGATATTCAAGATAACTTCTTTTTTTCTTTAATGTAATTGGTCTCTGTAAGAGTTACAACAATCTCATGAGAGTTCTTGAATTACAATACTTTGGTCTTCTGGGATTATTCTTTAGATCTGTTCTTCAGGGCAATAGAAATTGGGAGGAATTAATTAAGCCTCAACTATGCACAGGCCACATGCTGGCAGGATCTAACTGGTAGTGCCAGATGAATTGCAATAATATTGTAATTTAGGACACTTGATAGGACTATAGCCTTGGAATTGTTAATGGAGTAAAACTTTATAAGAATATAATTTCTTAACTTTCCTGGTAGTTCCTTGACATCTACTTTATTCAGCTTTGTGTTTATTCTAAGTTGTCAGCACAGTGTGTTCTAGTGAAGAAATTAATAAAAAATACCTTGTTTTCAAACAAGTTAAGCAGAAACAAAGATGACAAACATCAGAACATCTTTAATCTCAGGGTACTTCCAGGATGTTTCTGTTCTTGGCAGTTGTACCAGTCTGTGACTGGTGTTTGAGGTGGGAGAAGCAGAAGGAACATCTGCAATCCTGTGGAGTTAAACAGAAATTGCTGAAGTGTGACTCTGCTGAAGTCCCAGCCAAAATCTCCCTTTTGAAACTCCCCAGCCCCTTGTGCTGCTTTCTTAACCTGTTAAATTTCCCTTTTTCCCCACTGGCATTGGCAATTATGCATCCCTTATTTTGTGTGCATTTGTGGACAGATGTTCATAATTCACAAAGTTTACAGGCTGTTAGCACAAATGATTTTGTCGTGGAAACATATTTTTAGATAAGCAGACACTGAATCATTATGGTTCTTAAAGGCAATTACTTAAATAAGTAATTAGACTAAGAGTCACAGTACTTTCACTTCCCAATTATAATCAAAGTGAGAGTGACTCAGACATTTCACTTTTATAGGAATAGTGACTATAAAGCGACTCAGAGCTTGTGTGTGATTGAAATAATTGATTTTTGGTTAAATATTTTGAATTAATGAGTGTTTATTATTTTGTTAGAGCTGCTGTGGTAATTAATTATGTAAATAAAAACAACAACAACAGCCAGACTAGAAGTAAGCAGAACATGCAGAGCATTTATGCTGATTTATTATTACAAATTCTTGGATTCTGCTGCTTCTGCCTGGGTGGAAAGGTTGAGGTAAAACCAAAATATTAGTGGGACAGAAATTCTTGGATGTGATTGCCATCTTGTTGAGGGAGAGCTTGTTTGTCCTCAGCTGAAGTAGCTGTGAAAATGTCATTTCTCTTGGCTCTTGGCTTCTCCAGTTCACCTCCAGTGTAATCTGGTCTCTGCTCTAAATTGGGGTAAATATCAACATTAAACACATCCAACCAAGACAAACTCCAAATGGGAAGAAGTACCAAAGTGAGAAATTGATTTTTTTTCTGCTTCCATTTTGAGTCTGGCTCTCTGATTTAAACATGCACTTTTGGTGGGGGTTTTGCTGGGGGTTTCTGTTGTTTGTTTTTGTTCTTGAAACTGATGTATTTTTAGGAAACTCTCAGGCTTTTTTTTTTTTAATAGGAAATCCCCCAAGTAAGTGCTTGTATTTCATTTATTTCTATTAGAGGCAATTTGGTTGTATTTTTCACAGGGAGCAGGGAAGGCTCATCCCATCATAACCAAGATGTTTTTTTCTGCATACAGTGGCCTGTTACCTCTTAAATGTTTCTGTTTCATGATCACAAGTAAACGTTTACAAACCTCTGAGATGGAATAAATAGGATTTTTAGTCAAGTATTCTGGGGAGCATTTTTACATCAAACTTCTTTAGGTTCATTTGAAAGAGAGCATTGTGGTGCTGTGCTTTGACCCCTCAGCATTTTTCCATGGTGAAATATTACTAACTGCACTTTCTTTTCCCTGTAAAGAGGGAAATACTTCTGTCTTGAATTATTAGATACTTCTATCTTGAATGATAGCTTATATCTTTCTGGAGCTGTGGCATTTTTCATGCTGCATATCCCTGAATATGCAGTAGAATCTCTGCAATAACCAATCTCTGTCCTCCCTCTGTCCTAATTTCACTAACGAAGGAATTCACTCCTGGTCCCTGGACTCTGACTTGGAGCCCAGGTACCTGCAAGGCATCACATCAGTCATTTGGGGATGGGTACATGGGTCAGGTTCACCACTTGTTGCTGTTTTCCTGAAGAATTTTGGAGAAGCAGGAATTGGGCTAGAGAAAGAAAAGTGGGTTGGGAAGATGATCCTTTGGAACTCCATCAGAGCTGGAAGCTGATGTCCCCAGCAGCCAGGCTTTAACCAATAAACGTGGGCTTTAAATGTGGTTTTGCCTTTGAGAAGTAAGAATCCTTGAGATGCCTTTGCTTTTGGAAGCTCTAATAACCCTCCAAATGTGATTTGTACTCTAAAAGCTTATTTACAGAAGACAGACCACTGCTAATGACATTTGCATGGAAATTTCCCCAATGAATATTTATAAATATGAAATATGAATACAGCACAGTGTAGTGCATGTCCTGGCACACACATTTCTGTCCACAGATGTATGGGTTTTGTTGAACTCAGCATAAGTGACAAATCTCCCAGGGAAACACCAAACAGCTTGTTCCACATACAGATGTTCCTCTGGCATCTTATTAGAAAGACTTGAAAACATACTGTTTTACTGGCAATAAAGCAGCAATAATGACTTAATAGAATCTGAAAGAATAACTAAGTACTTCAAATGCCTGGAATAAAGGGATAATTGAAGTTGCTTTGGGTTTAAGCCTCGGTAATTTCTTGCTTTATAATAACTCAGGTGACTGTCTATCTAATGAAATGCAGTAAAGTAGGAGCATGTTATTGATTGAGAATTTAAATGTTTGCTTGTATCTGCAGTGTGTCTCTGTGATACACATCACTGTAATAGAAGAAACAAATCATTTAAATTATATCTCATTATGCTTAGCACAAGCAGTAACTCACTTGCACAGAGACTTTTCTAAAACTTTGCAAAAATTTTGATGAGCGTGTTGCAAACTAACCACCCAAATAATTTGTACTCCCAGGCTTTTTGTTAAAGCGTGATCACTGAAGTCGTCAGGCTTATTTATTTCAAATTCTCTGAGCTCCACAGCTAGATTTCTGCTATAATTTTAAAAATAAGGTGATTTTATTGTTCTGAATATCATAACTTTTATGGTTTGGCTCTCAAGCAGTTCTCTGTAGATTCAGGCCCTTCAAAATTCCAAAGAAGGCAGGCAGCAGTTTCCACCCCATCTGAAGAACTGGCAGATGGTATTTAAAGAAAAGCTGTGCATGTGATGTGAATAAGCAGCTTGATTTACAACATCAAGAACCAATTTTATGCCTTTAGATGTTTTGGAAATGTAATGGAGCAGTGGAAGCTCTGATTGTCAAACTGAAGGTAGCATCACCTCCACCAAAACTGTGGAGATCTGCATTTCCCAACCAAGTTCACTCTGTGATTCTGAGATCCTGTAAGGCAGAATGGCTGTGAAAAACTTTGCAAAAGAGGAATTAACAACCATCCGTCTGTATAAAAGCTGGAAAAAATGTTTTCCAGCTTTTAAGAGATTTAAAATTTTCTTTTGAACTTCCACAGTGTAAATAACAATCTGTGAGCCGAGGCTGTTTCATGTCTTGACCACTGCAAATCACCTGGACTTTTTCACTGAGAAAGAATCTCTTGGAAAAGACATCAATGTACTTGGAGTGTTATCTGTCTCCATAAAGTTTAGGAACCACTGGGTTTTTCAAGCCTAATTTTCACTTGTCTGGAAGCACAGCAAAGAGATTTCTCCTCCCCTTTAACTCCTTATGGGAAT
>VXBQ01005225.1:284310-311952 GCA_013400175.1 Phainopepla nitens
TGTGATTCTGGAAGGCTCTGTGTGGTTCTGGAAGGTCCTGTGTGGTTCTGGAAAGCTCAAAGGCTCTGTGCAGTTCTGGAAGGCTCTGTGTGATTCTGGAAGGTCCTGTGTGGTTCTGGAAGGCTCGAAGACTCTGTGCAGTTCTGGAAGGTTCTGTGTTATTCTGGAAGGTTCTGTGGGGTTCTGGAAGGCTCTGTGTGGTTCTGGAAGGCTCTGTGTGATTCTGGAAGGCTCTGTGCGGTTCTGGAAGGCTCTGTGCGGTTCTGGAAGGTCCTGTGTGGTTCTGGAAGGCTCAAAGACTCTGTGCAGTTCTGGAAGGTTCTGTGTGATTCTGGAAGGCTCTGTGGGGTTCTGGAAGGCTCTGTGTGGTTCTGGAAGGTTCTAGCTGTGTCTCTGCTGCGAGCAGGAGGCACACCAGCTGCTCTGGCATCACCCTTTAGCAGTCCCTGAATCCTCCTCAGGGATATCTCTGCAGCTGGGGGGGGTTTGTAACTGCGTGTTACAAGCAGTCAGTTCTGCTGTGAAGGTTTAGGTGCTTGTTTGTTCAGATCAGATGGGGAATTCATGAGCAGAAAGATGGAGAAGGCAGTGTTTAATTTAAAAATGGTAAATTCTGCTGGGATCCCAAGCCAGGCCTTGTGCTTTCCATTCTAGTGACTGGGCTTATGAAAATTAGGCTTACAAACACCCAGCTACCTTTGAAAACCAGCAGGTACAGTGACAAATACAGTGACTAACTGCCATTGGAACAAATACTGCCTCCATGAAGCTGTAGTACAAAAAAGAAAAAATGCTGCCTCTTTCTTCAGTCTCTTGATAAGATGATGCTTCCCCTTATCAGTTTTTTTGTTTTGTTTTGTTGTTTTCTTGTGGGTTTTTTTCTTTTTCTTCTTTTTTTGAGAAAACGTCTTTAAGCTTTACAAGATTTGGGAGTTTTGGCAATGTAAACTTTCAGCACCTATCTCACCCTTTTTGAAATCTAAGGTTGCAGCACGAGGGAAAAAAAGCACAGCAGACCAAATGATGCAATATAATCCCATCCATTTATACATTTCATGGGATGTAGACAAACATTTCCTTTTAGTTTTTATTAGTCAACAAATTGCTTCTTACCAACATCTCCTTGCCAAGAGATGGCAGCAAAGGATTGCAAAGGAAATTTGGGTTATTTTGTTTGAACAAATAATTATCTACCAAAGAGCAATCAAATATCACTGAAGGCATGTTTTCTTCATCTCAGCACTATAAGATAAATTTTTAAAGATGCTTTTTAGTGATCAGACAACACAAGAAAAATAAAACTTGTGATTATTTTCCAAGGTTGTTTTTAAGCTCATCTATCTGATAATGCTTATGCTTCAGACTGAAATTCTTCCTAATATAATGCATTAAGGAACACTGACATTCTGTCAGCAGTCTGCACAAAGAATCATAGACTCAAACTCGTTGTTTTTTTCACTAAAATCTGTATTTTAGAGAAGCTCACGACACATGACAGTTTTCATGGAATATCCCAGCACAAAAGCCCAGACTGAAAAATGCTTCAGGAGCTTGGCTTCCTCCATGGAATTCCACAGAAGTAATTGTCAAGAAACAAGAAAAAGATAAATTTGTCAATTATAACCGCCATGGTTTGGGTTGGGAGGGACCTTAGAGCCCATCCAGTGCCACCTCCTGCCATGGCAGGGACACCTCCCACTGTCCCAGGTGCTCCAAGCCCTGTCCAGGCTGGCCTTGGGCACTGCCAGGGATCCAGGGGCAGCCCCAGCTCCTTGGGCACCTGTGCCAGGCCTGCCCACCCTCACAGGGAACAATTCCTGCCCAAAATCCCCTCTAACCCTGCCCTCTCCATTGGAAGGCATTCCCTGTGTCCTGTCCCTCCATGCCCTTGTCAAACGTCGCCCATCTGCCTCCCCTGCCAGGACAGCCTGTGGTGAGAGGCACCAGAGATGGGGAGAGCCTGACTTTGTGGGTGATTTGTGTTCTCATTGTGTCGGCTGTGCCCTCTCACCCTCCCTGGTTTGGTGGCAGTGCCACACGGGGGTGGCTGTGCTCCTCCCAAAAGCTGGAGTTGCTGTGAAATGAGCCTGTGTTCCGGGTGACTGAGTTTGGGTTAGGATTTTGGACAGTCAGGGATTGAATTTGGGTTTGGATATTTGGACAGCGAGGGATTACTGCAGGGCTGGGATATCTTTGGTGCTGTCCCACAGCCCCTGGAGGGTTTTGCTGTACTCTGCTTTCAGAACACGTGGTAGATTCTGGTGGTGGTTCCAGATTGGTTTTCAGTGATTGCCAAGTTTAGCATTGCCAATCTGTCTTGGGCTGGTGGAATTACTAATTAAAGTTGTTTTTTCTCTTTCTCTGGACACAGTGTTTCTTTTCCCTTTTTTCCCCCCACTTTAATCAATCTGTACCCGGTGCCTCACTGCCTTTTCGCTCACCCTGCTCTTTTCCTGCTGCCTCTTTGCCTCACGTTCTGCTGCTGCCCTGCTTCTGTTGTGTCTCTGTCAGACCTGCAGGGCTCTAAGGAGGCCCTGGCAGTATCAGAATAATGGTGCAATTACATCTTTACTTTTCTTTCCCGTCCTTCTGGCAGCCAGTTCCCCAGAGCAGCAGATCTCTCAAGGAACCAGCAAGTCATGGAGGTATTTACTGCTTGTCCTCTGCCCTTGTCCAGTTAAACCAGTGTTGGATCTGCTGAGGTGAGTTGGAATATACTCCCTGGAGGTGAGATTTAGGCTCGGTTTTAAATCACCTAGGGGCAGGCATTCACATATTCCACCTCCCTGGAGAATGCACAAGCAAAATTTTGAAGGTGCTCTGTCATTGATAAAAGTGATACAGTATTTTGATTGCTGAGGTGAAAATCAGGGTGGAAAAGCAATGAGAATATATGTTTGTATGACAGGATTCGGTTCTACTCCATTCCAGAGTCCTTTTTTGTATTTTATCTGGTGGTTTGTTGACTAACTCAAGGGCTATGATGGAAGTACCAGAGTGTAAGACTGAGGCATGTAACAGAGCTGGGTGTTGGATAACACAACACAGGCTGTGGGGTAACTCAGTTTGTGTCTGTATTATCAAAAACCTATCAAAGGTCTGCTTTACAGATAATAGAATGTTAATTTACACGTCCTCCATGTGTAGGTTGTTCTCTGCTCAGCTCAAGAGGGAGCTGAAAGGGTCATATTTTAATAATTTTCCTTGGGATGTGTTTTCCAGTAGCCATTACAGGACCTGGATAATTGGTTCTAATCTGAATGTTAACATTGACATTATTATTGTGCTTGACAGGGAATGAGGGCTAATGACTAAAACATTGATAAATTGAATAAATTGATATAAGTCATACTTGATTTGCTTCTTTGCTATGTACTGGAGTGAATTATTCATGTCAGGATTTGTACCCTCTTACAGGGAGGTTATATCCTAAATGTTCCTAAGAGAGAAGCTTCATTCTTTTCTCATATAATGCTGTTTCTACATAAGTGTGTAAACTTGGGAGAAAAAGATGCCATAAATATCCCAAGGAAGAAGTTCTGGTTGTGTTGTGCTGACAGATTTGCTGTTCCATGAGGTCATCACCTGTACAGCTGCCAGCAGGGCTGGCTTTGAGGCAGGGCTACAAGAGCAAGAAATATGAGGAATTATATATGTTTATAAAAGACCTGATCTACCATCCAAAATGGTAGTGGCTCATCTTGGAAACAAACTTCACCTCTGATCATTTTTGCCTGAAAATATTGGGTAGCTATGTAAACTTAAACCAGTTCTAATGGAACAGTGTTTTCTTGGAGATAGGAACAGTAATATAGATAATGCTCTCAAAAGTTTTAAACAGTTATTATTTTCAGAAGTTGAAGTGGAAGGAATAAAAGTTGCAGAAAAAATGTATTGCTAAATAGAGTGTTGGGAGGAGTAACAAAGAGAAGGGAGAAGAAACAACTCTGTGTGGGTGGGGGTAAGATGCATTTGAATTTCAAACATCCCCAGTGGCTTTACTCAGCAGAAATGATCTGCAGCTCCTTTGTGTGAGTAATATCTCAGCAAGCCTTGGAACAAATCCTCACACCCTACTGACTTTTAATGCTTAGCAGAAAATGAGTTGCTGAATAAAAGATGCGACAACTTAAAAGGGTCTTTTGGTTGGGAGTCAAAATAAATGCTGCAGAGAGCTGGTGCCTCTGCTGTCAGGAGCAGCTGAGTTACTTCCCACTGCCATCCCATCCACACAACTGCTCCCAGCTTTCCTGACACACACCTGGGGATCTCTGCTCATGTGAAACTTAATCCATTTACTGCAGGACAGTTAAGAGACCAGCCTGCTGCTCATTAAGGGATGTAAAATGAAACCCAGGATAAGGAACATGTCTTAAAGCAGTACCCAGGAGAGGAAAGGGCCAGGCAGGGGATTGGAATGGGAGTATTTAAAGAGTTTTAGCTGTCATTAGTTTTTATTAAGCACTGAGAAGTCTGAGGAGACTTTCTAACAGTAAAGATTTAATTCTTTGTATGGTTTAGGGGCCAAGAGAGAGGATTTGTTTCAAAACACTGATATGAAAATGAGTTGCATCATAATTTTAAAGGGATAAAATAGATACAAAAGGAGGCTCTGAAATCTAATATCAAGTCATTAATTCATGTCCTATCTCTTCCTTCCAACAATCATTAACTGAAAGAACAGAGTTCATTAACTCTGATATTTGTATG
Source organism: Phainopepla nitens (assembly GCA_013400175.1). Taxonomy (NCBI): domain Eukaryota; kingdom Metazoa; phylum Chordata; class Aves; order Passeriformes; family Bombycillidae; genus Phainopepla; species Phainopepla nitens. Next base: position 289,021 of record VXBQ01005225.1, read on the forward strand.
AGGGTAAATCTAGATTAGGGGTGAGCTGTTCTCAGGTAGCAGGGTGTGCAGAACTCACCTCGTGGAATAAATGCTGACGAGGTCTCTAGAAAGTTCCTTGGAAAAAATGAGTTTGATAAATCAGCAACTCAATGAAAATTGATGATAAACATTTATGAAAAGTTAAGAGTTTCTACAGCAGGTTGGCAGCCTTTTGCCACTGAGTTATTGCATGAAAATAATGTATTATTTTATTCCTGTAGTAACCTGCAAACACCCCTCCTAAGTATGTTTTGTTATGTCAAGTTTTCTTTTTTCCATAACCCTCAGTGGCTGAGGAGAAGTCTCTTGTGAATGAATGAAGCATGATCTGTAAAAGCACTGACATTTCTAACACTTAAAATTACCTCTCACCTGTCCTACGTGGCCTTAATGCAGCAGCTCCCTGTGTCAGCAGTGGTGAATCTGGATATTAAAGACAGCTTCTCATTCCTGGAATTCAAACCAGATCAATTTTACTGCAGATTGAACTGACAGCTCTTTTCTGCATAATGGAAAACAAATCCAAACCCAAAACCGCCTCCAACAGGTGAGACGTGGAAGTTTTATTCAAATTAAGTTTAGAAATTAAATTTATATCATTTGAAAGAAACTTAGGATGTTTTTTCTTCTCAAAATATATTATTCCTACAGGACTGCACTTATCCTCTTGTAAATATTCTTACAATAACTGTCTGCAAGTAGCAGAGTTTGGTGCCAGATAGCAACAATAGTAGAAGCTTTCTAGGAAGCAATTAGCTCAGTAGAGATTTATTATTATTATTATTATTATTATTATTATTATTATTATTATTATTATTATTATTATTATTATTATTATTATTATTATTATTTTTCTTCCTGAAAAGAATGTTTCATTTTTAAATAAGAATTTACAGGTCCAGTCTTGTAGTTGGTAGCAATTGTGAAATAATTCTGAGATATGTTTTAACTGACCTGTTTACAGGGAAAATGAGTGTGAATATGAGAATCTATTGAAAAGCCGGAGACATACAAAGTGGAGAGCTATAATATGGTTGCCATAGACACAATTTCATATTCTCTTCCCTGTTTACTGCATTGATAACTCCTTTATTGAAATCCAGGAAAAAAAAAAAAACAACAAAAAAATACCCTAACAAAACCAAAACTGTGGATGTTCTGAAAAGGCTGAAATTCCTTTCTGTTATAATGAGATTATTTTCAGAGCTCCTTTAACCACTAATTACCATAAGGAGATTGGCCAACGAGCTCCAGTTGAATATTTGAGTATGCAAGAATATATGCAAGATCAATGTGTAATTATCTTATGCGCAGAGAGATTTCACAGTCAAATTTAGTAAAAACAGATGGACTTGCTACATATGGCTAATAGAGATTTAAAGTTAGTAAGAAATGTATGAATTCTGTAGATGCACGACAAGGCTGAGATTCCTTATTCTCCATTACCAGGAAGACAGGATGTTAATTCATCTGAAGTCTGCTGCTTTCTTCTTTTGTACATAATACCTCAAATGTCACTGAGAGTTGATACATATGTGCATGTGGCAGAGAGAAATCTTGTGCTTTTCTCTGCGTTTTGCATGTTATTCTACTCATCAAATTCTCCATCCAATCACTGAATGTTATAATCTGCTCTTCTGCTGTTTTGATGTCGCCACAATACCCCACCAAGTCCTTGAAAATTCTGTTCATTAGAAATAGATGCGAGCTAGATTTTTTTAAATGTCAGAAGGAAGACTTCATTTTGTCTAATACAAGGACGAAAAAATAAAAAAACACCCAGACCATTCCTTTTAAACCTTTGGTAGCTGGAATCTTCCAGAGATGTTATTGCTTAATAAAAACTTGACAAGGCAGCACGTGGGGATTTAGCAGGTAACTCCATTAGCGGCAGAGGAGCAGTTCAGCTAATCTCTGACACCGCAGCCGGGCTGCTGACAAGCTCTGCTGCTCCTTCCGAGCAGGGAATTGTGGCAACTTAAAAGGTGATTGTCACCGAGTGAAAGACGGTGTCTGAAGAGGAGTCAGACAGGATGTTTTCATTAACATTAAAGAGCTCTTGCTATTCATTAGGCAACTTGCTCTCGAGACCACAGGAGAGTTGTCACTCTCGGTGTCTTTTCACAAGAAAAGGATGCATCATATAGAACCGTGTTTTATCTGCTTCCTTATGGAGTTTCTGCACAAAAGCAAAATACGGGCAGTTTTGGATTCTTTTTTTTCTTTTTGGTTAGAAGAGTTTATTTTATCCTAAGTTTTAAACTGATTTAAAAGACCCTTTGCTGTTATACTCATGTTAACACACCGTCTGTATAACAAGTTGCACCAGACCTCAACAAAAATGTGGTTTCAACTTTTCAAGGCCAGGCTGTTCCTTCTGCACTTGCACTCTGGTTTTCCTGGTGTTATGCTCTACACCAGCATCCTTCTGAGCTGTGGGAGCGTTGGTCCTTCATTGGAAAACACTTCATAAAAGCAGAAGAGGTTCCTAGTTACGCAGGCCGTGTTCAGGAGGGCTGGAGATGACAGTCACTCAGCTGGGCAATTCGTGATGGAACTGCTCAGGACAGCAAAGAGCCAGCAGCTGGACAGACAGAACATTCTTGGCCCAGTTACCAGTGTCAGTGTGTGCAGGACTGCAGCTCCTCTGCCTTTGGTTTGAGCTCTCAAAGGCTGCTGTGGAATGGGTCAGAGCAGGAAATGCTTCAAACACAGAAATCAAAGGGGAACGCTCCAAAATGAGCCTGTGGGAAATGCACTGGCTTCTGAACCTTCTTTAAACTGAGGCTAAACACTTCCCAATTAACAATGCATCACAGCCACGTGACAGAGGGTACCAGGAGGGTGGAAGGGGGACACTGAGTGGTTTTGAACTGAAGCCAGCCATCTCTGCCCTGGTTTTGGGAGCAGCACTCCACCCCATGATTGACCAGCAGAGCTGGGCTCCTGTTTGCCTGCTCCGTGTCCCTTGGATCTGTTCCGTGTGTCTCAGTGGGAACAACCCAGGTTACCCAGGGATAAAAACCTCAAATTAAGCTAGATAGAGTCTAATCCAGCAGCTCTGTGTTTGGTGAATTGCTGCCCAGAGGAGCCAGGGCACGCTGTGCTTGCTCGGGGTCTCGGGCACTCGGGCTGGCACAGCTGCTGTGAGAATTACACTGCACAAAATCCTTCCTTTCCCCTGCTGCTCTGAAGTTTATTCTGAAGGGCACCAAACTTTAGTCCTGTGTGAAACTCTTCTTCTATAATAGCAAAATGAAAAATGGTACTTCAGAACTTTCTAACACAATTCTGAGGAGGTCTCTAATATTGTCCTGCTTACAAACAACTGTGACCTTTTTATTCTTTTGAAAGTTTTCCCAGATAATGAGAGGCATTTATCGTTTCCAGTCTCATCTCCTATGCAAACTAGATTGTTCTGATGGGATTCTGTTTGCCTTATGCTTTTAAGGAATGAGCTTTAGGAATGAACAGGAGAAATGAAACTTAGAATTAGTTGTTTTTTAGAGTCGCATTCAGGGTAGGGTTTCGACAACAATACCCAATTAAAATAAGAATTTTTTTTTTCCTCTCTTGCTTCCTTCCTTTTGTTTCTGTATCCCATTCTTCCTTTGAAAGTGGCAGTTATAACTGCAGGGGTGTATATGTAGTCAATATCGAAACTTTCACCTAAATGGAGTTCTGGATTTGTAGGGAATGCAGGAAATGTCACATTAAAGTCTGTTTGGTGCTAACTTTATTATATTTTCATTTTGTTTCAGACATTATTTTGGATACTTTGCTTGAAGATTATAAAATCATTAAATCTTTAAAATTGTGATAATCTAGGAGCAGAATAAAAGGAAATTGTTCCATCTCAGCAGAATAACGTGAATACGTGGATTGCTATTTAATTAAAAAAGTGTGTCAAAGTTATACTGCAACATATGAGGTTATATTTTTTGTATTCAGGATAAGCAAAATATGAACACTGTGGATGTTATTTGACTTTATGGGGCAATAATAAACTTTTATCTAGGTGTAGATTGATACCTTCCTCCATCAGTCATATCTAAGTTTCCCCTTTAATTTCTTCTTCCATTGTCTTTATCACTGCATTTAAATGTGGAGCTTCACCGTGGTGTTCCAGTTGGGTTTTAATTAGCTTTATTATCTATTGTGTAGGGCTTAATCAATTCTATTGGATGTTATCTGCAGGTGCTCCAGTAAGGGCATATTACATTGATTTTTCATTTCTCACATCAAACATCCCGTGCTTGCTGGGCTTGCTATTGACAGCAGGGTTATTTAGGGCACCCAGGCAAAGTGTAACAGGGATCAGGACAATTGCAACCCCCTCAGTATGGATTTATTGGACAGCAGATAAGGAAATAGGAACTTGTGGCAGCTGGCTGTCCAAGAGGGAGGCTTCAGGAGAGCGAGGAGCTTGGGGAGATCACTGCACACTTGTCCAGCTGAAGGTGGATGTGCTCCCAGGAGCTGGGATGGGTGCAGCAGGACACTGCCTGCTCCCCAGAATGCCTGTTCTTATGCCAGCAAATATTGCATCTTTCCAAACTGCACATCAGCATTGTGTCCTTCCTGTTGGAAATGTTATTGCAACCTGCAAAAGCAGTTAAATCTCACAGGTGGGGACAGTTCAATGTGCTGGTTGTGGCTGGGGTAGCAAATCATCTTAATTGTGAGGGAAGGCAGCAGGAGCGTGTTCCCAGTATTAACATGAAGTGAAATCCTGTTCTTCTTCACTGCCCTGTGGCCTCTGGAGCTCTGTGCCACTGAATCTGCATTTTCACTTCAGGGCTTGCTGGTCCAGGTGCAGTTCTCCATCTGAGAACTTTTGGGGAGATGAAGTTTTGCCTCCAGTTTGGAAGTGGGCAGACTTGAAAACTGCCCTTAAATTTAATGAAACAAGTTTTAAATCTGTTTTAAATTGTGCCTCCTAGCTGCTCTTCCCCTAGAGAGCAGTATTCTATGCAAAATGGGTGGTTTTTTCCTCTTGTATTATTTCTTTTATCAAGGTTTCCAAGGTAATCTTAGAATCCTTAGATTCTCTCTGCAGTTTTTTTCTGGTGCTGTGATCTACACAGGGAGTTGGGTATTATCAGTTCTGATATTTTTCTTTTTCTGTAGAGGTTAATAAAAATCTACAGCCCAATTTTGCACCTGTTTTTTTTTCTGTTGGTGAACACAAAGTGGATTGATTGGAGTCACGCAACTGTTTGGGAGTGGAGCTGTGTTTTGACTGAAGAAAAGGGCTGTAATCAAGCAGGCTGACAGGAGATGCCAAAGAAATGCTGCAAACACTCTTGTATTTTCCTCAGAATTTCTTTCTAGGCCTGTCTCTGTCCTTTCAAACCATGAATAACTTGTTCTTACCAAATTGTGGACAGGTTCAGAATTGTTTAAAAGCCAGGGTGTCCATAAAATCACTGTGTTAAGTTGACTAAAATATGGAAGAAGAAAATTTGGGTCATATGTAAAGACTTGCTTGGCTTGATTAGGCATCCAGCAAGGGTTGTTTTTTTTTTGTTTTGGTTTTTTGGGGGTTTGGGTTTTTTTTTTTTTAATTTTTCTTTGAGACACTCTGGATGCCAGTGAATTTCCCTGGAAGCTCTTCAGCCTTGCCTGTGATTTGATGAAAGTGATTTTCTTTTGTCACCAAAGCCCCACCTGTACAGGCAGGTGCAGCCCTGGGCCGAATTGCTGGCGCCTCTAAGCAGGTTTTACCTCACATCTCACAGAGTTGTGCTATTTCTGCCCAGTATCTTTGCAGCAAAACTGGCAAAGAAGTCTGTTCCTCGCTCCATTCCATTAGAAAGATCGATGCCAGAGAGATTTCCCTGGTTTAGAGAAGCCCCTGCTCTGTGCTTGCTGGAGCAGTGTTAAGGATTGGGTTGCACCACTGTAATCCATTCCTCTTGCTGATAAAAAAGCAGAGCAATTCATTGCTTAAATGGAATTTGAATAACACTGTTGAAATCGATAGTGGCTCCTTATCCATATAAAGATAATTGATCTTTTTGAAGCTCTTTAAATACAATGAGCATTTGATTGTGTTTCCTTCCATTGCTCAGCTTAACACAATAAAATTAAATGTTGCTTGTAAAATGACTGGAGCACTCAGTGGTTTTTACTCCTACAACACTTCTTTGGTGTGTTTTAGCTGATTTGCTGTAAGTGAAGATAAGAGCTGCTGCTTTGAAATGGGCAATACAGGAAGAATGTTTCTTTGTGTGTAGAAATCAGTCACTTCTGTGGCCTCTGGTCACCCTACAATGTGCACTTCACACTCCAGCATTATTGCCTTTTGCACTCTCTAATGTTGGTCAGTGAGATAGGGAATTAAAGAGTAAGGAATCATTCATCAAAAATTAACTGACCAGACAATAAAAAATGCCTAACATTTACTGTGCTTAGGAAATGCAAACTACGTTTGCAATAAACGAAGCCAGAACTTGCAAACAGGGTGAGGGTCTGAATATTCACTTCTTTTACTTTGTGTGTACTGAATATCAAAGTTTGGGATCGTGTGTTAGAGCAGAGGGTAAAGAGCTTTGAAATTTTCAGTGGATCATAAACAGCTGCAAATATCACTCCACTAGAAATTTCCCCAAAAAATGTGATTTATTTGATTTTTTTGTGATCAATTAACTGTCATCTCAAATTATTTTGTTTGCATTTGCTTTTCATTTATCTCAGTCAATCAATTGGTCATTGAATTAACCAGGATCAGAGGAGAGTCTTGTCATCCTGCACTACATCTGCTTTGTATTTTGCATCACTTTTTAAGTTTGAAAAGTATACAGTCTTTAGACTATGGGTTGAGAATGTTGACAAAAATTTTAAATATTCATTACAACCTGAAATGGAAGGGGAAAGAAGCCTTTTCTATGCTGTATACACTGAAACTTATACCCAAATATTTGCTATTTTTGTCTAGTAGTAATAAATTTTGCATTACCTTTCATCCCACTGCAGGTGACAAAATTTATCACATACACCCTATTGGAGCCTATGGCTGGTGAAGAGATTTTGTCCCCGAGCTGGTGACAGCTGATCACTGAGACTTGCACGTGTTCTCTCAGGTAAATCACACAGTTCCCAGCTGGCCTGTGAAAATCCTGCCCTCTTCCATTTCAGCACAAGCATTTTGAACCAGCATAGCAACAAATAATTTATGCACAGAAGTTCAGAATTTTTTGCAAATTGTCTTTGCTTTACAGGGCAGAAAGTGTTACTGAACAAGTAAATATGTTAAAAAAAAAAAAAAGAACTTAATTACTCAGTGCTGGAGATGCTGTGGGTGAGACTGGACATGTGTTTGTGGTAGGTCACACATCTCTGAGCAGCTCCACACCCTCACATCCACTCCTCATGCACAAATAGGATTTAAAGCCTCCTCCTGTTCCCTTCTCTGACTGCTCAGGCTGCATTCTGTGGGTTAGAGTATGGATGATATGGACACACATCTGTGTGCAACGTGCACCTCCTCAGGGGCTGCTCCTGCATCCCTGATTGCAGCTGTTGAGGCTGTTCCTGCATCCCTGATTGCAGCTGTGGCACCTGGGATAGCCTGAGGTTGTTCCTGCATCCCTGATTGCAGCTCCTGAGGCTGCTCCTGCATCCCTGATAGCAGCTGTGGCACCTGGGATAGCCTGAGGCTGCTCCTGCATCCCTGAGGCTGCTCCTGCATCCCTGATTGCAGCCCCTGAGGTTGTTCCTGCATCCCTGATGGCAGCTCCTGAGCCTGCTCCTGCATCCCTGATGGCAGCTGTGGCACCTGGGGGTCTGAGCCCCCAGGACCCACAGCAGCCAGGTTCAGAGCCAAGAGGTCCTTAGCTCCTTTAGTCCCTGAGCTAAGCCAGAGCCCCAGGCTGGGGAGTTCAGGGAGAGGATGCTGAGCTGATGCCTGGGGCCTCACAGAGCCACCAGAGTGGCTGGTTACAGTTCCCTCTATACAGACAAGGTCTGAACAATATTATCTCAAAGAACTGAACAGTATATCTCAAGATGATAAAAAGAACCCCAAACACCAAAGTGTTTTTTGGAAGTGAGAGGCTTTGCCCAGCCATGTACCAGAGCAGTTTCACTTGGAACATGCACTGAATTTGGCACTGGACTTTGCCAAGAGGCCTCACTGCAAACACACCCCACGAGTGTGTTGTGAGCCTGCTCATGGGCAGGCTGTCTGTGGCACTGTGGATTATTTGCTCTTTAACCACCTGATTTTATTGCAGCTCCTTTTTTTTAGCTCACATTGCAAATCCAGCGTGACCCGTGCAGAGCAGTTTGCTGGATGCTGGTGCTGATGAGCTCTGCTATAAAGAGGAAAAAGCAGTGGTTCTGAGGCTTTTGTAATGTTTATCAGTAGGAAAACAGAAGTGGCAATTGCTTTTAATTTCCCAATAATTTTATTATTCAAAAGATGGAACTTACAGGAAGCAGTTGCAGTTATAACTGAACCTGCTCCTTAATGTGTTCCTGGGTTCTTTCCTGAGTTATGTTGTCTGTAAGCTGCTGGTTTCAAATTGTGAAGTACAATAAGAGTTGGATTTATCTGGCCCTGGGATGGATACTCCACCACTCTCACTGAAAGACACCTTTGTGAATGGTGTGGTTCGGAATTGTCGGTAGAAATCCCATTCCTGATACTAAATCAACTTTCATTCTTTGTTCTCTCAGTGCACGAGAATTTTAAGATTCATAACCTATTTCTGTTTGGTTTTTCTGCCTTTGTAGTTTTCCCACCCGTCTCTGTGTTGTTATTCAGCGTGTAAGGAGATGCAGTCCCACAATGAACATGCACTCTGAATTAATTAGCTACTTTCTGTAAATACAAATAAATGACAGCAAGATCAAAATGAAGAGCAGGAAAGGGAGGACTAGCTACTGTCACACCTGAGGTGTTACTGTTCCTAATTTTAAAACAGGTTTTTAAAGGTGCTGTGCTGCCAAATTATGATGTCCATTGTCACTGTCACTGCTGCCCGTGTGCTCAGGTCCCACAGGGGTGTCCCTGAGGGTCACTCTGAGCCCAGGGCTTGTGTGTGGCTCCCTTTGAGCATCAGAACGTGTTTGAAGGCTTTGAACAGCTGTTTCTTACTCACTGCAGGCTAAAACAAGAGTTTCCTGTTCTTGCTGCCATGTTTTTTAAGGATTATTGGTAATAGTCCTGGTTTTCCAGTCTTGTCTTGGTGAAAATCTCATTTGGTGCAATCTTAATTCCCAACTGGAAACAGAGCATGGAAAACTGCAGTGTGGGCTCCTGCACACCAAGCATATACTAAACCTGCAGCTCAAATAGAAAAGATTAGAAGATGAATATTTCAATTTGCTTATCCTCTGATGTGTTTATTTAAAAATCAGTGGTCATAGTTTGCAGAGCTGAAGTTCCTGTGTGCTGGCATTTTTATGGAATGTGAGCAAGGTGACAGTTGGCATCCTGTGATGCTCTTCCACTGACTCACCTACGTTCCACATTAATATTGAATAGAACTCCAGAGAGATTTGACTGTGCTTTTGGTAGTCTGGACAGGCAGTTATAAAACACTGTTGTAATTAAATTCCTCTTTTCATTTCAATGGTGGAATTAAACAAATATTTTCCTTTGGAGGAAAGTAACAATTTGATGTTAATTGCTTCTATCTGTTTCTCAGCATTGTCAAATAACCTATTGTAAAAACTACTTAATATTTCTAGGGGAATGCCATATATTGCATAACTTATTTCCTTTGCTGGTTATTTTGTTTGATGGTTAAATGGTAATTGGAATGAAAGGAATAAAGAAGCACTTGTGGGTTGGGAATCACTCAGGGGATTGAGAATTTAAAGCAGAACAATGATTTGACATTTCTTTCTTTTGTTAGCTTTTTCTTTTCATATGTGAATTACGTGCGAGTAAGAGAGATTATAGGGAGAAAAATAAAGGGAGAATGGAGAAAACTCATTTAGATCAAACTCACTGTGCCTAATAAACAGACAGAAAACTCTACAAACTGTCTAATCTTCACAGTTTGTCCTTAGCCTTCCTAGATGCTGCAGAATTCACAAAATCATTCTGAGAAAGCAAATCAGCCTATTGAAAATGAGAAAACACAGAAACAAAGCTTTAGCATCATTCCAAGAGGTCTGTGGCTTCTAGTTACTGTGGATGGGAAAATCAGTAGGAAAAGCAGGAAAAGAGAGAGAGCAGCCACAGTGGAGATGTCCTGAAATGAAAAATGTGCTTGGATTTCCAGATTTGGACATGATAAAGGACAAATCAGCATCCATCCAAAACCCACAAGGTGTTTGCATGTGAAAAATTTCTATAAATACCTGTTCATTTCCAATTAGCCAGGACCAGGAGAGCTTCTGGGCCGTGGCAGAGGCAGCAGAGCTGGTTTAGAAATTGTGTGTGGGTGTCCTGGAGTGCAGGAAAACACAGAGCAAACTCCATTTAGGAATGGGGCAGCCTGACTGGAGACCCCAGTGAGGGTCTGGGTTGTTCCATCTCAGGGCTCTGGGCATCCTGGAACCTGGAGGAACTTTCTGAGCCAGGAGTTGCAGAATTATGAGGTGTTTTAGTGAAGGCACAGGCAGCTGTGAACATCTTTGAAGGGAAGATGGATTGTCCAGGACATGTTGAGCTGCCCCATTTTTTCAGCAGGAGCTATGAATCAGTGTCACATTTTTTGGGGTGCAAAGTGAGATTTTTCCCGACCTTTCTGTCACAATTTGAGGCTGTCCTCCCCTGGGTATGTGGTATGTGAAACCACACCAGTTACATTGAAGAGATGAACTAGGGATCTTCCAATTTATCATAAACATAAACCCCAAATTACTGACCATGTTTTTCATATATGACAAAAGCACTTCCAGATATTTAGTGGTTAATTATTTAATGTAAAAAAATTAAAAGATACAGGTGGAATCCATAAAAATATCTGTATCAAAGCAGTAAAATGTAGGCATTGTTCTCTGTATCTGAAGTGTGTTCTATCTTTATTTTGGTGATCTGAAAAAGTATAGCCCTCTGTTTCTTGTTTTGTTTGGTTTTGTTTGTGACTTTTCTATTAACTGAATTCTGTCAAATTGACAAATGACTGAAATTTTGCTGGGCCAATTTTGTATCTTTTTAACCAATGAAATATGTGACTGATTTTCTTTGTCCACCTTTACTCTTAGCATGGATTTGGGCAGTGACTTATTTTACCTTGTTTCTGAATTCCTTTCTTGTGTGACTGGAGACTCTTTAGAGGCAGCTGGTTCCTCAGACTGATTTAAGCACTGTGCTATTGATAGAGTTGGGTATTTTTTTTTCCTTTTTTTCCTTTTTCAAACTTCTCGCTCTTCTCAGAAATGGAAACCTGCACATTTTTCCCAAGGGCAACGTGACAAGATGCTCATGAGTACAAGCTTAGCAAAGGAAGCTCTTCAATACACAGGATATGTCAAACCTTATTTTAGTAAGAGCATCTTCAAGGGAATATTTTTTTATCACCACTCCTGTCACTTTAAAGTCTGTAAGTCCATCAGGTACTTGGAATATCTAACTTGTTTTTCTATCTTTTAGAGTCCTGCTGACATAACTAAACAGCCAGCAGATGTGCATTTTCACCTCGAGGTGAAGAAGGATACAGAGCCAGAAAGGTGAGAGCCAGGAACATAACCCTGTGCTTGGATTCCTCTTGCTCATGCAGAGAACTCATGTAGCTTTCACTGCCTGGTTGTATTTTGAGTCTCACAGTTGTTATTTCATCAGCAAAAGGAGTTTTCCTTCAATGCCTCCCCCTGCTCTGTGTGTTTTTTACAAATTATTATATAGACCACTCTACCTCTTACAAATAAATTGTGAGGGCTAAAAGTATAGGTTGGCAATTAAAGAATTCAAAGTGTGGTTTACAGATTTTTACTGAGTCTTTCTCCCAGTATGTCTGAAAGCTTTTTTGTACCACAGCCAGGTTTGGAAGAGCTCAGCCGCCCGTTGTAAGTAACAAATCTGAAAATGGGAAAACTCAGAATAGATTGCAGTAGGTCAGACTGAATATTCAGAACCATTACCCACAGCTGTGGGGCCACATCTTCCTCACCCCAGAGCAGCCAGGCTGGGGCACAGCTTCTCTGGGGGGGCAGAAGGAGAAAAATATTTGCTGTAGATGGTTCTGTGCCCTTGGAGATTATTAGCTTGGTTTTTTCCCTGATATTGTTCAAAATAATTGTGATTTGGAACAGTAATTTCTCTCTCCAGAAGATTTGGGACATGACATTTATCTGTTTAGTAATATAGCAAAATCTTATTTACACCCTCTCAGCAGTAAGGCATTCCTACAAGAGGAGTCTTTGCACTGGAAGGAGAAATTTGAAGAACATCAAATGTTTGAAGAACATCTCCTCAGATCTAATACTTTTTCCAGGCATGAGCTGGAAACTGAATTTTGACTTCACAGCTGAAGTGGCTTTGAGATATAAGTCTTTCAATCTCCCGTTTAGAAAATTGGCCCACCAAAATCTCTCTGTCGAAGTCCTTCCCCTCTCCTCCAAGAGTGTGATAAATGTTAGAAGTTAAGGGCCTCAAATGATTTTTGCAAAGTCTCATAAATGTTCCATATGTCACTTTTCTCTAAAATTATAATCTATTATCTCACTCAAGTGGAATAATAATGCTTTGAAAAAATGAAATTTATCCCAGGTGCCCCAGCAGGTTGATTCTTCATTATGTGTTAATTGTTAATGGCAATTTTCCATGGAGCATCTGCCAGTTCTAGTGAGCAGAGCTTCCAGAAATGATATATTAATTTTAAGCATAGACTCTAAGAGTAGATAAAATGTGTTGGATTTTTTTTTTATCTTATTTTCTGTACATAAACTGGCTGGGAATAGTTATTATTTTAAGCAAGAGTACAAACTAATATTTAGAACAGCATAAAAATAATGTTTTATTGAAGGTCTAACTCAGTGGAGTGTTTTTATTTCTGAAGTACTAAGCCTTCACTGTGTTAAGGGTAAGGCAGTGACTAGTGTCAGCTGAGATGCTGTGGGAGTATTTTTCCATGTTTATGTACTACAGTAGTAATATAACAATACTATAATACAGTATTAAGGCTTAGGAATAAAATAAAGTTCAGTTGGTGTGGAGGACACGATGTAATTCTGCATTTCAGTTCTTGTTTCAAGGTAAATGAACTGGTGAGAAAAGTTAAAGTAAGAGAAGAATTTAAACTCTCCTCAGTTTTTTGAGCTCTGCTCTTCAGCACCATCCTTGCTGTGGGTTTAAACAAACTCGGTTAAGGTGACTGCGGGTGTCTTCATTTTGTCCCATGAATTTAAATTGTAAATTACAGTGTATTTTATAAATTCATAAAGGGATAATATTAACTTATAATTGCTTTGAGAATACAAAAATAATTGATGTTTACCACATTCCTGAGTCCTTTTGGGATCTGTCTTTGAACTGGATATAAATTAGGATTGTGGAAATTCTTTATGGTTTCACAACTGTGTCTTTGGGTGTGTGTTAATTCCATCTCTTTTAAGATGATTTCACTTTCAGTATTTCTATCTCTTTCTGAAGTAATTTTATTTTCCAGACAATGTTATGGACAATAGTGTTTGAGTCTAGCTGAGCACTCTCTTGACTTGCTTAGAAAAACTTGATTCTTTCGGGGGCATGGTCTGAAATAGGCCTGAAATGCTGAAGTCTTGTTGAAATCCTGGATTCCTTTTCCATGAGGGTCTGCAAGGAGCCTCCAGTGACTTTAGAGGCAATAGCATTTCTTTAATCCATATAGCAATTCAGTATCCAGATACAGTTGCTCATGATATGTATCAAACACTATTTCTGTTTCAGATTTTTGGGATTTTTTTTTTTTTTTAATGTTTACTTTGTGTTTTGTAAACACAAAGATTATCCTTGGCTTGCTTTCAGGTCTGGTCTCTTACTCTTGCACAGCAATGGGTCTGTGATTTTTGGTCAGTGTTTGCAGGTTTCTCTGATATTCTTTGCTGTCTGTACCCTTTTAATGTGGCAGTGATAGGAGGTTCTGAGCAGCAAAAAGTGGTGGGAATCCATTTTGCAAGATTTATGCCACAGTGGGAGATGATCTCTGCTAATCATGAAGGACCCCACTCCAAATAATTTTGTTCACTGGGGGTGACTATTTATTTTCAGTCCTGGAGGGCTGGAGCTGTTTATAATTTTTATCATGTTTCTATCACAGTACAGGTCCCTGCTGTTGAGCTGACAGACCAAACTGAGGACCCCCCAGATTTTTTGCATTAAAAGTAAATTCAATAGGAAGGCAGCAGAAAGGTTTTCTGCAGCTGTCTATGAAAAGTTGTCTGGATGTAAACCATGCCCTTATAAAAAATAATCTCTAAAATTAAAGAGGCTTGAGCCTTTAAGCTTATAAAAAATATTTAAAAGAAGAGGTACGGAATTTATGGACTACATCCTTGATGTACTTGAAATCACTCTTTGACATTCTTTAACTAAAAATATCAAACTCTCCACCTCTTGCAATGGAGTTTGTTATAAAGTGCAAATCAATGCATTTTTACTGATCACTACATCATTCTGCACTAAATGCTCCCAGTATTCTGAAGCCATTCTTTATCACTGCTTGTGGAATTAAAATGAAGTTCCAGACACAAAAAGTTGACCTTAATATGGATTTTACCCAGTCTGCCCATTCTACCAAATTTCTACTCCTCATCACTCTTAAGTTCTGATTTTCTGTCTGAAAAGTTGATAGGTGTTAAATATTTAAAAAAGGGAAGAAAAAAAGTAAAAACCTACCCTCCCTGTTGCTCAGCAGAGATTTTTTTTTTGTGCTTTCATAATTGATTAATATGCTCAAGCATGGTAAGCTAAACAAAACACTTCTCTGCCAGCTTAAAAATCTATATACAATGGTGATTCCTACTGAATCTCTGAAATCAGCATCCCCTGCACTTTCCCTCCACCATCTCACCCAGGAAACTTGGAGATTTTCTTTTCCCCGACTGCTCACACACTGTTATGTTTTTTTAAATTAATTTTTCCATTTCTTTCCTGCACGCTGCATTGGTTCTGTATCGTTTCTGAGCCATTTCTGTGGTGCTCTGTCCATTCTTTTCACGGAGCCTTCACTGCTCTCTCAGAAATCAGATCCTTTTTAGAATGTTATGCCTAGCTGCCAAGTTTTAATAGGTATTTCTAGACTCTTGCATTCATCCAGCAGCTGGAGGCAGATCCACGGGGTGTTTTGTGCTTGGGAGGCAGGAATAGCAAACAGGCTGCTGGACAGTAATCAAACACTTCCCTTTCTCTCCTGCCTGTTCCAATCAGGAGCAAAAGGCAGCACATTGTATTGTCTACACAGCACAGCCTCACAAAGAGTTTCTTTCAAAAAGGAACCTGTACCTGAGCTACAGAATGCATTTGCTGCCATCAGATAGGGAATCATAACTCCTGCCAAGAATACAGGTTATTTTAAAAAAATTAAATAAATAAAAAAAGATAGCTCAGAAAGAATGAAAGCATCCAGAAGTCACAATGATGTTGCAACTCTAAAGCAAGAAAGGGTTCATATATTCCACACACTTTTGAATAAAATTCAGTGCAGGTGATAACACATTCAGCTTGTTTCTGAGCATAGGGGAAGAACTGTAATATATTTCTGATAATCATTGAAACTTTCTCATATACAGCAATACGTTGGACAAATAGAAGTCTATTTCAAACATCAGAAATATAAGCTTTAAATATATTCTACACTTGCAAGGTAGTGATGTGGTGAGTGTAGCAGGTAGGTCAGGTGGGCAGCAGAGAGGAGTAAGAGCTGAAGCTTTATTCCTTGGAGTAATTAGCTGTTGTTTTGGTTAACTGGAACATCATAGGTGATAATTTGTAAAATAAGGTTTCTGTATTAATATTCAGAGCTCTGTATGAAGCAGAACCTGAGAATCCTCAGAAAAACTTCATTGTTGCTTCTGCAGTGTGGGGTGTTTTTGTGAGCTTTGATTGATGACTTTTTCGTAGGCAAAGGTCATGGCAGGATTCTCATTTGGTACTGACAGTAGAAGAGAAATCATAAATAAATGAGTGGACTAAAGATTCTCAGAAGCTTCAAGAGGTGTTAAAAGTGTTTTGAGTGGTCTTTGCTGCATCCTGTAGTTTTTAATTCTTCCCGCCTTTGTTTCTCTTACCTCTTTGGTTTCGGTGTATGAGCTCTCTAATACAAATGTTTCTGTGTTTTGTATTTTTTCAGAGCATTTCAAGTCCCCTAATAGTGTAACCCACCATGTTAATATTTTAAATTTCCCCTCAAATACCTTGATGTAGGAATATATTGCATATTTAGCTACATGACATGTAGCAGCATCCATACATTTGTGTGACTGACCATGCTGAGTGCTGCCATCTTCTGCAGGGATGGAATTTCAGGGTGGATGTGGACTCTGGCTCTTGAAATATCCATCAGCTCTTCAGGACTCCCAAAACCACAACTTGCAGTCTTCTCACATGACCAGCACAATTAGGCAGTGCTGTCAGTTTAAACTGTGCTGCCAGAGAACACCTTTGTTTGCTGAAGCAAAAATAATAATAATTTGTGGATTTTTTTGGATTGTTCATGGGAGAAGATAGATTATGTGGCTTTAGTTTGCACAGTATTGTGTAAAAGTAGAGCCACAAAGTCATTTCCAGCCATGTGCATGTTCACCTCCATCTGCATCCGAATGTCCTGAGCAGGAGATGTGAAATTGCTGCCTGTCTGCTCCAGCTCCTGGGAGGGACTTGGTGAGATCTTTGCTGTTTAAGATGGATGCTTCACGTGTTCACAGCAGGAGAAAAAATTTCCAGTCATTCTGCACCACTGGAGTCTGGCATGAGCTGCTGAGAAAAAGGAGGATAAATGCCATCAGAAAAAAGGCAGATGTGAGGGTGCTTTCCATTGTAGGAACTCACTAAAGTGGGTGGCTAAAATGCTCCAAGTGACAACCTAAAAGTGGCACAATTCAGATTTTACCTTGTTTTAAATACCAGTTATGATTCATTTTGCACAACTGACAAATATAGTTCTTTTTTCCAAACCCGTTACATTTGGAATTCATTCAGTCGTGATCGTCTCAAGGTATGTAATTGTTTATTTTCTTATCATTATGAGAGGCTTTTTTTTAAATTATTTGGAGATTATATATTGTGATTATATGTTAAGTACTGCCATGAAATTATTTTGGAATAATTGCTGCCATAAATAAGGAAACAATAAATTCAATTCCAGGGCAGCAGAACTTTTTCCATCTTCCATCTTTTCTTGTGGAGAAGGCTCGGAGGATGTGGCTGAGTGGTTTGGGCAAAAAACCCTCAAACAAACTAAATCTGACTTTGCTGCTTCTTTCTGGTTTTCATTGTCCTACTGAATGTAGTGATTGTTATTTCCTCTGTGTCAAAGTCTTCCACCATGTGCTGTTGCTAAGAAACAGGGCTGTTGTGAGAGATCCAAATAAAAGAACAAATCCCTATTAAATTCACTATCAAAAATCAGGGCCTGGCTGCATGGAATCAGGATTTTTAATTTTTTTTTTTTCCTATGAAATGCCCCAGTCAGGAATTTAACTTACATTTTCTGTGTTCTGGGTACAGCAGAGGATGAAGTCTGTAATGAGTGCTTGGAAGATCCCAACTGCCTCCATTTGAATGAACCCTCCAGGTGAAAAAACCCTGGCAGTTTTTAAAGAGCTTCAATCTCTGCTGGAGA
Source organism: Phainopepla nitens (assembly GCA_013400175.1). Taxonomy (NCBI): domain Eukaryota; kingdom Metazoa; phylum Chordata; class Aves; order Passeriformes; family Bombycillidae; genus Phainopepla; species Phainopepla nitens. The sequence continues at coordinate 306,762 of VXBQ01005225.1, forward strand.
AACAAAAACCTTGTGTGGAAGTTACAGAGCACTGGAACTCTCTCAGTAACTGAGGCTGCTTGGCTGAAGTAAAATAAAAGCAAATAGTCCAAAATGACCTGAACCTTGAAAAAAAAAAAAAAAAGAGAAAATGATATTTGAAAAAAAAAAAAAACAAACAAACAAAAAAACCCCAAACAAACAAACAAACAAACAAATTGGTCCAAGTTGAATTATTTGAATTTTTTTCTTTCCAGATTAAAAGAAGAATTTCATGTCACAACAAAATAACACAAAAGGAAAGCAGCACATGATGAAAAGATAGGAAATAACGTTTTTCCAGGTAAATCTGCTTGACAGATTTGTCATTAATTAGCCAAGAAAAAAATGGTTTGGTGGGAAATTAACTTCTAATTAGCTAAATACTACCCTGAAGCATCATCTGAAGAAGGAACAGGGCCTAGTCCTCAGAAATCTTCCAAACACTCACTCCTAAATCCTCAGATTGTGGCTTTGCCATGTGGATGGCAGCAGTGCTTTTTGGAGGCAAAAATGATGTCAGTGATTTCTACAGAGAGCTGATGACAGAATTCCATAGTATTTTCTAATCCATAGATGATAAATTACACTATTCATGTATTAATGGAATTTTGTAGCATTTCTACAAAGTATCTTTGAAAGCTTTTTTTTGCTTTAATTTCTGTTTGACTTCGAGTGAGCCTGGGCTGTGTGCAGTGAAAAGGAATGGAGTATGTACAGATGAAACTAATTAAATACTGACTGTCACTCTTCATCTTGGAGGCCTGATTTTAGCTTGCTGTCTCAACTTTGATTATTAAAATACGTATGGTAGTTCTCACCCCACGTTACCTGTGAGTGTTGCTAATTAGGTGTCAGGATGTCAGTGATTAATGCAAAATCATGAATAAATTACCAATAAAAGCCATGCACGGGTACAGAGCCATTTAACTATTTAGAATGCTCTGCAGCACAAAGTACACCAGGGATAACCACTTTTCTGACCTTTGGGTTGGAGTCATTTGCCTGGAATTTCACTAATTAACTAGATGATAATAGTCAAGTCAGAGTCACAAGTGGAAATCTCATTTGTCACAACAAAAGGTAATCTCCACCTGTCATTATCCAACAGGTTTGATCTGCTTTTTAGTCCTGTGACTATTTGTCATTCATCATTTATATAATAGAGGAAAATGTGATTAAGGCTGTAGTCCCAAATGCTGATTAAGACTTAATTATGATGCACACAAACACGTAAATAATAGAGATTGGTTTTGGGAAATTGTGCATTTTTGCTTAAATGTGCCTAGCTGCTGCTTTTTGGTGTCTTTCTTTTCACAGAAAGGAGAATACAGGCATCAAATAAAACGTGGTGAGAGATGGACAGAACACACCTGGAATCATTCCTGAAGCAGGAGTAAGGGAAGAACCTGCCACCAGTCCTGAGGTAGATGAATCTCTGGGCTTCCTGTTTGTCCTGCAGAGTTCTTGATCTGTGTCCAGGTGCCATGGCAGTGGCTGAGGCCTGGACAAATTGATGATTAATATCTGCAAGTCACAGAATCCAGGCAGAGATGCACATTCCTGAGCTGCTCGGGTAGCACTGGTGTCTTCTTGTCTGCTTAGCTGTTCTGGAGCTGTAGGGAGCACAGATCTCGTGTCATGATTGTTCTGAGAGCTTTTCCCTGAACTGGTGTCTGTTGTTTCCACTTTGTCTCATCTATTCTTTATTAGAGCTGTCACCATTTTTTTTCATCTTGTGAGTCGTGTTTTGGGTATTTTAAGAAAAGGGGAGATTCTGCTCGGAGACCAACCTAAAGCATTTTTATGCTTCTGTTTCTTTGAATGAGGGATTAAATGAAACTCAAACTAAAAGCAAAACCACCTCTATTCCCCAAACTCAGGAAATAAAACACAATGCTTCCAAATGTACGCTCTCTCTGTAGCCCAGCTGCTGTGTAAAATTGTTTTGTGTGTGTGTGTGCGTTTCAATTTCTCTGTTTCTACCCAAATATCGGTTTCCCTGAGCAGATGCAGGGCTCTCAGGATCTGCCTTGTGGCTGCTGTGCCATGCAGGACCTGGGAACCCAGCCCAGAACTCCCAGCTCTGCAGTGGGATTCCAGGAGCCCTGGCTCCAACCCATAATTCCAAGTTTTCCAGGTTTGAAAAGCCAGCAGTGATGGCTGGAGCGAGGGCTCCCCGGGCTCCTGGGCTGCTGGCTCTGGAGCAGGGATCTGGAGGAAGAAGGGCTGGGTCAGTGCTGGATTTAAAATTTCTTTTACATTCTGGGTTCTTGACTGAGGAACCCCTCAGGTGCTCTGTGCCAGGGCTAAAAATGAGACAAGCAGGGCTCGCTGGCTTCGGTCTGCTGTTGTTTATTATTTTCTTATCACAATTCAGAGCCTTAGGTGACAACAGGCCCTGCACACTTCAGTGACATGTGCCAGAAAGACACAGAATGGATGATTTCAAGGATACTTACCAAGATACCTTATCCAATTAACTATTGCTACACACCTAAAACGTATTTTGTTTTTATTGAGCTACCAATTAGTAATTATTTGTCAGCCATGTAACCTCTGCACTGCGGCTTTGTCTAACCAATCACTGTGCCACCAAATCTGCAGAAAATGGAGCAGATGAAAAAGGAGGAAAAACTGAGTCAGCACCCAAAAGACCTCCATCTTTGTTCCAACTACTACCAATACTGAAAAACCCAAAACCTACTTTTTCACTCTGTTATAAACTGCAATATCATCTGCTGTGTACATGAACAAAACTCAACTCCTCACAAAGTCCTGGAAGCTTTTGGCCAAAGACTAAAAGCTGTGCTCTCCTGAGCAGTAAAACCTCTCAGGACAGGCACAGGAGATATTCCTGGGTCCTGGATTCCCACAGGTCAGGATTGATGGGGTGATGTGAGCTGCTGAAAATGCTGCTGTCTGTCTGTCCTGGGTTCCACTCTGGGTGTCCAACAGCTGCTGGGGTCCTGCCCTCAGGGAACTTCAGCCTCATGGCCAGGGTGTTATGTGGAAAAAATTCTATAATTACTGAAGTCAGTATGTATTTATTTAGTGCTGGGCACATGTAGGGAGAACTTTTCAAATGTCATATGTAGAAGGCCTGAGGGTCAGGCCTTCCTTTTATTTTTTAAGGTGTTATATATGCATAGAACTTCACATATATTAATTTCTTGACCTCGCTTATCTTTGTTTTGCATGGTGGCCAGTTCCATACTCTTCTTGGGCATGTCTTCTTTCATTTTTGTTAACTGTCCAGGTTTGCAGCTTTCTCCAGTCCAGGAGATACAGGGCCTCTTCTTATTTCAGTTTCTTTGCATTCCTCGCTCCTCTTACTTTGTGTTTTTAGTCTACATTCACTTTTCTCATCATAAGCAATGCCAGGTGTCTGCATTCTTTGTAAGCATAATGAAGGCTAGAGAGACTGAATATGATTTTTATTAAATTTGTTCCATTCTAGAAGACAACATACTATAAAACTGGTAAACCATAAAATTGATTAAATTCTGAACTCTTTGTTTCAAGGGTGCTACAGAACAGAGTGATTGCATAAGTTCCATTCTCTTCATCCTCTTGAGTTCAGTGAGTGCTGAACTCCCTCAAACCAACAAAAACCACCCCAAAACCAGGGGGTAGGGCAGGCCCTGGGTGCTCTAGCACACCCCCTTCACCAGGATAACTGAACAGAGCTGCTTTTTATCAGGTTAATACGTTATCACTGTTGGAGAATCATGGTTATTCTTGTTAAAAAACAGCTCCCAGCACCACAGAGCCTTCCCAGTTTCCAGATCCAGGACTTGCTAAATCTGGTCATTCAGCAGAGCTGTAGAGAGATCTGGAGTAAGTAACAGGAAGGAATTGAAATAAATTTTCATTACAGATCTGTATGAAATTTAAAATCCAAGATGAATGGATTTAATTAGCTCTGGACACTTTGGTTTTCCTATAATTCAAACGTGTCCAACACGCAGGCCCTTGGGCCATCATTGGAGTCAAGTCATCTTTATTTTACATGTTTAAACTGGGCATATATTCTGGGGTTTGTGATACTCTGTAAAATCTGACAGGTTGTGACTGGGAGCTGTATTTTCATATCTGTAAATAAACAAAGAATTGTTTTATGACATCCCAGTACGCCTGTTTCACGATCAGCTGTGAAAAAGCTCAGAGAACCATTTTTAGAAGAGGCAGTGGATCTGCATTATTGTGCTTTCAGTTCAGGTAATGGGAATTCAGTCGAGTCCTGTCTGAGTCTGTCCTTCCAACAGTGCAATAAGGATCAGTTTGATAGGCTTTAGTTACCTTAGTGCTCATCCGGTGAATTTTTTATTTTTATTTTTATTAAGAATCACGTATTCCAGATTCAGTGCATAGGTGCTAAGCCAGATATCTTTCCTCTGTCAGACTTTTGAGGTGCAGCCAGCAAGCAGCATGGAGTGTGGAAAGAGACACCTGAAATTACTGGGAGTTTTTGTTCAGGGCACGCCTACTTTGGATAATTCACTTTTTCTACCTCCAGGTTTATGTTACAGGCTCTTTTCCTCAAGAGGGCAAAGGTTGTGCCAGATTTCAATATTGATGTGAATCGGAAAAAGCATGAAATAAATGAAGATATTAGAGGCCAATTACATGACACACTATCAAATTACACTAAGAAGACCCAAGCTTCCCATTCAGAAATGATACTGGAATGGCACTTGTAAGAATATTTGATTTGCTTTATAAAAGGCTGTTCAGAAAAAGACAAGATAAATTGCTAGTTTTATATAGGTGTATAGATAAATTAAAGCAATAGATTCCAGGGTGCTGGAGAATTGTCCTTGCTCTTTGGCTTCTGTCCACATTTATTCCTGGAGATCTTGTTTGTCCAGGGGATTTGTTTCCATTTCAGTCAAGGGCAGGCTGCTGGCAGGACAGAGAATCTGCTGGGAGTGCCAGCCCGTGCAGGGTGTCCCACTGCCTGTCTGTCCCCTCCCTGCTCTCAGCGAGCAGAATTTGTGCCAGTGCAAGTAGGAAACTTCACCTGCACTGAGAGTGGGTTGGTGTGGGGTCCTGAGCTGGGTGTGGGTTCTGAGCTGGGTGTGGGGTTCTGAGCTGGGTGTGAGGTTCTGAGCTGGGTGTGGGGTCCTGAGCTGGGTGTGGGGTCCTGAGCTGGGTGTGGGTTCTGAACTGA
>VXBQ01005225.1:317202-340744 GCA_013400175.1 Phainopepla nitens
TGGATTTATCCCTCCCGGGTTGGATTTATCCCTCCTGAGTTGGATTTATCCTTCCCGGGCTGGATTTATCCCTCCAGGGCTGGATTTATCCCTGCCGGGCTGGATTTGTCCCTCCCGGGCTGGATTTGTCCCTGCCGTGCCCCCAGTGCCCACCCCAGCACCGCAAAGCCCCAAGGATTGCCGCCTAAAACCTCCCTGGGGGTTTCCCTCCCTGGGGGTGGCTGTGTTCAGAAAATCAAGAGGCAGAAGAAATTACCTCCAGGTCTCCCTGGCTGGTTATGGGGGCTCTCGTTTGGGCTGTGAAACCCGAGCATCCGAGACCTTCTCTTAAAACAACAAAAAAAATTTGTTTGTTCTTGTGTACCTGGGGCTGCTTTGTGCTTTGTTATTTCAGGGGCAGGCGAGCCCCTGCTCACGTCTCCCTTTCTGGATGATTCCCCTCTCTGTGCCTTGCCTGGGGCTCTTCTACCTCGGGTGATTGTCAGACCTCGAGGCTGCTTTGGAATTTCGGCTCAGATCGGAGCCCTCACCGCAGTGACTTTCTGCAGCTCTCACGTGCTTTGAGCGTCAATTATTTGAGTCACATCGAAGTCGTTCAGAAGAAGTAGCCTGAAGTTTTCTACCCATATGTGGGCAAATGTTTGCAGAATCCGCCTCTAATATCACAAATTACTTTTGAGGCCAGGCTTAGGAGGGGGACAGAGTTTTACAAATTGAGGGGAAGGTGGAAAAGAAAGCAGATTTTTGAGGAAACTGAAGATTAATAGAAACCACATGTAGGACTCCCAGTGATTCAGTGGGGTCTAGACAGCTGCCCTTTCTTGCTGTTCCAGGGTCGTGTGTGACAAGGACAGGAGCCATATGTGAGCCACAAATAAACCCTCCCTGACTCTGGTTAAAGTTTAATCAGGCTGGTTTAGCTGAAAGAAGATGAATGTTTCACAGTGAAAATGTCACCCAAGCAGCTGATCAGCACCTTGCACCACGAGCTGTGCTGGGAAACTCAGCCCGTGGGGTGTGTGTTCATTGCCCAGTGACACCGAGTGACAGCAGGAGCTCCAAAATCTCCCCTGTGTTATGCTGGATATTAATTCTCAGTATTAATTCTCCTGTGTCCTAACCTCCCTCTGAATTCTGATTTTCTTTACTTCATGCATCCCCTCTTGGGTTTTTGTTGGGTTTGGTTTGGTTGTTGGTTGTTTTGTTGGTTTTTTTTGGTTTTAAGCTGGATTTATTTCCTTTTTATCACCTTCCTGTCTGTTTTTCTAACGTGATTTCCTGCACATACTTTTGTTCTTGCTTTTAGGCAACTGTATCTCAATTGTTTCTCAGTTCTTGCTCTACCTGCCTCTATCACATGTGAATCCCAGCTTTAAAGGAAAAAAGAAAAACTTTACTGCCTGTTGGAAAAAAAAAAAAAAATCTAAGGACAGTTTCAGTTCTGGAAGTCAGACTTGCCAGGAGCTTTGATTCCATTTCCAAGACTGATATCAATGTGAAGAAGCCAATTTTTACCATATAATTGTTCTTAATTAGACTGGATTTCTTAGGTAACATTTGAGAAAGACTGGAGCTTTGAAATTCCCATGTGAGGAATCAAAACAAGAGAAAACAGTAAGAAAAATCAGAAATTATTATGTAAAAAGGAAGGAAATAGAAGAAAGAGCAGGAAAAATACTATTTTGCCCAGGAGGTGGATCCAGTACCAAGTTCACAGTTTTTATTTGGCCTGTTTTGTCTTTCAGTTTCTCGTGAAGAAAAATTCTGGTCTTCAGCTGCTTTCCCTGCAGAACTCCCAATATTTTATCCTGAAGTGCTGTTCTTGCAGAAACTTTCTGGCCTGGTTTGTATTTTCCTGTTAGTACCACGCCAAGATCCAGCATCTTCAGAGGAGGTGAGTGATGTTTTCCTGAGGCTGCAGCACTCATATAATGCAATAATATCTCTGCCTTTGATATTTCCATGCTATTACAATTATGGTACCTTGAAACCACCACCTTTTGTAGCAGTGCTAAAGAAAATTCGGATGTGTGTAAGGAGGAGAGTATTCTTTAGAGGGCCATGAAATTTTAGGTGCGTGAAATGGAATTATTCCATATTCACAGGCAAAAAAAGAAAAATCTTTGAAATGCCTGTTTTTGTTTGTTTTTTTTTTTTTCGTCCTAAACAAACTGCATTAGTGTGGGATGCCATCAGAAAAAAACTGTGCCCTTAATTAGCAGGTTTTGTCATGTTGCCAGGACTAACACTTTGTCAGTTGGTAAATAAATGTTTGACTCGAATGTAATCAGTGACTTCAGCATTTACACATTGTAGAGCTGTGGTGATATTGGGAAATGAGGTTTTTCCTGGGCCAGTGCAAGCATTAATGTTCAATCCGTCACAAAGCTTAGGTAGGTCCTGACGTGCTTTTAAAGATTGATACTCCACCAGTACATTTAGTAATGGTAATAAACTGACTCAATATTACATTTCACTGTAGTGTGCATTTCCAAGGAGTTATAAGATGTTCAGTCACTAAGTGAAGCAAATGCACACACATAGAAAGACACGAGATCTCTGAATTGGTCTCACTTTTAAATCAAATTATGTGCTGTATTAACAAATGGCAATCTTAACTGAGGCAGAGTGGAATAATTCAGCCAAAGCAAATGCTCTAAGTGCTGAGCTATTTCCCTGTGTGTCATTGCAGCTTTTGTCACTAGTTTAAAGAGCAGAGAGACTTTCTGCTCACTGGGTTTGGGGACATCCTTGCATTTTATTAGGATTTAAAATTGATTCAGCTTTTCACCGCAAAGTATTTGGAAATTCGATTAAGTGGAAACAGGAGCAAAAATATTTTCTTTTATATATATATATATATATATATGTTTGTCAGTTATTACTGAGATTTGGAGCTCCACACACCCCAGACAAACCCCTGCAGCAGCTTTGGGGTCTCTTGTCCTGCCGTGGCATTCTGGCTGTCTCTGTGCTCTGACATTTGCTCCTTCGGGCTGCAACCATTCCTGCAGGATTTTGCTCTAAACTGCATCAGGGATTTGCTGTGTTTTCCTTTAAAACCCAATAATCTGGGTCACAGCAAGGCCTGACAGTGTCATCCAAAGGGGATGGAGCCCGTGAAGGCAGACAAAAATGGAAAACAAATTATGGAATCAGAGCTGTCCCCTCCGGTGGGGAGCTCTGTCCTTCCCTAAAGCAGAATTCTGGCACAGCCTCGAGTGGATTTTCCCATTTCTGCAGTATTGTACAGGACATGTTAAGTGTGTCCTTACTAAACATGTCAGTGGTTTTCCTTAACAACCCATACCGACTTCTGGGAAATAATCTTTATGATTTCTTGAAAGTCTGTGTTTCAGTAACCGAGCTTATTAATCAACCATATGTTTTAAAACACTTAGGTAAGTGAACAGTGCTGCTGAAATAAATTTTACCAAAATGCCAAGTAAATCTGTCAGTTCAGAGCAAAGAAGAAAGTCCAAGAAACTGCAGAAGATGATTTTCCCTTAACACTCTAAAAGGATTTTTATCATAATATGGAAAACATTTTTTTTTTCTTAAAGCCAATGTGCTTTTTTTCTTTGGATTGTTTGTCTGTACTGTCTATAGCCTCCTTTCTCCTGATGAAATTTCCAGAAAGTTATGCATATTCTTATTAAATGTGTGATCAGACCCCAATATTTATTTCAGGTAATGGAAAAAGTAGCTGGAAATTGGATTTCTGTATTTTGCAAAACACACAGAAAATAAATTATGTTCTAACTTGCTCTAATCTTTGAGCACCAACCTTTATATTATTTACAGTTCAGGAATGTTCCAAAAAATCTCATTTAGTGAATGAAATTATTTTTGAGAGGTTTATTGTCAGTCACCTTGCTGCTTACTTGGGCAGCTCATGTCGGCTTCATTTTACATCTGTGAAAGCTGCAAAACCAAAACTTTGATTTTTTCAAAAGACTTCAGAAATATTTTTTAAAAGTTTGCATTTTCTGTCAAATATAACAGTCAGGTAAGTTCTATTAAAAAAAAAAACAAACAAAAAACCCAAAACAAAACAACAAAAAAACCCAAAACCAAAACCAAAAAAACCCCAAGCAAACAAAAAAACCCAACTTTTTGACCGTATTTGACTCTGCCCATTTCCCCAGGACATCATATGATAGAAATTGTGAGAGGTCTGTAGGTATTTGGTGCCTGATGCTACTGAGAAGCCTGGCTTTGCCTAGTGAGCTGTCAAGAATAGTCCAAACCACCAAAATTTGCTTTAAAATAAAATAGCATTCTAAATTGATACCTGTGCCTTTTGGTTTTGGCTTTTTTTTGGTGGTGAAAAACCTCAACTAGAAATGATCAACTATAGAACTATTCACCTTGGACGTCTGAATAAGTAATATTTCTTTAACTGTCTTTGAAGACAACTAATTTTAAGCAAATCAGTATTTTTGTGCAGTTGTAATATCAGCCAATAAACTAATCTAGGCTTTTATCAAGAGTGGCTGACGAGGGCCTTTGAAAAAGTCTCATGTGCAGTGAGATGGGAAGGCTGGGGCTGTTTATCTTACGGCAAGGATGAGTACAAAGGGGCACAGTAAAAGGAATCACAATGAATAATTGTGTGCCCAGGTAGATTAGTTTATTTGTTTAGGGCTTTATTCACTCTTTCCAGCAAAATAAGACAGCCAATCAATTTGAAGTGTGTGAATGAAAGCAATTTCTTTCCCATTCCCAATTAACACACTGAATTCACTTCTGTGAATGAGGAAATAAATGGGGACAGTTTCTTTAAGATCCAAGAAGTGACACAGGGCACTGATAATATCTGCATCCCCACCCTCACAGAGTCTCTAATACTTCTGCAGCATGATTAATCCTATTATTTTGCAGGAAATACATTTTCTCACTACTTAAGCAGTGAAAAACCGAAGCAAAGCAAAGTACGGGGATGTTTCTGTAGTGATTTAGTTTTTACATGACTTGAGTAGTCCCAGGCCCTGAGATCTGCTCTGGTATTTTTGAAACCAGCTTAACATGTCCCCAGGGCTGGCTGGAAGAATGTGTGAGTAGAGAAACTCAGCTGGGAACAACCTGAGCTCTGTGAATTCCCTCGGGGACATCTCTTGGTTCCACCAAAGTCAGATGGATCACGGTGGCCACTGCTGTGGTTGGCCTTGCTGGGGCTGCATTGCAGGAAAAAAACACCAAACCCCCACCTGGCTGGCACTGCAAATAAAGGTAATATGTCCATCTCCACCTGATCTGGTAGTTTCAAATATACCTTGTGCCATTTGGTCTAAAAGCAGGTGTTTGGTGCCTCGGTGATGTGTTGGTCTCTCTTTTTCCCATCTGGTAAGAAATCCTATGTTTTATTTTTGTCCTTCTACCCCCTTCTTTTAAGCAACATTCTTTAACTTTCTTTTTCACTATAAAGCCTTCAAAAAATGGAGATATTTTCTTCAGAAAACGTAGTTCAGTCATGTCCCTTTGTTTTGCTACTCTGTTTACCCAAGAAATTCGGTAATAGGGATTGAAATTGTTGGAGATGAAGTTGGAGACAAGAAAAGTAGAGCTCTGAGCAGCCTGGAAAGTCAGATAAGAAGAGGGCATAATAAACTGGGAAAAATTAGAGTGAGGAATAAGGAAATATAAAGGGAATTAGAAGAGTGAGTTGTGATGGAAAACAGCAGTGAAGAAGATAGAGAAGCAAACAAGGGGCAGTCAAACACACTGATGGGTAAAGAAAGTATTTAAGAGCCTTTGTCTGGCAAATATTTGCTGGGGAAATAAGAAGTGCAGAAGAGAGAATGTGTAACAAATCTGAGCTCCCCAAAGCCACAGGAAAGGAGAATGTGGCCTGGATCAATGCTGGGACATTGATACTGAATTTTCCTGCCAACAAGTTAATCACAGGCTCTTTCTTTATTCACTTTTCCTCCTTTTATGTTATGAATAGCCACCAGAAATGTTTTATACTTGATGTGTTTCTAGAAAGGAATAAAAAAGGCCTTTGTGTTTTATTTTGCTGGTAAACCCAGTATATCTTAGTGTGGCAATACTCTCTTCCTGCCAGTGGTTATTGTGAACAATTATACAGCTAATAATTAATTGCTCTCTTTATGCTGCAGTTTAATTAATAGGTTTCTCTGATAGGATAGTTTCCTAGATTTTTTTTTTCCTTGATATCAGCAGTGACTGAATCCTAAATGGCATCTGTAAAGAGGAAACTTACCCACACCAGGTTCTCTCTCTGCCTCCCAAAGGGAGCTCTTTTTTCCCTCACTGTGCACTTGTATGGGTGGTGAATTATCTCTCGTGTTAATGCAGAAGGTTGATTGAGCTCAAGATAGTCATAATATTTATCAAGATGATGATAAATGCAGGGGAAACAAATGCAGCAATCTCTAATCTCTCAGGAGGCCAGGCTATCTCATTTCCAGGTGCAGGATCACCACTGAATCATCTCACCTATACTCTTATTTATCATTCCCATTATTCTCTTTGTTAAAACAGAAAATAAAAGTGATTAATGCTTTAAGTGTTGTAGCTTGAATAAAAACTCTGCAGTGTAGATAACTTTGGTGACAAAGGAAAGGGAAATTGGTGTTTGGTGTCTGACACAGGCAGGCAGTGGAGCCTAAACATGCATGACAGAAGTTAGACTGAGCTGGAAAGCTAAGCTTAAGCAAACTCAAAAAACCAAGCTCGTGGTTACATTTTAAAGCCTAGAGATTTAGGTGTCCTGTAAAGTGAGGAAATGAAATCGTTGTGTCTGAAAAGCAGCCAGCAGTATTGTGCACGTGTTAGAAGGGAGGGGAGGGAATTCCTGATTGGGGATGGCAAAACTCTCTTTTTGGATATTGAACTGTACAGGAAAAAAATAATAATTCAGAGTCAAGGCCACACTGTCCTGTACTTGGTGTTATTCTATATGTAGTAAGGGGTGTAAAAAAAGATTTAATCTCTGTTTGGAAGATACCCTGCCTGGAACATTAAAAAGACACAAAAATTGGAATGTATGAGAATGCCCTATGCACCTCTGTGAGCTAAACCCCAGAAAGATCTGTATTAATGGTTTTTTTAACTCAAATACAGTGTTAAAAATCAAGGAAACAAAGCTCATGGTCTGACTGCTGCTGTAGCTACTTAAATCCCAAAATTGCCTACCTCCACTGCCAGCAGTAAAGTTCCCTTGATCTCCAAATTGTCATCCTTAAATCTTACCAATGTCAGAAGCTGGGTGATCCTCAGACTTAAACCCCCAGTTCCTTTGTCACTAATAGAGATTAAAGTAGCAAAATAGCAAATATATTGATGAGATGTTTACAAAAAACCCCTCCAAACACCCACTATTCTTCTCATAATTTAAAAAGCCAATAAAGCTTAAAGCAAATTAAAATACTTTTGGTAGCACTGGTGACAGGTGGGTTGGACTATCCTGGAATTTGGAGAGCATAGAAAATAAAGCAGAAAGCCATTTATAAACTGCTGAACTGTTTGCACTCACTTTTCTTCATGATACTCTCCATTCCTTTTCTTCTAATCCATCACACAACAGCAGCAGTACTGGTTTTGGGAAATGATTAGGGAAAAGTTGATTTTATTTACAATAATTGTGTCCAATATCTGTTGTCATTAATGCACACAGATTTCATGTCTCGCTGTGCACTGCAAATGTGCACCTCAGTGGCATCCTGGCACAGATCTCTGATGGGCTGAGGCTTCTGCATTCAGCCCATGATGTTTGTTAAACTACAGTTTGCATTTCAGCTCAGAGGTATTTGCACAGAGTGCCTCTGAAGCCCAGCTACTGTTGGAGCTCCTGTTGTGATGTTTAGTTCCTTAGCCTTTGAGGGAATTAAAAGAAAAAAGAAGTAATTAGTTTTGTAGTGTCATAGTCCATTTCTTAGCTTGATAGGTCAGAAACAAGAAAACAAATTAAGCAGGAAGAGATAGTAAATTAGGGAGAAGACACTGCTGGCATAAAACTGGGCATGGAGTGATATCTTCTGGAATTTCTTTGCTAAACATTGGTGCCACAGTGCAGTGTCACAGCTACGAGGAGTTGGGTTGGGTTTTTAATTTTAGCTTCTGTCATTAAATTAAACAAGTTTGTTTCTACCTTAAAAATTATCAGTAATGACAGGACCCAACACTGTTGTGCAAGCATCCTCTTATGCACAGACATATCAATTATTGTAACTTGCTGGCCAAAAATCACGTGTTACTGCTTGCAAGGATTCTTTGGTTTATTATTTTCAAGTACATTTGTCAGGCATCTTTTATTGAAGTGTCTGTAGCTTAATGATGAGGTTGGAAACATTGTCCTGTTTGACACTTGCTCTGTGGGCCTCATGCATTATACAAAATTCTGAGGTGAATATGTCTTGCCTTTCCCAGGACAAAACAGGGCACAGTTTAACTGAAAGTTTTAACCACTCAACTTTCCACAGGTAATCAATTATTATCACGAGAATTTGTCTTTCTTTGAGGTGAGATAATATATATGGAAATTGATAATAATTTGTATTGTTAATATGGACATACCTGTCTCTCTTTTCATGTCTGTCAGGGAAAATGTCTGGATTTCTTTCTTCCTGAAGACTGTACTACGTTTATCTAATTAATTTCATTTACAGGAATGTGTTGCATGGAAAATTTCACTGCTACTAATAGCTCCTTCTTAAATACAAAATGAATATTTCTTCTCTTCTTCTGGAAGCAGTGGCTTATATCTTTGTCTTCAAAGACTAGTAAACAGAAATTCTAGGAAGGGTGTTTATAAAGGAGAAGCTTTAGTGTTTGTGATTGAGCAGGGATGGAGTTGCAGAGAGGCAGTTCTGCTGTGCCACGGGGAAGATCATTTATTAATCCCGTGCTCCTGGGCTGCTGTAGTGACTGAAGGTCGAGGTTTTGAACAGATTTACAGAGCCAAAGGCAAAGTGTGACAAACATCAAACCACAGAGGTGTAGGCAGAGATGTTTGTGACCTTCCCTGCAGGCAGCTCTTCTCATCAACCAGCTACGCAGGGCTCAGGGTCTTTGTTTTTCCTTTGTTTTAACAGAGCAGAATCTATTTCACACTTTTTCTTTTGGGTGATTCCTGTTTTGATTTTGGGACTTTTTATTAGAATTCAAGGGAGAACTAGATGTTATCTGTGCTGTAGGTTTTGTTGTTTGGGCCACAGCAACAGCCTCTGAGCTGTGAGAAAACCCTCACTGGGATATTTCAGAGTTTCTGAATGTTTTGATTTTGGGGTTGTGATTGTTTTGGTTTGGGGATTTTTTTATTAGAATTCAAGGGAGAACTAGATGTTGTCTGTGCTGCAGGTTTTGTTGTTTGGGCCAGAGTGACCCCCTCTGAGCTGTGAGAAAATCCCCACCAGGATATTCCAGGGTTTCTCAGAGTGTGGCTCTGTGCTGTGTGATTGCTCCTGCTGAGTCCTGGCACCTGCTGAGTTCCTAGCTGAGGTTCTGGGGCTAAAATCCACTCTTGCATTGTGTCCCTGTGCAGCTGCAGCAGGTGCCAGTGGTCAGCTCCACCCATGGGCTGGACTCGCCTCTGTCCAGTCGCGTCACCTGGCAGGGTCACCTCCAGGGGCACCGTGCCCTCTGCCAGCTCTGCTGGCCTGGCTCTCTGAGCCACAGCACTCCGTGCAGCAAGTCACAGTGACTGCAGAAGTGTTCTCTGTCAGGTATTTGGCTTTGTCTTCATTCGGTGGAATTAATATTTGTTCCCGTGCTCTCACCTGACAACATTTTCTTCTTCTCAGAGTAGAAGTCACTGTGTATCTCCAGTTGTTTGTAGTCCCCGTTAGTGTTGGGACATTTCCTTGCTACCATATTTTTTTTCCCCCAGAAAGCTCATTGGAGACTCAGCACACATGAGGAAACTCAGGTAAATTAAATTAATTGTTCAAAATCATGCAGGATGCTGTCATAAGACAAGTCTTCTGGATTTCTCATTTTCACCCTGATGTTTTGAGTTGGTGGATTCTTATTAGTCCCTTGAATGCATTTTCAAACCTCTTCTTATTTTTCTTATTTCAAAAATATCCTTCATTGCATGTGAGATTTTCTGGGATCCTGCAAGGATGTTCATTGTAGGAACATCTTCTGTACCAAGATGAGAAAATATACTCTTTGCTGGCTAACACTTAAAGTCATTTGTATTTTGTTCTGTCCCAGCTGAAACCAAAATCCTTTTCCCATACCACTCTTCTTTCCGGCATCTGTCTTTCCTGGCTGCAATCCTTCTGGATTCTAATTAGGCTTCCAATGGCTTGGCTCAGGGTGTAACCATAACCAATTTATCATTCCCTTAATCTCCCTCCGGGACATTCATTGAAAGAACAGTACCTGAATATTTCCCTTTTATCTACAATTTCCAGTCTATATCAAACATGAAATCTTGACAGATGGAGTCCAATCTGTCACAGTGAGTTAGTGTATCTTTCTTCTGATTGAGTGTATTTATTGCACAAAGAAAGATGGAAAAATGTAAAGATAAATATTTAAAATTTGGGTTACAGAATGGTCAGTTGGGCTGGGCATTTTTTTTGGTGGTTTTTTAGATGTTTTTTTACAACTGAGAATCTGGATTGCGTTTTACGAGCGAGGAAACGAAATGAGACTTGTTTTTGTTGTCATAAGAGGAAGAACAGATCTGATCATAACAAAAACAGATGTAAAGCCATAACGTAGTCCCTCATGTTATCTACTCCACACTCTCATGCTGACCAGCAGAGAATGCAAGGAAACATTCTGCCTTCTGCCAGCACAGCCCCTGCCAGCAAATCAGCGCCCGAGACAGGTCCTGAAATACATTCTGCTGCAGAAAAGTGTGATAAAAAAACACCCTGCCAAAGTGCTGGGCCAATCAATCAAGTGTTAATGATGGATCATGAAACCCATTTGTTGACAAATAAAACCTTGTGTGCTCTGCCAGCGAAACCAACTGTGTCACCCGTTTTGCAGTGACTGCCTGAAATATCATGGGCAGAAGCGGAATTTATGGATGGCAGGGGCTGCTAGCACAGCCAGCCCATCCAACTGGATTTGCAGGTGTGTTGTGGCCTTAACTCTTGATGTGCTGGGCCCTGCAGAGGATGCTGAGGTGTTCCCCAGACCAGGCTTCTGTGGGAGGCACAGGACCCAGCCCAAGTCTGGCCCAGCCTGGTTCATGTAGACCCTGCAGCTGCTCTCAGCCTTTGTGCCCACGTGGTGCAGGGAGCGTGGTGTGGGTGCTGACAGTTTGGTCAGAGAGAAAAATCAGCAGAATTCTCAGACTGTTCTGGGAAAGTTGTGAAGGAGTTGGAGAAAGCATGTAAACAAGGCTTTGCACCTGGGGTCTGTGAACCTGTGGTACGTGAGAACTCACGATGTTTGTCTTGGGATGTTTCCAAAGGTTGCTGTTCTCCTTTGCACCAATCCACCCTGAGGGGTGTCTCTAATTGTCTTTGTTTTCCTTTGTTGGACCAACACGGTCCTACTTTGCCAACCAATCTATAAGAGATGAGGTTTTCCTAATAAACCTCTCTTTTCCTGTCCTCTGACACACGAGTATTACTGCCATGGAATTAACTTGACAGCGACAGCATGGCTGCAGGCTGGAGCAGGAAAACCAAATGGAAGGTTTTGGGTTTTATTCTGGGACACAACAGAGCTGAGTAAATGTGTTTGAAACCTCTGAGGTTCTGCAGTAAAGATCAGAGCAGGAGTTCTCTCTATTGCCATGCCTACAAGCAGGGTTGGGCATGAGCAAATCAGCTGGCTCTCCATGTGGAGGTACCTTTTGTTTCTCATGAAATGATTTTTTTTCTCAGCACTAATCTGACAGGCACAAGGAACAATTGCTTGTCCCAGTAACTCTGGTCTTGTAGGAGATTGCCAGGGTAGGAAAGGGAGGATTTGACCAAAGTTTCCCTGAGGTTATATCCAAGGATTCCTGGCTCCCTATCTGCCCTGACATGCCAAAGCAGTAATGCTTCATTCAGAGAGGTTGAGGAAGGACATTGTGATATTTGTCACTTCATTTTTCCAACTCCTTTGACCCAGTGTACACAGAAGCAAAATTCTGAGCTCTAGAGGAACTTTAATATTAAATTGTAAATAATGTGAGAAATAGCAGAGTTACTGTTGTAGTTGGTGATGACTGGATGTTCTGCTTTGTGGTACCCTAAGACCTCTTTAAAAATGACATTGATATCTTTGTTTTCTCACATAATTTCTCCTGATGATCTCTTTGTTTTTCTGTTTTGGGCTGTGTTTTACCTAAAATTCATCATAGCATAAGCCCTACCATTGCCTTCCTATTCCAAAAGATAGTTGCAATGAAGTGTTTCCTGGGAGAGAGATTTCTCAGGAGTTTCTGAGCTCTCAGGGTTCCTTAAATCAGGTGAAAACCCTTCAAGTAATGAACTGGAATTTGTTGTAGTGCCCTTGTGCAAAAAAACCACAAAAGCCCCTTGTTAATAATACTTAACTTGAGGAGACCTGAAAGGGCAATCTTTTAGCCCTCAGTGCTATTGCACATTTTTAATTTCCTTAGCAGAGGGCAGACGTTCCCTTCTAATGGAGATCTTGGGTGCCTGCTGTGATTTTGATGTTTACATGGCAGATTTTTGATCTGGCATTTGCAATTCCTATTTTTGTAAAGGATACACAGCCTTTCTCCTCCTCCTCAGTTTCCCCTTGCCCCCTTCCTTATCTCAGAGAATATTTTGTTATTGTCTGTGATCCTATTTGACTTTAAAGAAGTCGAGGAAATAAGGAACTTTAGCTAAAAAGTCCAAGTTTTTCTAGAAGCGATAAGTAAATTTTCCAAAGTACTGTATGTCTTCCTTCCAGAAAGTATTTGACTGATTTGTACTGGACAATCACAAAATATTCTATTTGTACTTGCAACGAAGCAGGAGAATTTAATTTCAAGGTTTGATTTATACAGCATAGTGTTAGGTGATTGATGTTCTATTCAGGCATAAATGAAAATATTGATTATAACTTAAATAGGGAGCCAGCAGCTACAGTTGGAAGATGAAATCTCTTTGTCATGCTTTCCTCAGGCAGATTTAAGTGGCTGCAAGGAGCCCCTGTTGGAGGTGTTGATGCTCCCCATGCTGGATCCTTCAAGATGCTGCTTGGTATGAAGGACACTGTGTAATTTTAGGAGTTCACTGACCAACTAACTTGCTTTTGGAAAACAAACAGACGAGGCACACACTTTGTTGTGCATTCAAATGCTGCTTTGGGTTTTGGACGCAGGAAGACCATCATATGCTGCAGCAGCCTGTGCTCTGCCCAGCACAGCCCCTCTCTCTGTCTCTCATAATCTCTTATGTTGGAGAAACAGCTCCCCAATCATTTACAGGCTCATAAACACGATCCAGCAGCATCCGTCTGCCCAGCAGAGCAGGGAAACAGCTCAGAAATGAGAGCCAAATAAAACAATAACTCACGGCAAACAAACAGGCAGCTACAACAATCAGATCATGCTGCAGGAGCTGTTCCAACTACCCAGACACTTCATTAGGCATGGAATAACAAAGGAAAACAGACCAGAGTCATCTCATTTAACTCTCTTAGGCAAATTACTTCTCTTGTTTCCCCCTCCCCAACTCCTATTTATTCCTGCTTTTTGCTTGAGGTAAGGAAATGCAACTTATGTCTGGAGAGAGAACGAGCAGTGTTTGAAGCCACAGGGCTGAGGCTGGAAGAGTTCTTGCATTCCAGTTTTTCTGTCATTGGCATTCTTCATAATCTTTGGCAGTTTAGTTATTTTCAATATCAGGCTTTTTATTCTTAATGTATGATCTGCTTTACATTTGTCCGTAGTTTTAAGCCCACAGTAGAAGTCTGTGGAAGAGGATTGTCCTCCACTAGGTATCAGATGCTTTGTGCATCACCTCGTACTGTTCTCAGGCTTTGTTTGATTGTGAGATCTGCAGTGATACCTTATTTAGTGACCTTTTCCTGTGTTGTCTTCCTTTCTCATCTGTGAATGCTGTGTTTTGTGACAGCCTCCCCTTTACAGGGCTGTTTTGGCATTGAGTTGTTGCAGCCGGCCCAGAGCAGCTTTGTGCTCTGTTCTCTCCTCCTCTTCTCTTTCTGGGAGCTCACTCTTTTATACCTGCAGACTTCTCAGACAGAGGCCATTCAGCCTCTACAATTTCTAAAGTTTTGATCTTTAAAAGCCCCTCCTCACATGCTACCAAAGTACTAGACACAACCAAACTGTTTTTTATGGACCATTTTTGGTTCTAAGTTAGAATATAGGGGTTCATTAAGAGGGCCAAACCTGGCACTTACTAATGCTTAGGTGTACCTAGCACAATGTTCCCTAAAAATGCCAAGTGTTTCAAATACAAAAAGTCTAGGAAGATTAATGTGTTTCAAGTCTCCTAAGGGGAAATAAATGATGAAATGGAGATGTGGATTAATACTGCCGTGCTGATGCTTGTACCAACACCAGTATATCACGTGTGAAAAATCCTTTCAAGTCATTGTTGAATAGTGACATTGTAAACAACAGATATCCTAAACTTTGGAAAAGGTCACTGGTGTCTCCCCACTCGCAGTGTTTGGTTGAACAGGTGTCAGTGCCAGTGCCCATCCTGCCCCCTCTCCTGTGTTATTGCTCGGCTTTGTTGAGAGAGACCCAAGTGAAAATGCAGCCTCCGATCAATGCACGTAGCAGAAATCTCCAAGTAGAAAAGCTGCTTTGCACAAAATGGGAAATGCTCAGGAGGAAATGCCCCTTGAAAATACATCCACAGGCTTAAATATTTAGTTCAATTGTCAGAGACCAAATGAGTCACTCTCTGTATTGTTCCCAGCCTGACTTCTGTGTCCCACACGGAGCAGAACTGCCTGTGTTGGTTGCTTGGTCGTCCCCTGCTCTGCTGACCAGCTTCTCCTTATCTCTCTCGACAGAGCCCCAGTGCTCTGCAGCACAGAGAATGTTTTCTTCCTCCTGTGTCCAGCTAGATTTCTGACTATCATCATTCATGTGAGGGAAGGCAATCTTTCTTTCAGTTTTGGAAGCGAAAGCCACTCTTCCGGTTCAGGGACGAGCAATCCCTCACCTTTTTTATCTTCCCTGCTGAAAATCCAGGGGCTTTTCACTCCCTGCCTCCCTCCTGAGCTGCTGCTTTGGCCGGTGGCCTTTTGGCTCCCCGGTGTGTGACAGAGATGAGCTGTCCCAGGAGCTGTCACACCCAGGGCCAGGGCTCAGAACTTTGGGGTGCTGCTGGTGAATTTGGTGTTTCCTGCTGCCTGCCTTTCAGCAGCTAGATGTCTCTCTTTCCTCCCTTATTAAGGGATAATCGCAGGGGTGCTGCTCTTGCCTTTGGAAAAGACTTGTTGCCCTCCATCACTTGGCCATTTTACAGCAAATTTAAGATCTGGATTTTGCTATAAATCTGGAACTTGGTGAGCACGTGGCTTGATTTTGCACGTAGCTTTTTCAGAGCGTTGATTGTTTCCCTCTGTTAGTCTCTTGGGGCCTGAGGCTGACCTGTGATTTTGCTTTTCGTGTTCCTCTGTGCTTTCCAAGCAGGGTTGTAGATGGAGACACTTTCTGCCTGTGGCATTCTTATTTTCTCTTCATCACAGCTGTTTCCCTCTTCGTGTTACAGTTTGCATTTTGTGATACATTTCAAGTCAGAGATGCTCTTGTGCAAGAGCCAAAATCTTTGGTGGAAGAGATGGATTTTGTGTGTGCTGTTCTGGAGAGAAATTCCTCCTGCATGAGCCACTGTATGTTCCGCAGGGCAATAAATGATGCTGGGTTTAGTGAACCAGAGTAGAATGCATGAAATCTGGGGAGAACCTGGATTTTTTTTTTTTTTTTTTTGCTTATGGTCAACATTTGTGGGTTTTTTTAAAAGATCTTTCTCTTTGTTGATGCATTTTCTTGCATTTCTTGTGTTACTTTTTTGTTTGTTTGTTTGTTTTGGTTTTTTTTTTTTTTGTTTGGTTGTCCTCAGATTGTTTCTGGAGGTGTGGAATCAATGAGAGAAACCAAAGGAAAGTTTTAATTCATTATAAAGTGAAAATAATATGGTTCCTCTCATGTCTTTCTCTAAGCTATTAACTCTAAGGCTAAAACAGCTGCAGCCGTTCCAGCCCAGACAATCAATGTACACACACATATGTATATAGCATATTTAATATACAGGAAACCTATAAATTATATTTATTATCTCATATTTTATCTGTTGCATTTATATTGTTGTGTTTTACAATTGCATATAATTGTGTTTTATATTTGCATGAGGTATGGAATATGGAACATATATTTGTATGAAATCTGTGCCAATATAATTCAGTTACATTATTGACACAGATATGTGTATATTAATTCTATATTGGATTATATTAATAATTATTCATATGTTATTATATATTAATTACATAAGGAGATAAATATATAACACAATGTCTCGTTATATTTATTATAAGAATTCTGTTGTGGAGTGAAGTGTATGGTACTATTTTGCACATTTGCAAATTGAAATTGCATCCATGTGATTAATCACAAAGCTTTTCTGGAAGTTTCTGAGGATATTGTACTTTAACAAAGGAAAGAAGAACAGACACAGCTTTTCTAAGTGTTGGAGTTACTAGTTTGGCCCAGGAGTTCAGACTTGTGAGTTCATTTGTATCCTGCTTGGATACCAAGCAGGACAAAAAAATGCTTTGTGGGCTGATGGGTCTCGTGAATTGTGTATAAAATCAGCTGCACTTGTCCCACTTTTATGCTCATTTCTGGAAGAAGTTTTTAGCCCTTCATTTTGTTGCTTAGCAAATAACGTTGAATTTGTCTAAATAGGAGTAACCTAAACCTGTTCCTCATGCACAGGAGGAAGTTTGTGTGTGTTTGCAAGGAGGTACCAGAATTATTAAGGTTTAATTCGTGGAGAACACTGACCCCTTCTGTTGGAGAAACCCAGCTCTAGAGATGGGGCAACTGAGAGGTTTTAAAAGATTTTATTCCATTCTCAGTCTAGTAGATGGTGAGACACAGAGGATGTTCCATGTGACACCATTCTGTCAGAAGCCAATTTTTCCTGGCTCTAATACTGATTCTANCTTCAGCTGCAGTTCCTGGGAATACATTTCTGGGTCTGGAATTGGGGCTCCCAGCATTGCTGCTGTTTGCCTGCTGGGCAGCCAACCTTTGCACCTCTGGAAATATCACCCCAGCCTCTTCTGCCTGCTCTGCTGCAACCTACAATAATAACCCATTAATCAAGTGTCACCCTGCCTAATACAGAGGAGCTCTTTTTTTATTGCCTTCATTTATAATAATTTAGTTTATACTTTACAATGTTATTGATTTTATGAAATGGCTCATTACATCTACACAAAGCGAAATCATTCAATTAGATGCTTTAAATTAAGTCATATGAATTTCTTACTAGATTTACTGTTGGATTGAATTGGAAATCAAGCCCTAAGAAATTCTTTTTGAAATTGTTATTGGGAAGACATTCTTACTTATGCTATGGGCTAGCAAAAGAATATAAATTACTCAGCAAGATTTTTTAATTATTAAAACCTAAATCCCTTTTTGTAAATTGCTGGGTGGCACGAGCTTTTCTGATGGGGAAAAGCTCCATCAGAAGGGATTTTTTTGGAGGTTCAGCTGAGTGAAAAACCCAGTATTCTGGAGAAAGGTCCATCAGTCAATCCTTTTTACCCTAGCCTCTGCACAGAGACAGAGAAGACAGGGAGGAAGGGGCAGAGTAAGACTTCGGCCTCCTCCTGCCTTCTGTCCTGTCCCAGGGAGAAAGGGTGAAAGCTTTTCAACAATTTCAACTGGAAGAAATCAGTCCCCCAAATAAAAACCTCTGCAAATATCAAAGCCATTGGTGAATGAGCCCAGTGCTTTTAGACATGAAGGTACTCCAGCTTTTCTCCTTTCTGTCTGGTGATGCTGCTGTGAAATTTTTTATAGTATATGCAATTAAGAAAATTAAACATTTTTTCACTCTTTTGGAACTGAAATGAGAGGGAATAGAGGCACAGCAGAGGGAAGGCTGCTCTGAAATGCCTGGGTGGGTTTGGAGTGCTCATCACATCTCTGTGCTGACACAGTGCTTCCCAGCAAAGTAATTGTCAGTTTAGAAGCAGAGATAAGAACACATTGTAGTCACAAAATAAACCTCAATAACCAAAGCAATAATTATTTGTAATTCAAAGTTGGTTTTCCCTTTTATTCAAACTTGTCATTTTTTTTTTTCCCAAAGGGAATTCACTTTAAAACTGAGTTCATCTTAAATCAAGGTTTGACTTGCTGCTCTTCCCTCAGCTTCTCTTCGTCAGAGATGACAGGCTTACCATCTTGATTTTTTTAGTAATTAAAAGCCTTGAATCTTTGGTCACCATCTGCTGGACAGTCAGGATTTGTAGCTTAAAAAACTCATAATTAGGTGCACTGAACTCTTCAAAGTATTCCAGAGGTTTTCTGTCATTGGCAATAAAAGCAGCTAGAAAGGAATCAATCTGTTCTTCACAAGAAATTATATTTTGTGTGAATGGGGAGATTCTAGGCAATCTTTTTATTCCTCAGTGCATACTAATGAAATATTTTTTCACTTAACCTTGATTTTTAATTGTTTCTAGTCTTAGATAGAATATGTTTGCTGAAGAATTGCATCATTTCATTGTCTTACATTATAAATTATCATCAGGTTTTATGTTTGCTGCTCTGTTGTTTATTCAGCATCTCCTAGATGCCCTGGAAAAAAACATTTTATTTCTTTTTTGACTTTTTTTTTTTGTGTATGCGTGTCTTGTGTAATCCTTAGCAAGTCTTTCCACTGGGTCACCTTAGAAGCAACTGTTGAATCTCTAATCACGTTTCTGAATTAAAGACAAGACGCTGTGGAGATTTTTTTTCTTTTTTTTAAATGATGTTAAAGATTCCCCCCTTCAGTGCTTTTCTTCACAGTGTGATGTCCCATCAGCAGTGCTTGACCCCTCCCTGCTGCCTGTGGTGCAGCTCTCCTCAGCCTGTCAGCTCAGAGCACACAAGACCTCAAACTTGTCTCAAGTCCTGCAGCCCTGTCCCCTGGTGGTGTCACATCAAGGCTGGGACAGCCACAGCTCTGCCCTTGCCAGGACAGAGCTCCTGGGCTGGGGGAGCAGCAGAAGCACCCTGGCTGGTTTCTGCAGCTCCTCAGGTCTGGCTGGAAATGGAACAGCCTCACTTCTCTGTCGGGATTATGAGTGTGAGCCTAATTTATTGCTTTTTATCTCCTTGCAGTCTCAGGAAGGTTGAGTTTGTCTTCACAGTCTTCACCACATTGTCAGAGGTCACAAGACCTCTGGCTGCAAAGCCTTTTAAAAATTTATTAACCTATAAAACACTGCCACAAAGATTATTTCTATTTTTAACCCAATAGCTAATTATTTTGTTTTACACATTTTGCCACAATGCAGACTTTCTCAACCAATCATATAATAACATATATGTTATTATATGATTATAATCATGCAATAACATATAAGTACACACAGTACTACACCTTAAAACTTCTAATTACCTTTATAACTGCTTCTGTGTTTTCTATATCTTAAACTTTAAACTCCAAACTTTACCTAGCTTAACATGTCTCCACTTAAACTATAAATCCACATTCTTGCTTCTAGTCTCTAAGTTTGGAAGCCTGTTCCAGGGTCTCAAATCAAAACCTGTATTCAGTTCTAAGTCTGGGCCTGTAGGCTCGTGATTTTGGGGATTTTCTGTATTTTGGTTTCCAGCTTGCTCCCTGCTGGTGCTGCCTGTGGCATTGCCAGGGGCTCCTGGGGGCTCTGAGGACCCTGCATGGGGGGCTTGGCTCTGCTGGGCCAAGGTGGGAACCTCGTGGTGCCACAAAATGGGCTCACCCTGGGTGGAGGTGGCTTGTAAAGCACATCTCAGACAGAGCTGTCAGTGTCCCAGGCAGTGGAGAAAGGGAGCTGGGTAAAGGGAGCAGTTAGGGAAGGGAGAAGATCAAAGTCACTTATTTGGTTTTGTTTGTTAGGAGCTCACTTCTTGTTGTGTTTTCTGGTTTATCTTGTCCCATCCTGCACTAGAGGGAAAAGGATAAAGCTCTTTGGGTTATTCTGCAGCTTTTCATGGGAGGGTTTGACTAGTTCAACCCCAAACTCTCACACTTCAGTGGCCACATTAGCTCCTCTGGTCAGAGCATGGGGCCAATACCAGGGTTTGAGGTTTTGTCCCCCATGCCCCATTCACTTAAGAGTGAGACTTGATCCTGAGGGTCCCTTCCCACTCAGAATACCCTGTGATCAAGATAAATTGCTAATCTGAATTAATCCTTGTTCTTTTAATGTCTGTTGTTTTACAGTTTTAATCTGGATCTCCCAAGGCCCATCTTGAGAGTCTTTACCAGCAAGACAGGTAGCAGCTTTTCTCTCTGTGCCCCACACTGAATTTGGAATTATTTATTCAAAAAGCAGTGATTGTAAATCGAGAAACTTTAACTCAGAATAACCCAGGAACTGGTGGGGAGTGTGACCACCCAGGCAATGGCAGAGAGCAGCCTGAACTGCCCACTGAGATGGAGGCTTCCATCCCTTCACTCCCAGAGCTCTGAGTGGTCTGAGAAATCTGCAGTGTGTGAAATCCTCCTTTTCCCCCTCCCTCCACATGTCCTTTCCTCCTTTATGCAATTGAAAAGGAGATTTCTGATGTAGTACATACCATTTTCTTGTTTCTCAAAAAAAAAAGAAAAAAACACAAACCCAGCTATGGGTTGCTTGCTGAGAGGTGGAGAAGAATGAAAAACATTTATGTAGCAAATAAATCACACAGCAAATAAGTAGTTTTGGAGCACTGCATTTCATTTGCCTGTGGGGCATTAATGCCAATCCTAGAGGACAGAACAGAAAGAATAAAATTGAGTTAAATAAAACCAGAGTTTAGCCTTACAAACTCACCAGCAGCCATCAGTGCCAGGCATTAATTCCTTTCCTGCTGGCAGCAGGAAGGTGGGTGAGACAACACTGTCAGTTGCACAAATTAAGTCACTGTGGCAGAAACACAACACAAATAAATAGGGAAAAAAAAAAACAACAATGCAAAGAAAAACAGACTGTTGTTGCTGCATAAACCTTCTTCCAAGCTGGAGGCACAAAAAAAGGAAATTTAATGACTTGGTGCATGACATCTTGTAGCCTGACAAGCCCTTTCAGAATAGAAAAGGAGAGTGAGGTGCCAGGAGAGGTCTCGCAGCACATTCTGATGGAGAAAAGGGGCTCGGAGGCAGCAGAATCTCCTTCTCAGTAGGCTGAGACACAGAACAGCTCAGCTCTGCTGAACCCTGAAAGCTGATGGAAACCCTAATCAGGATTAAGCTGAAAGCTAGGACAGATAGGTGATAAGAATACTCAGGGGTTTTTAAATCACTGCCATTTAACTGTTAGGGTGTTACAGGCCAAATTTCCAGGACTCATTTTCATAAAGAAAAGAAAAACATAAAATCTGTTTTAGCAAAAAGATCTAGAAGTTCCTAACAACATAGAGGCTGATTCTTCCCTTCTATCAGATTACAAATTCATGGTAAGAAAATGACATTTTACATCATTTTTATTTATAAATATCTTATTTATTTACATATCTATAATATTTAAGCTTGTTTTTAAAGCAGTTTTATTACTTTTTATGCATGACCCTGCTTCTTTGTTATATTCCCAACTCCACTGTTGGCAGAGAATTCAAAGACCTGCAAACAGAATTTGAGCATAGAAATAATGTCAAAGAAAAGGGATTGAGTACATGTCCCATGTGCTTCATGCAAAAAAATTACTGAGAAATTACTGTGGAATGGCTGGAATTCTGGTAATAATTTGGAAGTTCATCCTTCTATGTTGTTCATATCTCTAACCTAATTTAATATGGCTAAAATGATTTGAAAGTGATGCATAGAATGGCTTGGTTGCTTGCTAACTAAAGATGTACCTGAGCAGCCCAAGCTGATGTTCCTTCTGTGGCCAGCCCTGGGATGTTCCACATCCATCCCAGCTGCAGAACTGGGGGAACAGAGAGCTGCCTGCCAGTCCAGCTCCTCCCACACACATCTTTGCTGCCATCCCCAGCGAACTCCAGGCAGCATGGGAGCGTTTTTTCATCATCTTTGCTGCGTGAATCCCTGTTTCATGCTGGATTAAGGGCAGGACAGGCAGCAGTGGGAGCTGGGGAGGTGCACAAGATGGTCAGAGTTGGGTGGGTTGGAGAGGAGCTGCTGTGCCCATGTGGCTTCTGGGATCACGGCAATTTCACAGCTCTTCTTTTCCACTCGATGCATGAAAGTTTCCCCAGCTGATGATCCAGGAAAACTTGAGCAAGGGGGCTGTCAAAAACTTAGATTTCCAGGGTAAGCTCAAACTGTGAGGCAGAGTAAGGGAGCGGATCCCCCCTTTTGTCTGGACTGCATTTGCACTGCGGCAGCGCTGGCTGCCAGGGTGGAGGTGATCCTGCTGCTTTGAATGTGATTAAGGACATCATCTTGTTTCTGCCTCACTGTCAGCTCTGAAAACCCCATCCACTCAGCACGCAGCCCCAAAGCCTGGGAGGTCAGGAGGTGCTCCTAGATGAAAAAGGTCATTATTTGATAATGCCACTTGGTAGCTGACATCCCAAGTTTGTATTTATAGCCGTGCTTTCTTTAGAAAGTGTTCTTGTCCTACAGGTCTGGCAGAAGACAGTAAAAGCTCGTGCTCTGGGGATTCCATATATTAACAGATTAAATTGTTCAGTCATTAATTTTATTGTAAGACTGGCAAATCATTTTTCCAGCAGCTCAGAATAAGATTTAATTCTTATACAGTTAACAATTGGTTCTGGAGAACGTTTTTCATCCTATCCCCAGGAAAAGGATTTCTGTATTACCCTAAATGCAGCAAGAGTGTAAGCTCCAAAATAAGATAAAGAAGCTAAAGTATATTTTTTTGGCCTGGGACCTAATTCCCCTTCTGGAATTCCCAAACAAATCTCTGTGGGACTATGAAGTTTCATCTCTTACTGAAACTTTGAGAGTGCTTAGGTTTGCAATTCAGTAAGGGTTTAGGTTTAGGTTTAGGTTTAGGTTTAGGTTTAGGTTTAGGTTTAGGTTTAGGTTAGGTTTAGGTTTAGGTTTAGGTTTAGGTTTAGGTTTGGGTTTGGGTTTAGGTTTAGGTTTAGGTTTGGGTTTGGGTTTAGGTTTAGGTTTAGGTTTAGGTTTAGGTTTAGGTTTAGGTTTAGGTTTACGCTTAGGTTTGCTTCCAGAGTTATTACATTTGCTTTGGAGTTCATCCAAGAGGAAACTCTGCTGCTGCAGTGCTGGTGAAGGAGTGGCTTGACCAAGCTGCACTGGGGAGCTTTGAGAAGTGGCAAAAGGAAAATGGGGAGCAGGGAACCTGCAGTGGAAATGGATGTCAGAAATGGGAATGTGATTCCTGATGGCTTGGGCAGCTGTTTGATTTGCAGGTCCAAACCCTTTGACAGGAAATATTATTCTAATAAATGCTTTCTTTACTTTTTTTTTTTTTTTTTATTATT
>VXBQ01005225.1:340768-357090 GCA_013400175.1 Phainopepla nitens
GATTCACCGTTTGGCTTTCTTGTCATTTAAGGTATTAAAGGAGGTAATTTAGTCATAATTTGCCTCATTGAAGGAAGAATCCTATTTTAGCTTGTCATACAGTAAACAAGTAAATAAGTGTTTAATTTTCAGGCTGCCTGTTTTCCTCTAGTTTATCTCATTTGCAGGTGAAGATTTATTGGATTCTGTTGTGTAACTGGATAGAAAGAACATGTTGAACAAGAGTCATTGGACAGAAAAATAAGTTCTCTCATGACTACACGTATTTTGAGTTACTTGAGATATAAATTTAAGCAATTGATATTTATTTATGAGAACTGAAACTCTATTCCAGATGCCTTTTGTTAGGTACTGATATTCTGATTTTATATTGGTTGTTACTGATGCATGGACAATCAGGGACTTCATCAATTGAACAGAGAAGGCAAATTCTAGAAATCAAATCTTGGTATGTATGTGTATGTGTTATAAGGCTTTTTAGAATTAAGAAATTAGCAAATAATTTTGAATGATTAGTTATTCATATTGTACCATGGTAGAGAAAATAAGGATGTAAGATTCCCTTACAATTTTTTCAGTAATTTTAAAAAACTGTCATGACAAATTTCAGAAAAAGAATGCAGATATTTTAGTGTAAATTTAAATTAAATTGTGAAATATATCAACCTAGACATGTGTATAAAATCTATAATTATGACTTGCTGGTAAGAAAGTTACCTTCCTTCCCTTTAATATGAAATAATGACAAATTTTGACAGCAAGCAAATTTATAACAGTAATAATTCAATTAAGCTAGTTCTTAGCTTAATCTTTCCCTTAATCAATGCTTTTGGGTTAGTAATTGCCAATTGGAAAATTGGAAAATTAATTAAAAACCGTTGTCTGATATTGAAATGGCCGTGATGTACTGTAAGGAATAAAATGAAATGTATTCTCAAAGCTACATGTTCCTTTTACTTATTAAAGAAAAGGGGGAATATTGGTCTTTAAGAAGCTACAGGAGGTTCTTGAACACGAGGTTAAAACTGGTACTGATACATTGGAACAGAAAAAGGCATTCCTTGCCAGGCTGTGACAGCTCCATGAACAAATTCGTGAGGAATGCAGACAGGACCACTGGGGCTTCCCTCCTCTCACACTCGCCAGTAAGTTCTGCCAACAATCTTGTTTGTTACGTACAGAGGAGAAGTCCAGGATTCTGATCATCATTTTTGCTGATAATTAACAAGTTTAGAGCCTGCAGGAAGTGAGTGGTTCTCTCCGTACCAGGATGTGATTTGTTTTGGCAAATCACTCTCCCGGATTTCAGGTTACCGAGCTGAAGTGTGGTGAGGCATCAATCTCCTTTGAGAATACAGGAAAAGGAGAAGAAAAACAATGTCAATATAGTTTTTGGAAACTCTTTCTAACCCCAGTGGAAGAACAACACCCAAACCAACTGCCCCAGTATTATCCAAGAAACGTGGGTACCACACAATGGATGGTAGCAAACAATTTTTACATTTGATTCACCTGCAAAATTCTTCAGGTTTATATCAAATTCCTTGGAAATTTGGGATTCATTCAAGCCAGTCTCAATGTGAATCCGTTTTTTCAGTGACCACTGCTTTAATTTGTGGGCAGGGTGAAAGGGGGCATCCTCTGCTTCTCCAGCACAGGGAGTGAATTAATTTCATTGTTACCAAAGCCCTGTGAATGTGTTGAAGGGTGGGATATAGGAGTGGTAGCTCAATTTTTGTGGTTTTCTGCTCTTTCTTAACAAGAAGGAGGAGGAGTTTGTGCAGCTCGATTTAAAGAGAGTGTGTGTGTGTGTCTAAAACATGGACAAACAAGCAGCATTCCTGAATTTTCAATCAGCATGAAGCAATGCATAATTAGTTTTCTTCAGTTCTTGCTGTGACCTTCCTCAAATCTTGGCTCCGTAATCATAAAAACTTGGTCTTCAGCATTTGTTTGTCAGCCCCACTTTAAATGTCTTCCTCTGCTCTTTATTTGTATTACTAATGCATGGAAAAGGGTATCACAAGGAACTTTGCATGATAATTAATTCCACTTAGTGTGGTCGAGAGGTAAGGTTGTAGGTTTTAGCAGAACTGTCTGAAACAATATTCCCAGGGAGCTGCAAGCGCTCCAGTTCCCAGAAATCTGAAATAATAAATGGCAGCCTGCCTTTCCCAAGGGCATTTTAGGAATATTTAGCCTGTGAAGGCATATGGAAACTACAGTGGACTGCAAAGAGTCCTGAATTGTACTCAGCATTATTGAAACTGAAAGGCGGCGAAGAGGTGTAGGAGTGAATGGGCTCCTAGAGGCTTTTTTATAGATTATGGGGGGAGGATGTGTTATAATAAAAGGTAATAAGAGCTTTCCTGACTCGGATAGACTCTACCTTCAACTAACCTACAGCTATCAGGAGTCAGTAATCCATGTTGGATAAAGAGACTTTGAGGAGCAATTCTATTCTATTGCAATGCACCAGTTTGCACAATGGATTTGTTCGCTTTTTGCAGGCAGCCTTCCTGAGGGACAATATTTCTGAAGCTCCACAAAGTGCTTTTTCTGTTTTCATTCTACAGTCCTTTAATTGGATGAATGGGCTGCAGGGGCCTGGAAGTTGGACTGAGTGAAATTTGCACTCTTTGAAGCACCAGCCAAACAAAACATGTCAAGCAGTTTCGCATGACGCTGGGATAAAGCGAACATAAAAGGGAAGCCTATTTAAAGAACAGAGCATTAATGTTTTAGTGGTGCTCACTTCAGGTCGGTACATTTTACATGAGCCTTTTTCCCTTATGGGAAAGTAATATGCTCTAAGTTGACTAAGTGCAGATCCTTTTCATGAGAGGTTGAAGGAATAGGCATTGGGAATGCAACAACTGTGGTGTAGAATTGGGATATAATGCCATAAGGCTAATTAACATCATGTTCTCCCATTGTGCTCCCTTTGGGGGAATCGTGGTTTTAAATGATAAGTATGTAGACTGAAACATTCCTAATCTGGGCAAGTGGTGCAGTAAAACATTACTCACTGAATAACAGAAGGAATGTAAAATGGAGTATGGGCAGTATATTTCAAATAAAGTGCAGGGTGTCCTTTTTCACCTTTTCGCTGATTTATTCACTGAAGAGTAGATGGAAAATGAACTGTTCGAGACTTGGGTATAGGTTTGGTTTATTGCAATCTATAAAGAATTTCGACCTCTGATGGGTTTTTCCTTTGGAATATTTTTTTCCTTTGGTGCAATCTCGATGTTCAGCAGTGACAGGAAAAGTCACACAGGCTCTTTCTGAAGGGTCACACAGAGTGAGTCCTTCAAGAAGCATTGATTTGCAAGTTTTTTCCTTGCATGTGTCAGACGCTTCAGAACATCCCTTATGGGGCACAGCCAGGATCTCCTGCTACTGAGAGTTCTTACTGTCTCAGAACTGGTTGGGAAACTGATGACAGAGACAGGAAAAGACAGAAAAGTCACATCTGAGGTGGGAACCATTCCTTCAGCTGGCATAATTAGCAAGGAGAGACCTCAGCAAGGTGATGAATGTGGGAAAGGGAAGGTGCATTTTTCTGGGAAGATGTAAAAGATCCATTCTGTGAAAAGGGAAGTGAACAAAGAGCTTCAGGGTGAGTCTGGGAATCAGGCTGGGAATAGGAGCAAGGGGAAGGTCAGAGAACACGTTATTCCCTGAGGGGAAAGGATTTGAGATCTGCCCAGGTAAAACAAGCACTTGGATGGGAAAGGGGCTTGGCTGAATGTGCCTGGCTCTCTGGGAGTGGGAACACATTGCTTTTGGGATTGTCCACAGGCACTGTGGCTTTGTGGGGCTTCTTTGCCTTGAACGAGGTTTTGTCCTATTTTCGAATTAGGCAGAGTCCACATCCCTGTAGCAGAGCTGAATTTTGTGACAGGTCTAGGAATAGCAACAATTGTAGGTCTGAGTCCAATGATTCTGAGCTGCAGTTCAAACTTCAAGTGTAGTGCAGATCACAGTTTAAAATACCTGACAGTTTTTGATTTGTCTTCTGTCACTGAAGAAGAGAGCAAGTGAAATGGTCTGTAGTAAAAGGCGATTGAACAAATCATTTTTAAAAAAAGAACAAGAAGAATACATTTCTTTTTCCACTTGGTTACTAGCAGTAGCTTTTTGGTCTTTTCAAAAATTCTTGTTTTATAACAAAATAAGCAGCACTATCCATAGAAAAAGCTGCTTGTATTTGATATATATGCATATATATATATATATATATATATATATATGTATATATATATATAGGGCTTTTATATGAATACACATAACATATTCTAGGTATAAGTAACCTTAGCACACCACTTCTAGTAGAGAATATGCAAAATATTTTCAACTTTTCCTTCATTTCTCCACTTTTTAAGGAGACTGAAAGCTGGAAGCTGCCGTTTGCTGAAGGAAAGGATAAATGAAAATAGGAACAAAAATTATTGCATCTCTTGATTCTTTTCTCCATAGCAGCTCTTATAATATAGGCAAACCCAAAATATTTAGGGTCTTGAGCAGTATTATCCTTTACATTCAAGAGCATAGTTGATGTGGTTAAGCCATAGGAAGGTGAATGGTTTGGAGGCCATTTCTCAGGGCTTGTAAACAAAGCAGACTCGACAGAGACAAATTAAAGCTCATGTGTGTTTTATTGGTGATGTGGATTTTTAGATTATATTTGACTGAAGGCTGAATACTTGCTTCTTGAGGATTTGCTTCTAGCTTTATTTTTTAGGTTTTTTTTTTGTTTGTTTGTTTATTTTTGTTCTCTCTGGAGGAAACAGTTGCATAGAGGTTTTTTATCCCTTTTTTAGGCAGGAGGTTTTGGTCGTTGCCACTGCCACGTCTTGTTTTGCCTTTCTTCTTCTGCTCAGGATGTAATACTTGTCCTCTGAATCATGCTGGAACATATTTTGGGAATTCATAGGATTATCACCAGGGCTACTGCTATCAGGCAGAACACATGCACATTTTATTATCTCACCCAACAGGTTTTCATTTTCTGTGCCCATTGAGTCAGCACAGAGGGGGGAGCACGCTGCCATTACCCCTGGCAGAAATCGATAAATATTATAACAGCCTTTTCAGTCCTGCAGGAGCTCATTCTGTCATGATAATTCAAATTCTAAGTCCTTATTTCCTGTCTCTTCCTTTCTCCCATCTGCCCTTCCAAAATGGGTGGTATCCTGACCCCGAGTTCCCTAAAAGATGGTGCCTATTACTGAGTGACAAATTGATTTAATCAGTCAAATGAATTTGTGGAGCCTCTGAAATATGAACACTTCAGCTTTCCATATTTTTCGCTTCCCCTAGCAGGCAAAAGTAAGGAAAACAAAGGGAGGTGTTTTATTTATGTATTTAAAATCACGTTTTTCTTGCAGAATATAAAAATTGTGTCTGTGATTTTTAACATCTCTGCACATCTGAAATTTAAAGCCTAAAACTCTTGACGTGACATGCAGTTCAGTGTGTTCAATTCACCTAGTGTTTTTGTTTTGAAACAAAAGTGGTTTTTTACCTTTGTAAATTACAATTTCTTTCCTTTGTAAGCAACTTCTGTGTTGTGGAAGAAATGCTGAGATTACTCTAAGTTTCCTTTGTTGCTCCTTTCATCTAAATGTGTTTTCATAACTGCTTATCCCACTTCTTCTTTGTGATTCATTTGGGGTGTGTGATCCTTTCATTCATGGATTTTTTCTCTGTCTTCCCACCCGTCCGCCACCTCTCAGTCCATCATGTGGCATTTTCACTGTTTGTTTTTTCCCCAGAGTTAATCTATCATCCCTTGTTCCCATTTTTCAAATCTTCACATTCAAACCTATGCACAAAGTGTTTGGAAATTCTGCATGTTCAGATGGGGCAGGACAAGAGTGAGGTTTGGAGTTTGTGTGTCTCCTGTACAAAACTTGGGGAAGCTGTTCTGTAACCTTCCATTGCATTAGCAAAACTAATTCTATCTCTATTTAAAAGGGGAGTGAAGAACATTTAACTGGTCAGATCGTATTTTTGAAATCAGAAATCAGCCTGCCTGCAACAAAGTTGCAGTTGTTTTGTTTGCAGTTTAGGGCAAAACCCAAGAGCAATAATTTCTTTGTGTTGGGAAGGAGCAGGTGGAAGTTAACTGTGGTGGGGATGAGGAACTGGGCTCATGATGCAGGGACCTCATGGCAACAAGCTGAGAAATCTGTTTTCCTAATTAAGCTGAATACTTTCAAAAATAAATAACAGATACTTTTTTCTACAGCATCTGTTTCTGATCTCTTTATCAATGACAGCCCTGTGAGAACAAGCCTTTATTGACCCTTCATGAACCCTACTGGCTGTGCCTTCCTTGGGTTTGGGGTGACAAGGCCCAAATTCTGCCTCCATTCTGCACTGTCATTGTCATTGTCACTTCCCAGGGATGTCCTTGGCACCTTCACCTTGAGCCCTTCTACAAGGCAGGTCCTGAATCGAAATCAGGATTTTGAAAATCTGATTTTTATCTTGCTTTCCCCTGCAATGGAAGTACTTTTCTTGAACGTAGCAGAATTGCTGTGATGTGGGGAATTCAGAAAATACAAAGTGTTCCCTCCCAGGTGTTTGGGTGGGAGCTGTTCAAGTTCTGTGCCCAGGGTAGGGTCAGGAGCGTGCAGAGAATGCAGTGCCCTCCATAATCCCCTTGGTAGTGAAGAACCTCAATTCTTTTGTTACCCAGCTGTGCCCTTCTCTGCTTATGTTCTTTGGTTGGTTTTTTTTTTTTCTTTTTTTTTTCTTTTATGAGCCTCATCATAGGTCTTTAAATATGGGATGTTGTTTGCTATGAAACCACTCCATTATTCCAGGAACATATGTTCGTGACAAGTACGAGTCATGAACATTTGAATAGTCTCCATCTGGCATGAATTAACATAGTATCATAATAAATGAGAAGTGTTAATACTGAGAAGATTGTCTGGGAGTTCTAGATTTAACCAATATTTATAGTTATATATGGAAGAACTTGCTTTTGGTTTTGCTTTGAAGAGCACAGACAAAGGTAGGATGCTGCCAGTAGAGAAATTCTTGGAATAACTTGATTCTGCAGTAAAGCCTCTGTGAAATCCCCATGTGCTTTTGGGCTCTTAGAAACACTTCTAAGGAAATAAGGAATGAAGAAATGGAGCAGGTTACTATTTGCTGTGGTGAAGACAGCAATGCTGGGTGCCAGCTCAGCATTATTTGTTAACATATGTACTTTAAATCCTTCAGTCCCCTTGAGCACGTAACATATATCTCACATCCATATGGCCATATGGAGACACTGCACTCATTTAAATAACAAGTGCACAGTAAAATTATCTTGGCCCCAGAGTGCATGTTGTTTATAACAAGGAGTTACTCTTACTTCCTAAATTAAACAATTTCTCTTCTTTTTTTTTTTTTTTCCCTACAGAACCTTAAGGCTAAACTATTAACCAATAGAAATTTAATATAACAGACACTGATCTTTATTCACTGCTATGTATTCTGTAGAATAGTCAAATATATTTTTGAAAGTCGAAGTTTCTTTCAATTTTTTTTCCTAGTTTGTCTATATATCAAGCTTTCCTGTGCATCTCTGCAGTCTTCAGAAAGTTTTTTTTTCTTTTGGGTCTTCAGTTTGTTTTGATAACCATCAAGTATTTTTGAATGCATGGAAAAAATACAAGACACACCACCAGCAATGAATTAATCCTGAAATAGTTCTGGGATCTGTTAGACACAAAACATTCACAACATTTGAACTGAATTACCAAAATTAACCTTAGGATGTGTTCCCAGGTCTGGGGCAGCCTCAGGGGGTGTGAGGAGTCCCAGAGCCCTGAGCTCATCCCAGTCTATATTTTGGGCATCCTCTGCTGGAATCATTTCCCCACAGTGCTGTGGTCTTTGTGAGGAGACAGATCCTCACCAGGAGCCATCCCTTCTTGGGTAAGGTGTTCTCTGCAATGACTTTCACTCCGGAGAAAATCAGGAATTTTACTGGCACGAGGAGCTGAAGAAACAGAAATACACAGAGCCATGAATTTTCTAATTTTCGACAGCATTTTGTGTGTTTTGGCTAAACTTCCTGTGAAAGCCAGCGGGAGAGGAGCAGGTTTTTGCCCATCCCTCCAGAGGTGAGCGTGGCACTGTGTGGGAGCAGGGAGCAGGAAAGGGGCAGAGTCTGGCAAATTGCAGAACCCGAGCCCTGTTTTTCACCAAGGCCCTTGGATTTGGCAGCGCAGAAGAAGCAGATGGGCGGCTGCCACCCCCGGGAACACTCAGCCCCTTGTTTGGTGTGTCTGGGCATCACTTCACTGGCACACAAAGGAGTATTTTTAGGAGTGATGTCAGCTCGTTGGCATTGTTTGGCTTGCTGAAACGATTCCTAAAAGCACTCCCTGCCTCTGAGAGTGGAGTGTCTTTATCCTGCGTGGTAATGACTGTTCTGAAGGGCAGGTCAGGCAGTCAGATAAATGTGTGGTTGGTGCTTTCTGATTGTTTCTAAAATAGGCAGGGCAATTTCTGCTGAAGGAGAGTGGGTCTGGAGTGTGCCAGAAATGGTTCTGATTTGCTAGAGAAATTCCAGGGGCTGTAAGCACAGCCAGGGGAGCTGGGCTGGTGAGTGCTGCAGGAAGGACTGTGTGCTGCTCACATCTCATCCTGGGGCCTCTGTGCACGGAGACAAAAGGGGAGAAGGAGCAAAACTGCCTCTGAGTGGGGACCTAAAACACACAGAGAAATAACAAATAATTGTGTTAGTGCTGTGGATGCTGCTTGTGTGGGTCTGTGCGGTGTTTAGTGACAGCAGACAGGAAATACAATTAATTTGGGTTATTTTCTATTTGTAGCTTTAAGAAATGCCAGAGATTTTTAAATAGGAATGGTTCCTGTTTTTCACAGCTCTGTGGACTGAGAAGGCTGCATTACAAAAGCCTTTACCCAAATACCTGCAGGACTCTTGGAAAGGTTTCTGAACTGTTGAGAAGCAGGTTTATCTGGATTTCTGAGGGAAGCACTCTCCTAAGTCACTAAAGCAATCTACAGAATTCCATTGTAATTACTGAACACAGTCAAAGAGTAAGGAATAATAAGAAGAAAATATTCTGAAAGTTGTTGGGCTCTGACAGTGTATAATGAGCATGTCAGGTAGTACAGCTATTCTGTATGGCAAAGTACAATCTTTCATCCTGTGTCAAAAAGCTTCTCTAAAGTGCTTTTCATATTAAAAGTGTCAGGTATATATCAAGTTTTTTTTCTCAGTTTTATGAGGCAGAAAGTGAAGAATGAGTTGGTGATTTGTTAAAATCACTAAGAAATCAAAACCAGAATGAGGAGCTCAATTCTACTTTCAGCCTCTTCCTTTACTTTCATGACATTTTAGGAGTTTTTCTTTTTAAATAATTTTAGAAATGGAGGAATGATACATTTAAAGACACCGGGTATTACATCCAAGCCAGCGGGGTTAATTCATTTCAGCATGTGCCTGTCATTTTGTGTCACTGAATGCTAAGCCCTCATTTTACAATTCATCTAAATGGATTTGTTCCCAGCTTCTCAGTAAATCTATTTTATAAAAAGTTCTGAGCTCTCAGCAGTATTCCTGACAAGAACCAGTATTAAATCAAAGTATTTTGGGTTGTGCTGAGAAAACTGAGAGAGAAGGAGCCAATGGTTGAGTTATCTCAGTGCCAGCCATGAGCTCTCTCCTTTTGCTGGTTGTTTTGAGCGTGGTGGTGTGATGTTGTGACTAAAGATGGAATTTCTTCTGTCTTCTCTTCCATCAGCCCAAAAGTTGTTGAGCACAAGGCACGTCAGTGCCAGCGAGGTTGTCCTCACGTCTGGCACAGCTCTGGCAACTCTGTGCTGAGGCTGAGCACCACGATTCGGAGTTTGGCTGCTGGAGGTTGTGCTTCCTGCAGACTTTGGGGGAACAGCCTGCTCATTTCTTAGCACCTTTTAATTTTCAGCCCATGTTCACATCTCTCAGTTCCTCCCCGTCCCAGGGAGGCTGGCAATTTTAGCTCATCATATTAATCAGTCCGACTGTTAAAAGATAAAAGCAGCTTGTACTTTACAGCACTAAGGGATATGATCAGGGGAATTGATGCTGACCTTGTTCCTCCTGGCAGTTGTTCCCAGCCTGTATTTAAATGAAGTTCACTGCTTTTGTTTCATTTCCCTGGGAGTGCTCGTGTGCCTGAAATAATGAATTGTTCAAACAGCAATTTTAACCTCGGTCTTGAAGCGTGAAGTTTCGTGACACCTAAGTTCACCTAACAGCTTGCTGCTTCCTGCTGGGCCTCCTCTCCCTCATCCTGCAGTCCAGGCACCTCTCCAGCTTCTCCTGTGTCAGCTCCAATACTTGTCACCTCCTTTCCCTTCTGAATTGTTATTTTTCTGGCAAAAAGCTGAACTGCTTTCTTGAGAGGTCAGAGGAGTGTGTGGCCAGTCCAGGAGAGCCTGGGAGCAGTGGGATTGCCCCTTTTGACACGAGCAGCCCCTTGCACCTCCTCAGGTGTCGCTCAGAGTCCACCACCAGCTGGATTTTGGCACATGCTGAAAGCTGCTGCAGCAGCAGCCCTGCCACCTCCTGCCCCAGGCAGCTCGCTCCTTCCCGTGTGCCCCTCCTGCCGTCCCTGCCATCAACTGAAATGATTTCATAATGAGTTTAAAATAAGTAATTGTGCTGGATTAGTTCTCCTCATTCCGCTGCAAGGATCTCCAGAGAGTTCCTCAGAGCTCCTGGTGTCCTTGGGGTTTCTGCTCTGTTCCATGAGATGTTTTCATCACTGCCACACTGGTGCTGCTGGTCTAGATGTTAGTGGAACCATTCTGGACAATCAAAGCAAAAAATTGCCATTTTTTTAGACTTCTGAGACAAATCCAGCATGTTTTAACCCAGTCAATTTCAGTTATCAGCCATAACCATAAAAAGCACTGAGCTGCAGCTTAGAGCCAAGAAATTCTTAAGCAGATTTTGTAAGGGAGGGAATCACCAGAGTAAACTAAATTGACCTGTTATAATTTTAAACAGACCTGGGAAAATCCACTTAAAGCTCATGTATTCGGCCCTCCTAGAAGCATCAAGATTTGTGTTTTCCAGACACTCCTCTATTTTTTCTCCTAAGCCGGAAATTCCCAATTACTCTTGCCTACTCAGAGAGCACATTTACTGCTTTTATGCTTTTCTGAGCAGTTCTATGAAGTGAACCAATCATATTAATGTAAGAAACCTGTGATGATGGAAATTTTGGAACCTTTGGAGAAATTAGAGGATTTCAGTGTTTGACTCATGTCCAGTTTATTAGGATTTCTTCTATCCAGCATTTATTTACTGCAGAGGTCTGTGCTCTGTAGTTGTGCACGTGGCTTCACCTCTCCTTGTATTCCTAGCAGTGTTTTACTAACTGGCAGCCAAAGCAGCTGATGTTGGCAGAAAAGAGTTTACAAACCTGACTAAATGGGATTTAACAAATTAGATTGCAACTTAATTTTGTTTTGCATTTTTGAAGTTGTCCCGTAATGATATTGAGACACAATGCTCCACTATAGTCATGCATTATCATATTAAAGCTTCTGAATAAATCTCTTTATTCTATAAATCTGGGTAACAGCTTGATGGAGTGTGGGTTCTGTAGTTGTTACTGACTCTAAGATGCATTTATCTGTTAGTTTTTAATGTTTAAGAGGGTAGATTCCATTTATTTTATTTATCCTATATATTTAGAAAATAACACTATTTGTGCTGAAGCTCTTTAAATTTGTTCAGAAAAAAAGAAAAAAGCTCAACTGTACCAGAAAAAATTTATCTCCAAGTAATTTTATCATAGGCAAAAAAATTTTACATTTTAGCAGTGCATGGTTTTGTAATTTTACAGGTGTTTGGTATAAATCTATGCTTTAGGCTGTTAAGTTTTTCATTTGCTAAACTTTATCCTGAGTATTCATCCCCTCTGTTTTTCTAGTAAGACTTTTGATGTTGAATAAAAAATGTCTTTTTCTTTTCTCTGCTGAATTACTGAACAAGGTGGGTTTATTTGTCAAGAGTGGAGGATCTGCTCAATAATATTCCTTTAATCTGATTCTGTTCACGATGTTTGATGATCTTGGTGACAAGAAATGTTAAAAAAATGCATAAAGATATTTTAGACTTTGAACAGGTTGTTCCAGTGATCCGTACTTTTATGCACTTCTGTATTTGCTGCTTGTGCTCCTCTGGTTTTGGACCTGTGTGTGAATGAAATGAACCTGTATTTCCAGATACATATTTTGAGACATTGTAGTTTTCATTGCAAAACAGGGGACAGAACAGGAGCTGAAGAATCCCTGTTGCAAAATAAAACTTTTACAAGGAAACATTCCTGCCTCCTGGGTTACCTGTACCTGTGCTTTAGGTACAGAAAATGTACCTGAATTTAGGTACATTTCAATGTTTGTTTTCACTGTTTAAAACAATTAATGTGTGTTTTCCACGTGTGCTTTTCCCAGGGAG
This sequence comes from Phainopepla nitens, assembly GCA_013400175.1. NCBI lineage: Eukaryota > Metazoa > Chordata > Aves > Passeriformes > Bombycillidae > Phainopepla > Phainopepla nitens. The sequence goes on from VXBQ01005225.1 coordinate 353,259, forward strand.
ACTAAAACCTCCCCTCCCAAACTTCTCACAGGAGTCAAGTGTGCCTGGTGCCACGAGTTTGAGCAGGAACTGGCTTGAGATTTCGGGACAAAATGTTTGAGTTGTCAATGGAGATGTAATGAGCCACCTGAAGCCTTAATGCTCAAACTGCTCACTTTAGCAGCGCCAGGAAAATGTTCTTTCAGCTCCATTTCTGCGGAGCATCCAGATGTCAGTTAGCTAAATCACAGCCATATATTCTCCAGGGAGATTTTGGGTCTTGTTTCCAGTTAAACGATACAGCAGGTGGTAATCAGGATTCAGATCAGATGGCAGCTCCACCAGAGGTTTTCATCATCTCTCTCTTTCTCTCTCCTCCCCATTTTTTTGGTGCTTGTTTTCACGTGAGGTGGACAGAGGAAAGGAAAGCAGCGTGGTAACAATTTGATAGCTGCAATGAAAGAGGGGTTTAACGTAAGGAAAAAGAATTTCTTAGCAGTTTATTTTGGTTCTCTTAGCTTGAAGAAATGACTCAATGGCCTGTTTCAATAATTAACACATTGTGAAATATGAATTGAGGAATAACAAAAATGGGAAAGTATTTGTATAATGTATTTCATATTTAGTTAATTGTTTGTTTTGATTTTTATAGAGAAACAGCAAATTGCATCTTTTCCTTCTCATTCACTGATATTTTTTCATTTCAAGTGTGTAGTTATGCACTTTACCCTTAGTTTTTTGGGTTTTTTTCTGAAGCCATCATTGCTTTTTGGCGATTTTTTTTAATTTCACCATAACTAAACCTGAAGATTTCATATATTTGAAGTCTGCATGGTTATTCAGAATCTCTGAGTGTGGCTTTATTGGGAAAATTTGGCGATTGAGCAGGTCAGGTTTTAAATTTCATTAGGTCGGGATACTGGTAAGAAATCTTTACTTGTAATTCTTAATTATCAATTGCATTTATTCATTAACCAATCTTTTACATGAAAACTGTAAATATTCATTGTTCTTCTTCATAGTAAGACCAGCCCAAACCCATGACATTGTGCTTTTGTTGACACTGAGCACAACACATTAAGAAACCCAAAATATTGAGGTTAACACAAAGATTTAAACTATTTTTTTTGTTGTTGTTAGTACCTAGAGGTATCTTAAGGCATTGAATCTTGGTTAATCTCTTTTAAAAAGGCCTGAATATCCTGAGTTTCCATACTGTTATTTGAAGCGTTCATGAACAGCAGGGCTGGGCCCCAACCCTGTGTGTCCATCTTCCACCAGAGCAGGAAGATCTGGGCTGGGATTGCTCCTGATGTCCCTGGTGTGTCCTGTCCCAAAGGTTTTGGGTTTAGGGACAGCTGGATCTCAAGACAGGAGAGGTCAGGCTGCTCTGAGCATTGCCAGGTAAAGGATATCATTCATACTATTCACTGCCTGTCAAACTCAGGTTATTTTGTTTTTTCATAAGCCAGTCAAGAGTTTTGCACTTTTCAAGTGTAGTAATGGTGTAAAGAAAACATAAATGCTCTCTGGGCTTCGTTACCTTCTGGGATAGAATTTATTGTCTGATTATTGCCTGAAAATCTGATTTTATCTTAAATCTGTGTCCTTTAGTGGATTCCTCTGTGGTTTTACTGCATGGCCAAACATAGGCAAGAGCAGCCAACGAGGACTCAGATACAGAAGCAGATGGACTATTGGTATTTGAAAAAAGGAAAAAAAAAAAAAGAGGCAGTAAATCGAACGTACTTATTTCCAAACTTTTAGAGCAGTTTTGTTTCTGGTGCACATGTCAGCTAGTGTGAGCCCCGAGCAGCAAAGGGAAGCTTTGTTCCAAAAGAGAAAGGCTAAGGGGTGTGCTCATTAGATGTGCTGCAGCATTCCTGGGGAAAAAGAAACAAACCACAAACTTTTTTAGAAAGGTAGTGCATAACTTAGGGCTCTCCCTTGATGGCAGTAACTTCTGAACTGAAAATTTATATACATTCCACGTGCTTATTTTGCTCTGCAGTTCATGAATAAATGAACTGGCAGTGCAACAATATTCTAGCTCAGGGTACTGCTGTTTTTGTTGACTGTCAAGTAGATGGTTTATGCTGTGGCAGGGCTGTGTGTGAGCTCTGTCAGTGTCTTGGTCACCTCAAGATGAATACTGATAAGACTCAAATGCTACAGCAGTCAATTTTGTGTCATTTTCTCTTCCATCCTCTCTATTAGTTTTTATGAGAAAGGAAAGTGAAGGAACAGTGCTGCTGCCTGGTTTTGCATCTTTCCCTTTTCCTGTTGCGGTCACACCGCTGTGGGTTGTTTTCCATTGATACAACAGCACGGCCTCCAGCTGGAATGTGTCACCATCAACCTCTGAGCAGTTCAGCCACTTCCAAACCTGCTCAGCTGTCTGCTCCTCTGGTTCCTGCCCTGTCAGCTTGTCCATGAGAATATTGGAGGGACAGCATGGGAAGCCTTGCTGAAGTCAAGATCCACATGTGAGAACCTCTTCCTGTAGGAGATGCCATTCTGCTTGGTAAATCCATGCTGACCCCTCCCAGTCACCATCCTGGCTGTAGCTCGTTATTTCCAGTGCTACAACAAAAGTAAGTCTTTGGTAGAAGAAGTTGAGACAGAAAATGAATTATTTTTATTCTGTATTAATGCTTTAGAGAAGTCCTATTTTATAATGTAACCTATGTGACTGTAGAGCTGTGATTTCCAAAATGGTAGGAATGAGTAAATATGGTCACAGAGCCTCACCTTCACATTTTATTTTTAACAAACTTTATTGCCACATAAAAAAGTGTGAAAAAATAGATTTCCAATATCTGAAAAGAGTTGCCATAGTTAGATATTGTGTTTGGTTCCACAGGTCTGCTTCCCCTACAAGTGTAAATCCACTTTCTGTTAGTGGAGTATTAGAAATAAAACAGCAGATTGGTGGTTTTTATTTCTCATAGCAAAAAACCAGAAAAAGTGGTGTTTTCCACTGTTTATAAAGGTTGCTATTTAAGTATGTTAATTGGCCATTTCCACCCTATTTATTATTAACAGCCTGACAAGTTTAGAAAAACTTTTCAGGCTCTGTAACAGTAGCTGTTTCTGAGTTTTGCTAATTAATAGTGTCCAATGCATTAATTATTTATTTTCGAGCATGTTTAAAATGCCCCAAGCGGGATAATTCATGCTGCCCAAAATTAATGTGAAAATGTTACAAGGCTGAGGATAGCCAGAAGCAAACTCTTTGACAAGGGCTGCAAATCTCGTGTGTGTGTGTGAGCTCCAATGCTCCGTGCATTGCTGGGAACTGCTGCCTTATTCATGTAATTGTCTGCATTAAGGGAATCTGTGTTCAGGGCTTTCCCCTCCACAAATAAATGCTGATTAGTGAGCATTTCAGGAGGTTTTGGACTCTGTCAACTAGGAAAAAAGTCAGATGGAGTCACACTTTCATGCATTGTGAGTCAGAAGGTAAATTTTTCACAAAGCTCGTACCTGAAGCAGAAAATATATTAAGAATATAGTTCAAAATGTGCTGAGAAGAGTGGCTATGGTGAGCCATGGCAGAGTTAAAAATGGATTTCAATATTCTGAAGTGGTTAATGTAAGCCAGAAAAGCTGTGGGAGGATAGTTGGAACCACAAAGAGGCTCCAACATGGTTTCAGGGGTGTTTCAGTGACAAATTCCAGAAGAATCTCAAAAGGTTGTCAAACCCTGCTGGTGATTTTGTGCTAGTAAATGTCTCTGGAAGAAACTGGACAGTGGCTTTTGTTCTCCAAAGCAAAAAGGAATGGATCTTGCCCCCTCTCATTTAGGGGGAAAAGGATTTCTCTGTCATACAGTGACAGTAAAAAAAAAAAA
>VXBQ01005225.1:357221-387668 GCA_013400175.1 Phainopepla nitens
CAAAAAACCAGAAAAAGTGGTGTTTTCCACTGTTTATAAAGGTTGCTATTTAAGTATGTTAATTGGCCATTTCCACCCTATTTATTATTAACAGCCTGACAAGTTTAGAAAAACTTTTCAGGCTCTGTAACAGTAGCTGTTTCTGAGTTTTGCTAATTAATAGTGTCCAATGCATTAATTATTTATTTTCGAGCATGTTTAAAATGCCCCAAGCGGGATAATTCATGCTGCCCAAAATTAATGTGAAAATGTTACAAGGCTGAGGATAGCCAGAAGCAAACTCTTTGACAAGGGCTGCAAATCTCGTGTGTGTGTGTGAGCTCCAATGCTCCGTGCATTGCTGGGAACTGCTGCCTTATTCATGTAATTGTCTGCATTAAGGGAATCTGTGTTCAGGGCTTTCCCCTCCACAAATAAATGCTGATTAGTGAGCATTTCAGGAGGTTTTGGACTCTGTCAACTAGGAAAAAAGTCAGATGGAGTCACACTTTCATGCATTGTGAGTCAGAAGGTAAATTTTTCACAAAGCTCGTACCTGAAGCAGAAAATATATTAAGAATATAGTTCAAAATGTGCTGAGAAGAGTGGCTATGGTGAGCCATGGCAGAGTTAAAAATGGATTTCAATATTCTGAAGTGGTTAATGTAAGCCAGAAAAGCTGTGGGAGGATAGTTGGAACCACAAAGAGGCTCCAACATGGTTTCAGGGGTGTTTCAGTGACAAATTCCAGAAGAATCTCAAAAGGTTGTCAAACCCTGCTGGTGATTTTGTGCTAGTAAATGTCTCTGGAAGAAACTGGACAACGGCTTTTGTTCTCCAAAGCAAAAAGGAATGGATCTTGCCCCCTCTCATTTAGGGGGAAAAGGATTTCTCTGTCATACAGTGACAGTAAAACCAATGAGGGAAAAAAATGTAATCTTAGGCAGGGCTTTTTTGTTTGTTTTTTTTTTTTTTTTCTAAATGAACTCATGCCTCTGGTTCTCCTTTGCATTGTATACAGGGACTGTGAAAGGCTTTGCCTTTTCTCCAAGGTGTGTTTCTGGGAAGCAACACTCATTTTCAATACATCCAGTGAAATTCTGGCATCTTTGCTACCCTTTTGTATTCTTAGTTACACATCTATTCATTTTAAAAGAATTCTTAACAAACCTTGCCCCATTCCATTTGTAAATGAACCTGAGCAGTGCTCATTTCCTTTTTTGATTCCTGTTTATTTTTTTTCCTTTATGCTGTTGTTTATCTTACAATTTTTGTATGAAAAAAAATATATTTCAAATTCCAGGTACATTGAAAACTGACACTGATGCTTTTCAGCTCCATAACCTTTCTCAGAATAATCGTTGTCCACACACAGGGCACTGACAGCTCTTTTTGATTTACTTCAGGAAGTTGAATTTTTTTTCCCTGTCCTTAGTGTGGCCATTCAAAACCAGCTAAACCTCTCTTTGTCTTTTAATGTACCAATTTTCTCTTTGTTTCTAAGGTCAGTAAAATGCTCTTTAATAGACATGTTCTGGGGTTTATGGCACAGGCCAAAGTAAGGGTCCTGAGTGGAAGGAGAATAATGCATCAATGTTGGTTTTGGTCTGCTGATCACGGACTGCAGTGGCCACAGAATCTCCATCCAGTCATGAATGATGTATTTGTGTTACTGTGAACAGAATATGGCCAAAGACAGCAGCAGATGTTCCCTGCTTTGATATCAACCACAATAATTTTGTATTTTCTATAACCAGCTCTGCATGGCCCAAGCCATGACATCTACAGTGGGTGAAAAATAACAATGCAAAATATTTGAAATTTGCTAATTGAAGACTTAATCCCGAATGGTTAATGGGGCAAAAAAAGTGAGGGCTTGCACTGAGAGGGTGAGAGGGAATTATTCTAGAGATGAGGAGGCTCCTGCACCAGCTCCTGTAATTCAGTGCTTGTGTTCTCAGAGGAGAGCTCAGCCTTTGATGGATTTACACTCGGGTGTTCTTGCCTCTGTGTTGCCACAGCTGAGTAGTTCTTTTATTATTTGAATGCTGGAGTGTGTGTGTATGTCTGTAAAAGTAATGAGCATAAGATTTACAGAGAAAGAAAAACTACAAGGTTATGCTAGTTAGTTATGCCTTGGAAAGAGACACTAATTTTCTGTGTTTCATCACATTTAAGTGGTTTATTCTTCTTCCTGTGACTGTTGAGTTATATATAACATTATAGATAATGTTATAAATGTACACATAATATATTTATATATGTTTTTAAATATATACATTATTTTATAATGCATATATAAATACATTATATACAGTACATTGTATATACAGTCAGTATACTGCACTTGTACCTGGATAGACAATGAAGTGTTGCATTCAATTAGAATATTGGCTTGTGTTGACTTTTTTTTTTTTTTTGGTGTGTGTTAAATACTCTAATCTTGAATTGTAGCCCAGATTTTACTGCCACTTAATGAGGTTGATGGATTCTGGAGGAAACCCTGCTATCAATCTTTAAAAGTATCACTAGTAGTAGTTGGAGTGCAGCTGAAAACTATTTTCTAACTACAAGCCTTTAAATGAGGAATTACCTATACCTTAATGAATGTTAGATTTGTGTTCCAAATCCTTTTGTCTTTCAACAGGGAGGACATTACAAAGAATGTAATGTGAGTCCCACAGTGTAATTCAGACTGAATTTTCTGTTACCCTGGCACTAACCTCAACTAGATGGCATTTGATAATTTTTTGACATAGAATTATTTTTTTTTCAGATCTCAGCGAACAACCAAAACCATAATGACCCCTGAATACCCCACAATACTGACAAACTCAGCTGTGCAGTGGTTCAAAGTATTTTTGTGTGCAAACAAACTGAAATGGGAAATTCTATCCCAGGAGAAGTTTTAGAAGATTTTTTTTTTTAAATGGACCACTTTTATTGGATGTAACGTGGATTTACAGCCAAAGATTGTAAATATGTTCATTTGAGGAGGTTCATACCATTTCTTGTCACAGGATAAGAACTTGCTGAGATAAAATGTTCTGCTCTCTCTCCAATATGGGCATCTCCATACTTTAAATTGGAAAACTGGAATTTTTAAGCTGCTGGATTTCTGCTTTTTGTAGAATTGTGAAGCTCATCAATTACAAAACTGCTTCTTACTTCAGCATCTCTGTGCTGCTAACTGGGAGTAGGTCCTGGATGTGAAGTTCACCAAGAATTCAGGTGTCAAGTCTGGCAACAGGAAAGAAGCAGCACTTGAATGGTTTGTATTGTGAGCTCAGGCATCCCTTCAAACCCTGGCTCTGCTCTGAATGCAGGTGTGTCACTGCTGGGTCCCATTCTCAAACACTGTCCAAAAGATGTGCTTTTGTCCCTGTGAAAACACTCAGAGCTCAAATGTGCTTGTTTGGGAAACTCCTAAATGACTATAAAACCAAATTTCACCTTTTGCTGAGCTGTGGTAAATTAATTTATAGGGGTTTCAAAATGAGCTAATCAGTTTTCAGGGCTCTGAAAATGCTTCTCATGCATTGATTGTCAGAAAACCTGATTAATTTGCAGTTTTTGCATATATCTCTACTACTGTAACATTCTAAATAATCTTAAACCAGTGATCACTTAAGCTTTCTTTTAATGCAGTTTCAATGCAATGAGTATACAAAATTCTCCCTGCAAGTAAGAGTTTTCTGTGTCTCTCTGCCTTAGACTTGCTTTTCAGAGGGTTTTGGAAATCTTTCCAATGTGTTTGTAAGGACATAGGCATTCAATTTTAGCCTGCTTTACTGAGAGCAATCAATGCAGATTTTTATCTTTTGATTGCTTCAAACACTTTCCTGTCTCTCCTTTTGGAGGAGAAGGGCAATATACAGTTTAGTCAAACCTGCTTTATAAAAGTTTTCTGTTTCTGGTATTCCTGAAAGGATGCTCATGGAAACCATAAGCACATACAATGCAAATACACAATACCATGAATACATTCAATACTTGGAAACCTCTACATACCTTGATACTTGTTTGAATTTCTTGTCCTGCTCCCTTTTATCCTTGAATACCATTTTAATTGACCCTTTGAACTCCCTCAGATGAGTTTAATTGCTGGTATTGATGAAGAGCACAAACTAAAAACTTATTCTGCAAAACCTGACAAAGAAGTTAAGGAGATTGTGAATTTTGACGGATACTTTTGACATTGGAATTTGACAGTGCAGTCACTATATTTTTGTCTAGCATCTCTTCCAAACCAGCCAGCCCGAACAGTCTGAACTGCCCAAGGACTCATTTTATCCTACAAATGTTTATGCAAATGTGTTCTGTACAAGTTAACATATTACATAAAGCGAGTTTTATTCTCAAGTTTAGCATTTCATTTTAATCAGTCTGTCATTAAAAATAACCAGTTGCAAATTAGCAGTGCTGGCTGACTCTCTTTAATCAATTTCCTTAGCAATTGTGAGGTTCAGAATTGCTTTCAGAGGCATTTAATAATGCCAGCATTACATTTATATGGCATCTCAGGACAAAGGAGTTAATCATGACACAGAATCCAAACTGCAGATTGACAGAAATAAATCAGAGGAGGGAAAAGAATTCCCACCAATATTATTTTACAGACAGTGGCATCTAATTGCCTTCTGTGTGTTCACCAGGACTGCTCTGAATCTTGTTTCTGAATGACTGATTGCTCAGCTCAGCTGTTAAACTGGATTTGCAGTTTATCTGAGGCTGTTGTGAAGTGAGTAAGCCTTGAAAATGAGTAGGCTGGTGTTGTACATCACTGCTGCTTGGCTGATGCAGCACATCCAGCCTCTGACATTATCCCAGGCATCAGAATCTGCTGTCACTGCAGGGCTGCAACCAGGAACGGGCTCAGGCCTCGAGCAGCTCAATATCCAAAGCCATTTGCTTCTGTAGGGTTTGCTTCTGAGTTTGTCCCAGGGATACCTATTGCCTGACAAAGAGATGTACAAACTGTGCAAACTGTGAAAACTGTACAAATTGTGCACTTGTTTGGCCACTGTGTTGAGCTGGAGCACCTCGAGGAGCTGTGGCCCCGTTCAGGTCTGATGTCCCACCTGCTGCTGGCCCCACACGTAACCTGTGTGTGCTGATGTGGAATCACCTCCGTGGTGCCTCATCTGGGCTACCCAAACCCAGAGGCCAGACAGAGTTAAGGGAATAAAAAGCAGTTCTATTCATTGAAGGGCCTTCAGGTACATTTGGGGCAGACAAAGCCCCCCAGGGGCTACACCCAAAATTGACCCTGGGTCATGGGTTTTCATATTTTTATATTTGGTCCATTTGCATAGTGGAGGTTAATCTTCCAATTACAGCTTCAGGTAATGAAGGCATTTACCCCAAGTTTGCTCCCCCCAAATCACTTTTGTTTCCATCTCTGGAGGCCTGAGGCAGTGAGGGGTCCTCGATTGCCAGCCTGGAGAGGAATTGCTGTGTCTGCCCAAAGTGGGGAACAGCAGCTCCCACTGTGTGTGGAGTTTGGAGTTACACACTAGAGAACTGCAGGGTTACAAATACATGAGAAATAGAAAACTTAAAATCATCTGTTTTTTCCTCCCTGCTTCTACAGCAGAGCTGAAGCTGTCCCCCATCATCCAAAGGTCCCCAAGGACAGGCAGGAGGCTCCAGAGTGCAAAGCACGTCCCTGTCCTCAGCTGTGCCCTCCTGCACCAGCTCCAGGCCAGTGCTGAGAGGGGAGCTTGAGAAGTTCCAGGCTTGGCTCACAGTGTGCCACTCTTCAAACACTGCAGAAGGGACAACGTTTTTGTGGTTTTTCATGATTTTTCAAGCTGCCTGAGAAATCAACTGTGCAGTCCAATCTCTTGGTTTTCAGCCTAGGATTAGCTTGGTGAATGCTATATTTCAAATGGCTTGTTTTTGGTGTTTCCCAACCAGGAATGGTTATTTGAGTGAAATATCAGCTGAACACGTCCCCAGTCACAGATTTGTGCTGACATATGCAGCATATTTGAGTCCAGCTGGAAGGACTAATGAACAATGCTTGTCACCATGTCTTATTTTTATTTAGAGAGAAAAAAAACCCACAAAAGATTTCATACATGTGTATAATATACAAATATATATTTATGAAGAGACATTGTTGTTTTGAAGTGGAGGTGAAATGTCCAACCTGTCATGAATTTGGTCTCTCCAGCATTTACCTGTGTTCTTATGGCTGTTTCTGGTGTTTGCTATGGGATGTTCTGACACCCCCTACTATGGCTAAAGAATAATTCAATGTCATTTTAGGTCACTTTCACACAAGAGCAGCACAACCCTGTAGTGGGAACTATATGCACTGGCAGCTTGCCCAGCAACAAACCCAGATTATTAATTGGGAAGCAGAAATGCAGGTGGGGAATACTGTGGGCACTATGTATCAAATGGGAGGGCTTGACTTCAGGAAGGATTTTTTTTTTTCTTGAATATCTCAAGATTCTGCTTATTTTAGTTTTGATGCTATCTGGCTAAAATATTTTCTTCGTGATTGTACATTAAAATTTAAATAACTCTTCTTCCCATAGCCATTGCTTATGGGCATAATTTGAAGCAGCTGATTAATTTCTCCATCTTTTCTACAGAAATCAATAATAGACCCTGAGAAGATTAATATTTGTGAAAGAAAAGATGATATAACAATAATAAATCTTTTGTGTGGTTCATATGTCTTCTTCAGTTACCAGGACAGAAATGATCAAGTTAAATATGGTGCATCTAAAAGATTGGTTGTTGGCTGTGGGGCAGAGCCCAGCAGTGCTGGGAGAGACAGGTGAGGTCTTTTTGGTGACGTTGTGAGGTCATTTTGGTGACATTTGAGGTCTTTTTGGTGATATTTTGAGGTCTTTTTGGTGTCATTGGGTGGCCCCAGTTCTGCAGCAGAGCTCCTGGAATTCCTGCCTTTACTTTTAAATTAAATTCCTGGACTTTTAAAATCTCTGCAGAAGTAAAATAACTTTTATATTTTCCACTGGTTTGGGTGTTTATTTTTTAATCACCAAACCCACATAAAGTTAAAAAAGAAAGCCCTCTTTGAAATGATGTTTTGAGGAACATGTCCCCTTCCAGTTCTTTTAGCGTAATTGACAGGCCATAGAAACTCATCTCCCAAATGTTTCATGACAAATGCTTTGCCAGGACGGCTGAGCAGGCTGCACTAAAGCCGGGTCCCAGCTGACATGTGAATAATCTCCACCCTGAACAATTTGGAGCTGCAGTGAAAGTGTTGTCGGATAACAGATGGGTGAGTCCATGCCACACAGCTGAGGGAGTTGCAAGAAATTCCATGTGGCTGGATTTTATTATTTTTTTTTTTCCAAAGCCTCTCTATTGCTGCCTTGCCACGGAAACCTATTCCCCCAGCTTTCAAAGTGAGAAGGAAACTTTATTGTCTACTTAATCTCAAAGTCCTTTTCCACCAGAAGTACCTGGAGAGCAAGGGACAGAATCTATGCTGAGACACAGCAAAGCAGTTTTCCTTCACTCGAGAGGTTTTCTTTGTGAAGTCAAACATCCATCACAAAGGTTGTTTTTACTCCAGTGGTTCTGGCTCCCTCCTTCTAACCAGGTAACAATGTCAGCTGAGCCCAGCTGCACAGAGCAATTCAGATCTCCTTGTGAGGTCCTGCCCTCCCGTCTCTCTCTCAGGGGTCACAACAAGACTGTTCTTCGGCCACAGATTTCCATACCAAACAAAATTCAGGCTCTGTGGACTAGGAAGGTTGACTTTTATCCTTCAGTTTCCTCTTTGCAGCTTCCCCACAGACTCTCTTTAGAGGTTATCCTGGCAAACAGATGAGAGAAGAGTAAAGCAAAAAAGAAATCAGAAGTCGAAACAAAAATACTCAGAATTGTCTCTGGAGTGGGGACTCCCCATGGCAAAGCACAGGTTCCCAACCAGTCTTCCTAAATTCCACAACAAAGAAAGATGGTTTTGTGCTGAGCTGAAACACAGGAAAAGCTGTAGAAAGCTGACTTTGAGAGCTCTAATTCCTCCCGGGCTCCTGGCTGTGAGTGGGATGAGGACAAAGTGCCAATTTCCGAGCTGGAAGGGGAGCTCTCAGTGCCCTGTGTCTGCAGCAGCCTGCCATGGGAGCTGGGAAAGGGAGAGGCTTCTGGCAAGAGCAGGAAGGGATTTTCACTGGGACCAAAGCTGCCTGTTTCAGTCTCACTCCTGAGGTACGGCCTGAGCAACTCAGAGGTTGATGAGGATGTTCAAAGTAACATCTCTTTGTGTTTCTTTGGCAGATTTCTGTTATTTTTCCTCTATTTTTTTAATTTATTTTTTTAGGAGTGGTGGTGGTGGTGTTTCCCTGATCCTGGGGCCATTCTCCATTCGGAGTGTGAGGAGCTGCTCCAGGAGCTGGGTCCTGAGCTCTGGGATGTGCTGCTGGATGGAGGGGGCAGCAAAGGGCACTGCCAAGTGCTCAGGAAACTGCTGAGCTTCAAGTGCTTCCCCTGAGCTGTGCTCCCTGAGCTGGGCTGCCGCCTCTGGAGAGGCCTCTCACAGGAGAGGGGATGCAGAGGACCCCAGGTGCCTCCTTCATCACTTTATTTTTCTGTTCAGCTCCTTTTCACTGAGTGCTTTAGGCTTTGAACAGAGCTTTGAAAGCCATGGGTTATTTCTGTGCTCAGACAGGACTGCAGGAGATGTGGTGCTGGGTGGAGGCAGTTGTGAGCTGTAGGTTGACACTTTTGTACTGCAGGGAATTTTCTTGTGTGAGAATAAAGTTTTTTATTTCCAGGTGCATCAAGTTTCCGTTGGACTTTGCAAAAAAGACTAAGTTGGCTCAAGTGAATTATATGACATCAGTTAAATGATGTTAATGCTGTTTTAAGGAACAGCTTTCAAGATTTTTACAAATGGAATTTGGTTGAATTTTTGCAGCTTTATAATTTTTTGAACACTTCTATATCCACATTTATGTTTTTTTCCCTTTGTTGCCTAACAAAAACACTACTGAAATAATTGATGAACATATGTAATACAACAGCTTTGTGGACCTCTGCTGCCACTAGATCACTTTTAACAGGGTGTAAATGTCATTACATAATTCTATTTTCATTGATTTATACAATCAGAGGTGTTTTGTTTCATTCTTGTAATGGTGTAGTGTTGCGAGCAGCAGCTCCTCATACTTTCAACCTGAGAAATTACTATAATGTTTTTAGTGTGAAGCATCAGGCAGTTTTAACTTTAATTATTGGGAGTCTCAAGCTTCATAGCCTTAATCTTGAAATATAAATGAAATATAAGCATTAATATTTATTTATTGGTATTATTCATAAAGTGCAACACAGATGTCTGTGTCCAGGGATTTCTTTCAATTTTTAATATATACTTTTAAAACAGGACAAAATTAATAATTAAGAAATTCCTCACATATCTAAATTACACCAGATAATATAAAGATGCACATTATAGCAGCTCACAAGAGAATACTGCTTGAGAAAATTTTCAACATAAATTTGTCTGATAAGGTCAAAGTAATGCTGCTGACAGTAGAATAAGGAAGAGGAAATATTTAGCTGCTTCCAGGCATCTTCATGTTAAGTCAAATAAAGAATAACAAGAACAACTCAAGATATATAAGGGGGAAAATTCACTGAGAGGGAAAACACAGAAAACGTTTTTGTGCTGTTTGTACCCTTGTATGCTCTGCGGCTGCTCTAGCACATGGAGGTTGTTTTCCACGTTAGCTGAGGCTGGATAAAGAAGCAGATTTTTTTTTCTCTGGGTCATGTAAATGCACCCTTTCCAACCCAAAAGCACAATCAGAGTGAGGGCTAAGTCCTGACACTCACAATTTAAATACACTTTCATGTTTACTTTCAACTTTATTCACCGTGGATAAGCCTCAAAATTGAACTCAAATTGAAGGTGTGGGGTTTTTCTCCTTAGCATCCCCAGAAAGAGCAGAATTTGGAAACCACCCTTGTGCTTCTGGATGTTGGATAAATATGGATCAGATCTAAACTTTGCTGGTCTCTGGTGATGTGTGTAGGAACAGTTTTTAAAACTATATAAGGATCTAAATCCAGATGTGAACGATAAAGGAGTTTACAAGGCAGAGGTGAATATTCACTTGCTTGTCCCTAATTCCTGGACTACTCACTCTGTTCCTGTGTATGAGACTGTGCAGAGTTCACAGCTTAAACATTTTTCCTCTAGAAATGGAAGCTGCCTTTTGCAGGCCCCTTCTGCAGAGCACTAGTTGTGTCCCCTTTGATTATTACTCATTAACAGGAGTGGCTGGCTCAGCACAGGGCGCTGCTGCTGCTGCTGCTTGTGAGCTCAGGAGCAGGACTTGGTGGCTGAGCTCTTTCCAAAGGATGTTCTCTCAGATTAACCCCAGTCTGTTCCTCCAAGAACCCACTCAGAGCGCTGCCCTGCGTGCAGAGTCTGTCTGGTTTTCTCTCAGTGAATTATCTCTCGTGCTGCAGAAACAAGGGAAGAGAATAATTCTGTCCTGCAGGCAGCTCCCTTGGGTCCAAGTACCTGTGCTCTAGGAGCCTCCATGTGCTCTTTGAGACAGTTTGTGAGCTTATTTTGGGGAAAACGAGCCTTTATGGGCAGTGTCCTGGTGGTTAGGGAGAGTCAAGTGCAGGGGAGCCGCAGTGAGGGGAGCAGAACGAAGGGAGGGGAGCAGGGAGTGCAAAAATGCAGCAGCTCCAGAAGAAATGGGAGCAATGAAAGGAAAAAGTAGCCAAGATCTTAGGAACAGAGTAGGAAAAGTTCCCTCAAAGCAAAGTTTATCCTGCTCCTCTTTTGGCATTTTTTCCAGCCTTTCCTGAGGCAGGAGTTGTAGGCTGTAAGGATGTTTTTCTTCATGTTTCTCCCACCATACATATTGCTTTTCTGATTCTTTGAGTGCATTTGATATCTTTCCGTTTCAGAATCTATTCTCATTTCATTATTTTTGTCTGTATTTCCTCCTGGTTCATATGGACTTTATGCATATTTCAGGATGTTTTTCATATGATATGTGAAAATATCTCTACTTATTTCCTGCATCTAACATGGCAACGTGACATATTGCTTATTGTTCTGGGTGCTTTCAGTCCCTGTTACAGAGACTTATGGACAGGCAAGCTGAAGTTAATTTTATAAATAAGATTTATGGATGAGTATATTTGTTGGATTACTGTAATTGATTGTTAGGGATTGGACAGATTTTTCTTTTACTGGGGTAATTATATTCAATTCTGTGCCTGGCATCGTGTGTTAAATCCAAGTTGTGGGCTAAGTTTGAGAGTCACGACTGAAGCCTGCTGTGTGTATTGCTGCACATCAGCTCTGTCTGCAAGATCCTGATTGCTCCTTTCAGTCTCAAATGTCACTGCCTTTTCCAGCCAAATCTGAGTGAAAACTTCCTTTCTGAAACTTAAAATCCTACAATAAAACAGTGAGAAAAAAATGTAGGATCCAGCCTTGTGCATTCAAGTAGCATTTTGTGTATCCGAGGGCCATTTCAGACTGAGTTTAATCCTCCAGCATTCCCCAGGGATGAAGATTTGGGAAGATCCTGAGGGATAATCCAGGCCTCAAGTGTCTCGCACGGGATTACACAAACAGATTTGTGTTCTGAGGGCGAGTTATTGTGAGGTGTGCTGCAAAATAAACACAAAACTGGTCACTTGCTTTGGGTAGCTTTTCTGGAATTTGGAGTAAGTTCCTTGGTTTGTACTCCGTGCTGGGGAAACCCTTGGGGCTGCATTTCCCACTGCCCAGAGTCCTCTGCATTCATCTGAAATCTGCTCCCAGAGAGGAGTTAATGGTCTTGAACCTCTCTGATTTCAGTACTGCTCGGGCTGATCTCTTCAGGGGCCGAGGAGGGAGCATGGGCTGCTGCCTGGAGCAGGCATCACTGCTCTCCACCTTTGTGATCCAAAGGAGGCCTCGTTGTGCAGGACTCCACCGCTGCAATGCAGATTAAACCCTCAGTGTTCACCCTATCTCCGTGCAGCAGGAAGACGTGCAAGCAATTTGACAAAGCTGAGTGCAGATTGAATTCCCTCCACGCTGCAGGGCTCTCACACACCAAATCCTCTCAATTCTTGGCAAGAAACAGCGGCCTGAGCTCCTGCCTGGATGTCACTGCAGAAAGACACACGCTGCTCTGCCCTTGACTTGCAACTTCTGCAAACCTTGGGCCAAGTTCGGAGACTCTCCATGGAAAATAAAAGCAGAAAAAATAACTAGTTAGAATTTTGGGTTGTTTGGTTCTGAGCTTATTTTATTTTTTTTTTATTTTTTTTTAGCAAGGAGATCAGTTATCATTTTCTATAGGAATCACTTGTAGACATTATTAAGAAATTAATAAGAGCTCAAGGTCTTTTAGGCAATAGAAGATTGAATGATACCCTTTTCATTTTGGATTACAGTAATTTATGTAATGTCAGACCTGACAGCATGGGCTGTCAAACTTACTGTCTCAGGTAACTCACTTTTTATATAAGATTAATTTCTTTGAGGTTGAATCATAAGGTCTTTGTTCTTTCATGACTAAGATTGTGTGCTGGGATTCCAGCACTTTGTCAACGTTTTTAGACTTCTTATTGAGTCATTTGTATCTTCATTTACACTTATTTTTTCATGAAGTATTCCTCCTCTATTTGATAAAATATGCTCAACATATCTTAATGTTCCTTAATGTTCATTAAATATGAGAAAATTTCAGGATATTTCTCACCATTAGGAAAATAAAATACTAGATTATCATATTTAAAGGCTAGATTAAAAAAATAATAATAATTGAGGAAAAAAATTATTAGTCCTTTTTTTTGTCCTTTTCACTGCTAGACAGGCACAAAAGAATCCTGAATATTTTACTTTGTTATCCTATTTTCATATAGTGTATATATATATATATATATAAATATATATATATATATTCATTCCACACATTTTTTTTTGTGAGTTGCAAGAAATTGTTAGGAATGTCTTTCTGTTTAGAAAAATAATGGGCAAAACTTCAGCATGGTTTTAGTCCTACGAATTTTCCCATGGAGGTATGAATATTAACAATGCTGAGAAAGTGCTCAGCAAAAACAGATGTCTGATACCCAGAAACTGAAAACCCCATGCTTGCATCACAGTCACTGTGTGCACTACAGTTGCTTATTCAGCCCAACCTATCAGCATTTTAAATTTGTTAAATTTTCAGATTTTGTTGACTTTAGTACTTATGTTTTGCTTAACTTTCCACTGGTTATCACAATATAAACCTCAGTTTGCTGCAGCAGTCGTTGTGTAGAGGAACTGCATTGCTCCAGCTGCAGTAACTTCACTCCTGTGTGGAGAAGTGAGCTCCTGAGCCCAGCATGAGAGATGCCATCTGTGGATTGTGACAGAAAATGCAATGAAATCCAGTGAGGTTTGCTCTGGGTGCTCAGGACAAAATTGTATGGCTCTTAATTCGTTGTTTTGGTCATCAGAGTGTCCCTGGGAGGGTTTGCAGATCAGCAGGGCCCAAACCCAGAGGATCTGCTGCAGCCCCCACTAAAGGGTGTGGGTGAAGAGCGACCCAGCTGCTCGTGGAGCATCTTCCTGTGGTGCACAAGAGGATATTTTTTACCTTCCTTAAGAAAGATTCCACTTTTAGTCTTGAAGTAAAGAGAATAGCATTTGCACACAGAAATTTAAAACCTACTTTTCTGCTTAGGCTGATTAAGAGAACTTATTTCGAGTCATATTAACGTACCTTCATTTAATAAGCAAGTATTTTCATTAGCACATTCCATTTCCATTTTCATTATGCCTCCATTAAAGAGAACTCTAGAACTATTTGCTCTGTGTCCAACAGTGATGGCAGCAAGTAAGCACATTAAAAAACTGCCTCTCAACCTGGTACATTAAGTAATGAAATCGGAAGGCAAGAGACAGGGATTTGGGGTGTTTGTCAGCCTCTGACAATTTGAAATCAATAACAATTTGATCATCTTGAACTATACTAAAGACCATTTCCTAGCTGGTTTTTCCTCAGCCTTACTGCTTTAGCCATATTTTCCTTTACCTCTTAGCTGAAAAAAAAAAAACCAACCAAATAACAACAACAACAATAAAAACATCAAAAAAACCCACCAAAAAAAAAAAAACCACCAAAAAAACCGACCCAAAACTATGCAACAGAGGGCACGTTGGTGTAATTAACAAAGGAGACTGTATTGAGTGGGATAAAGGTAATGAGGAACAAATTATCTTGTTTATTGCCTTCACTGTCCAAATCCAAATCTATTTTCCTGGCAGGCTTGCAAAGGTAGATTCCTCCCCATTTCTCAGTGGAGCCTGGCTCATGTGAGGGATCACATTAAATAAGAGATTGCTTTTGTGAGTGGAGGTGGGTCAATAGGAGCATTTAGAAAATAGAGGTTGTTTATCAGCTTTTGTGGTACAAAATGCACAAATGCTTTGGGAAATTTGGATAAAACAATGATGATTATAAAACTCTAAAGCTTCAGAGTTCAAATATGGAGTAAAAGCCATGTTAGTTCATAAGTTAAGTTGTATTTCTTGTGGCTATGCTATGTATTTAGGTGTTTGCTCTTTGTTATTAGGGGTGTCTTGTCAGAGGCATCCCTTTAAGTGTTTTACATATCAGGAGTCCTTAATAGTGCATGAAATTTAAAAAATACACCAAACTGCCAATATTTGAGAGTAAAGTGTCACACAAGGCAGGATGCACACAGTGTTATTTATGCTTATCTAACGTTTATTTGAATTTATTTTTTTTAAGTGCAATTTGCATATGTTCCTGATAGGGGAAGAAAAATTAACAGCACTTTAAATACAAAAATAGATATTTTTAGGAGGATTTCTAGAGCAGCTATTTGTAATATTTTCAATCTTTGTGCTTTCCAGCCACTCGAGGAACTTTTGCATAGTGACCTCAGCTGAACACAGTAGCACTTTCAAAGGAACTTGTTCAGAAAGTGAGAACAGAAGGATCTGAGGACATGAATTCCTCTAAAAAGCAAAACATATTTTAATATTAAGTATATTTAACAAGAAGTAGGCTTGCTGTTTCTTCAAGTTGTTTATAATTAGGAATTACTTCATATTTTCACTTTGATGTTCAGCTGAAGAGCAGGACACATTTCAAATCATCAGTGTTGTTGACTGGAATGATAAAGTTTGATGATGAATGTATTTCATGGCAAGGTAATATCAAAAAAAAAGGGATTTTGTGGAGAATTAATGTTCATTCCTTAATGATGATCCTGTCTGTGAGTCAGGCTTTGGGTGAAAGCAGAACTGCTAATGGTGGTGGAAACTTCTGGTTTGCTCAGCAGTACCTGGGTCAGTCTTGATGAGATGTGAAGCCATCAGTCTTTGGTTTAGGCTAAAAGAGAGGATGCAGGATTAAACTTCAGCCTCTTGATTAACAGAATTAATTATGGAAATTAATGCAGTGAGCCCATTAAAGGGAACCTTTGCTCTCTGTGGAAGCAACTGCACTATAGGCTCACTTGCTTTGTTGAGATAAAAAATGTTCCCATCTGTTTTGCTGATGTGAGGACAGCTGCAAAGTCCCCCAGAGGGAGGGAGCAGTTACAGAGCTCTGAAATCATGGATCTGCAGCTTTGGTGCCCAGCCTTGCTGGTAATTCTGTGAACTTCTGCAAATCAGTCACTGGAAAATGGATTTTGATAGTACAGCTTGTAAGATTGCAAGGTCAGACCTGCTTGAAAATGATGGCAATGGTATAGAACACAAGTCTGCTTTATAAAGAGCAGCCCAGTAAATCCTGATGGTTTTTTTCATGTGCTCATTTGTTCAGAGTTACTCTCTGGCAAACATGCTCTATTAGTAGAGGTAATGGAATTAATTTTCTTCTCTGTTCATCAGCTGGCAAGAGGACACTGGAATTTGTAAAGACTTGACAAACACTGCTGAGTTTTCTATTGTTAAATGAAAAAAAAAAAAAAGTGCCCATTATTACCTTTTCTAGTCAAAAGTCTTCTTACCTATAAGTGAACCTACGGAAGGGGTGTCTGGAGGTCATCTCAGTCCAACCCAAAATTCACAAACCTGTCAAGTCCATCTTAAGCTCATGTGGGTTTTAAACATTCTAACCCACTCCGTGGCATCTGCATTCTTGCTGAGAACAATACATAACAGAAAAGTTACTGTTTATTGAGAGGCACTTGCCACATTACGAGATCAAATCCTTAATTGCTGCGGTATTCAGCAATTTTTTTTTGAAGTAGTTTCTTTGAAAGAACTATTTCAGAACAAATATGTCAAGCAAATAGGCTTCTAGCTGAGGCCTGGTTTGATGTTTCAGTCATTCACTGTCACTGTTGAGCCTTGAGGAGAAGGCCTTTCTTTTATTGTTCTTTACAAACAAGCTAAAATAGCATGTTTAAAGGAGTTCAGCTGTAAAGTAATGCAAGTGAATTTAGATTCAGTGCTCTGGGAATATCAGAATCAGTAATTGCAAAATATGTTTTAGTTTCAGCAACTGTTGAGTTTCTACTACCACAAAAGTTGTTGATTGGAGAGAGGTTGGATCCCCAGGTGCTCTTTTCTGGCATATCAGACCCCTCAAGACAGCAAAAATACAGCGAGGTATGGGTTAAGGATATGGCCCTTCAAAATGGTCATTTCTGATTCCTATAACACTGAAACCAGAGGCGTTGAATTTCTGCTGCATGATATGGTGGAAAATAAGATGCAAATGAAAACCTAAGGTGGTGACTTCAGTGAATAAAAGGGCTCATGATTGTATAAGATTACAATAATTGTGTTGTTCTCAGCAGAATCTTTTCTGAGCCAACCACAGTACAAATGTTTCTGGAACATCATTTCTCTTTTTCCTTAAGAAGAAGAAAAAAAAAAAAAAGGCAAAAAAACTAGTGATTCTGCCTCCTCTTTGGGGATGAAATTATTTCCTTGACAGTTGGCAAAGGCAGAAGATTCACAAGTCTCAGCAACTGTTTTCCTGGTGGAAAAATCTAAGTGAAATGATGAGAACATCTGGCAAAGCTCTTAAATAAAACAGTACTTTGAAACAGAACTGATTCAGTGTATCCTAGGACGTTACATCAGTGACATTAGAACAATTAATATTCAAGACGTGTTTAATTGTAATTATACTCCACAGATGTTCCACAGGAGAAAGTGGAACGTTGTGCTTTCAGGTTGAGCTCTCATGCAGGCACACTAATACAGTGGCACTTTACTTTATCCCTATAAAAAATATTAACAAGATTGACTGTTAAACCAAAATTGTGCATGGGAATCTCAGCAGCAGCCCTCAGCCAGCAGTGGGGATTGTGTAAACAGTGAATATATTGTTTTATGGACTGCATTAGGCTGAAAAATTCTGCTCGTGGGGCCACATTCCTGACAAAGCCTTTGTGCTTGAGCCTGGTCTGATGGGAGGATAATGGGAGAGAAATCCAGGATCTCCAGGCTGAGGGAATATTCTGATACTTTTAGCATTAACCTCTCTTGGTTTTTTGGAGCCTCTGCAACATTCACTTGATATCAACTGAAATCAAGAATGCTGCTACTTCAATGGGAAAATGACTCCCCAGTAATGCAGTCAGTGGGAAAAAAATTGGGATATTAGTAGCCTATTAAAAATTAACAGCATTTAATGGTGCCTCGGGGGTAAAGCAAGGTTGAACAGGAAACCCTGGGGACATTTCCTAGCCTTCAGTACTTGAATTAGGAATTTTAGCACCATTTTTAGCAGTGGAAGAATTTGGTTTGTATTAGGTGGTTATGGGCTGGGTATAATTCAGCTAAGAATGCAGGATATATGTCATTTAAGACAGCTGTGAGAAATCATTGCAATTTAGTGTTGAAAATAAGCAGTTACCAGATCAAAATACGTATAGGTACCTATACTATTGAGGACAAAGATTTTTGTACTTTTGTATTTCCTGTTCTCAAGAGGTTATATTTTATAAGATAACAAATTCTCAATTAACAGAGTATCAAGCAATATCCATTTCTCTTTCTAAGAAAAAGAAGTCAGTCAGTATTTTTGTTACTTGCTGAGGTCAAAAGTACAGCCACCACTCTGGATGAAAAAAACAACTTCATGAAGTCCCTTGGGAACCCTGTAAGTGAGCTGAAGTGCAACCTTAACTCATCTGAAAACAAAAAGTGCTTTTACAGGAGATCTGCACTTGAGATTTGATTAAGAAAAAAGGAAATAATGCACTCTGACTCCATCAAGCTCCCAGTGAAGAGCTGCAGTTAACACACTGCTAGCTCTGTTCCACTCCTATTTAGCCACTTGTTAATTGTGAACAAACAGTTACAGTAATTCATGCTTCATGGGTAAAATTTATGGGCATAGACATTTAAAGTCCAAGAGTGAAATATACTTCTGAGTTCCAAGAAATGAGGATAAATTATTAAAAACTCCCGATTCCAAACAACTTGAAAATGTGTCCAGTACTACTAATTAAAATTACTCAGCTGAGCATCTGATTTTAATTAACTGAATGAGGTTGTGATGGATGTGGTGTTTGTCATTTTGTCTCATTTTTCATATCCAGTGAAACTTCACACTTGCTTTCTCAAACTGCGAGAAAAATAAGTGTTCTATTATTTAAATAGATATCTCTAAAACCACCTTTAAATAGATATTTTTAAAACCTGTGTAAATATACGAGGTGAGTTTTTCATAAAACTGAAGTGTTCACTGCATAGAGTACCTAAAGAAATCCTTTGGGTTTAAAAACCCAAAGAATTAGGAGGGTGGTGTTTCAGCAGATCAATGTTTTTTACCTTCAACCCTCAAAGTCTCAGAGGTGCACAGTGTAACTTATCTGCTTGCAATACTGTTTAAGTGGTAGCTATTTTCATATAGTTGGTGATTTGTGCTGCATTTGGCTCTCTATTGAACTGAAATAATATTTACACCTCTACCCAGACTGTGATTTCTCAGTAAATTCTTTCTTTTTTCATTTTTTACCTAACCAAGCCCTAAGATTTATTAATCAGCTTCATGTTGGAATGAGGGGAGAGAGGAAGAGAGAATGGAAAGTAGTATTTCCTCCTCTAACTTCTATTTCTCTTACCTAGCAGTTACTGAACTCTGTTTATGCAGAAAATGTTGTGTAATACTGTTTAGTTCTGCTGACTGTAGTTTATAGAACGGCTCTAAAAGCAGCAGGAGTTTCCAAATTCCCCTCTTCTCATGCAGACAGCCTTGTGGGACTTCTCTTTGACTGAAACAACGTGAATTAGGGTTTTGTGGGGTTTGTGTTTCAGATTCTCCGGCTTCTTTCTCTCATCACTTTTAAGGTCAGAGAACAAAACCAGTCATTTTGGAAACTGCTGGTTTTTGAGGGGATGAACTGTCGTTAGTGTGGTGGTTTTCCACGAGCTGCTGGGGGGGTTTCAGCCTCTTCAAGCTGATCTCCTCAGGCTGGGAGACTCCTCACCTTGGGACTGGATTTTGGAGCTAGATCCTGGAAAGGCCATCCTGGGCAGGGCAGGGAGGGGCAGTGCCAGGGCTGCTGTCCCAGGTGCTGCTGCCACCGAGTGTCACCTGTAGGACAAGGCTGTCCTGCACAGCAAGCTCAGCTTAAGCCCGTGGCTCAACATTTGGCAGGTGATTTTAGGCTGAAGCATCTTAAATTTGATCCAGGAGCTTATCTGACCTGCTCTCAAGTGATAACAGGAATCAAGGTTAGTGAGTTTTCTTTCCTCTGTAGGTCAGGGCAGAAGCTTCTGAGACTGGATGGATTTTCATATGTGCTTTTTAATACTTATTTCAGTAGCATTTCAATAAAAAAAAAAAAAAACTCTTATTTGCAAAACAGGGAAATAAAAGTCCAGATGTGCCAAAATTCCCACATGAGTTGTCATGCTTGTCAGCCGTGTAAGCCTGTTGACATCTTGTAAAACACAGTAGAGAAATGGTACTATTTAGTTTGAAGTTGTCTCCAAACATAAAAGTAATATAATTGGAGCTTAAAATAAAGGGAAAATATGTGTTCTGTTCAGAGCTAATTGCAATCAGAGACTTTTTAGCTCAAGATTTCTGTTATGGTTATTGGTGGTGGCCTGGATCTTTGAGACTCTTGCATAAAGTTCCACACCTCCCCTTCTTGGGCTGTGTGACAGGGACAGTAATTAGCACTAAACTCCAAGGCAATTTATTTTCATAAAATTAATAATAATGAAGATAATTTCATTTTTGAAAGCAGCTCTGTGAAAAGCCATCTCAGATCGCTGCGTGGAGATCTTGATTATACAGAGAAGAGGAGCTATTCACAGGAGGGAGTATTAGCACAGCCACATTCCACTAAAAACACTCTTAGTCTTGCCAAGTTTCTGTGCACAAAATGATATGCATGCTGTGCTGATGTTATTAGTTTCCATCCTTCAAGCTGCTGCAGTCCCCTCTGTATAAATCTATCCTGAAGAATCTTTATATGCCAAGGAATATGATCCCTAACCACTTTAAAGTGTGATGCATTTAAAAGAATGCAAAACAAAGTGTGTTAAAATCCAGAAAAGGAGACTGGGCAGATGCCTATTTGAATTATTTCTGTTTCCTATCTGTGAAAATTGAATGGACTGACAGTAGAAAGAAACATTTAACTGGTTTTATTATATTAACTTTTATTTCATTTGCTTGTCTTTAAATTCTATGGGTTCCATAATCAAAATCTTGAAGTGAAAAGCATCTTGAGACATTATGGAGTGAATGTATAAATTTTAACCCGATTTGAGAAATACTGCTCTTGTTTTCTTTCAAAGCAAAGTATTATGTGGCTCATAATGTCACTGCAACATGTAAAAATAAATCACTGTATTAAATTGGTAGGCTGACAGGCCTTTTAGTTCATGAATTTATGGTGCCTGAATGCCTTCCTGAGCAGAACATATTGGATCAGACATATTTTGTGAGTCTGCTTTGCAGCCTGAGCCCTGAAACCATCATCTCATGGGGAAGGGAGGAAGAAGCTTTGGTCTCCTCCATTTCTTATTCCTGAGCAGCTAAACTGCATCCACAGCCTCCCAGTTCTCACGTCGTGTGTTAAAATGAGTGCACATGGGTGTAAATATCATCAGTGGATGTAAATATCATCAATGGATATAAATATCATCCGTGGCATTTACACATTGATGGAAATGATTGGTCAGTGGAAGACAAAATATTCATGAACACTTGTTGAAACATGATTGTTGGTTATCAAATTTTAATGAATAATTGCATCAGCTCTGGCACACTATTTCCAAAATTTAGATAGTTTATTTTACTGTTTGTGGTTTTTTTTTTTATTTACAGCCTTTTTCATTCCTTTAATAATTTTTTTAATCTTTCATTCTTCTGCAGAGTCACCAGATGGAATTGGATCATTGTCTAGGTTTTAGGAGTGATATGTGGAACTCAAACCACCCCAGATTGTTGCAGGTGTGACAACCCTGATCCTGATGAAGGTAAGTGGTGGAAAGATTGAAGCTGAGGCAAAAAAAAAAAAAAATCATCTATCCAGCTAAACAGGTTAGCAGAAGACTGTTTTGTTCCCATTGCTCACATTTTATTCATGGATCCAGAAAAGTTAATGGTCAGGATATGTAGCTGCACATTTGACATGTTTCACATGTTTATTATAAATTTAATGTGACTAAACTTTGTTATCTTCTACTCGAGGATGCCCGCGGTATGTGATTCGTTTTGATTACTTGGTACAAAAGTTTCTGGTGATATAACCCCCACTCTTCATTGTCCCAGATTCTCATTTATACAAATTTCTTGTATCATGAATTTTGTACAGATTCCTGACAAGGCCCCCGATGTCACTAAGCTTGTTAAGGTCTGTGCTGTTCCATGTGGTACATCTAAAGTCAATTTTAGTCGCGTTTGACCACTGTGCAGATGGAACATTATTCATGCATTAGACTTCCTAAGTGGGCTAGAACAGAGCCTTACACTTATTCCTTACAATTGTATCTGCATTTCTGTATTATATATGGTTCAGTAACCTTTTGTGGAAGAGCAGAAGATGCCTCTGGAGGCAGCACAATGTGCATCAGAACTGATTTATACCGTAACATCTGTCAGCTTTTCCCTAGGACCGAGTTGTGCCAGGATACACATGTCATCTTTTCTAATGACTTACCCAAAGACAGAGGCTGGCTGTGGGAAGAGGTCCATCACAGGAATGAGCCTGATTCTGCTGCCATTTTTCCAAGGAATACTGTTCAATGCACATTTTTTGGTGCAGGGATTTGTAGCTTGCAGTTTAGGGAGCGTTTTGCCCACAGGGTTAGCATTTTTATTAATGATCTTCTGAAAATGGGGCATAGAGATGCTGTTGGAAAACGTGGAAAGCAAACATGCAAAGAACTTTGAAAACATTCCAAAGAGCTTAATTTTCCTTCTGAATTTTAAAAAAAATTCCTCCAACCAGCATCCATTTCTCTCGGTGTCTCCCAGTAGCAAACAGAAGAGCTCAGAATTGCCCATATATTTTGTATTTTATAGCCATGGACTTGGAACTGGATCTGTTGAATCTCACATGAACATTTTGCCTGCATGGATCCTGTATGTCCTCATCATTTTGGGTAACCTTTATTCAGTGTGCCAGGTGAGTGACAGTCAGAAACTCACAGGAGTTACCTAAAGTCTAAAAGATTTACAATTCTCCTCTCAGTTTTATTTCCATTACCCCTTTATTCTAGGCTTTTTGTCTTAGTCTTAATTGCAGTTTGCATCCTAACTGCAGAACCCTTCCATAGCAAACACCAAATACTAAAGCACCCTCTGCTATAAAATAGTCACATTTTAGCTGGTGAGTCCAATCACAGAGAGGAAACTGAAAAATTGATCAGATCCACAAATGTTCCTTTACAAAGGAACATAAACAGTGATTTCCTCCTGAAGAGTGTTTGTATTACCATAATTAATTTAATATTTGCAATATTACATAACCTTTCTTCAGTTCTGCTGACTGTGAATATGTTGTAAATGTGAGCATTTTGCCATGAGAGGTCTGATAATGACCTTTTTTTGTGCTTCAGGTAATCACCAGCTAAACTGCAGCAGTTCTGAATTAAGTGTGTAAATGAGCAGGAATTTTCTCTTTTCTCACAGGTGTCAAAATTATAATTTAACATAGAGGAGCCTTATTTTATCCTACCTAAAAATATCTCATTTGTAAGTAAATTTGCAGACTGTAAAATGCCATTTTATTACAATTTTCAATTTAAAATATTTTGGTTAGTATTAGTTAGACCAAATTATCATTTTTAGGGCTATCCATAATGCATGCATGTGTCCAAAGTAACAATTAAAATGAAACAGTAATTTAAGCTAAGCATGACTCCAGTTGTCTTCACAGATTTTAAGTCTGCTCCATATTTTGTGTCTTTTTGTGATGGCTTTACTGCTTTTATATTGATTCAGTTTAGCAGATTGGCTTATGTGTTAGAATGATTCGGGATGCTGTATTTTTTATTTTCCAATTTATCTCTCTCTTGTATGTGAAAACACTCTGTGTGATTGTAGGGCAGGTATTTGTGGGCTAACCAGGCCCAGCTCTATTTTAGGGATTGAGCAGAATGCTGCAGTGTAACAGTTCTGTACTTAGTGCAGGATTTGAGGTGAAGCTCCTGTTGCACCTGAGCTGCACTGGCTGTTCAGGGGGTGGATCATCTCACTGCCTTCTGGCAGCTGACTGTGTTCTAAATAATCTAATATTCATCAGTCCATGGGAAGAAATCTGATCTAAAGAGCTAATTAGCGTAATTAGTGGCGCTGTCTACAATGGGAGGCCTGGCTTCAGCCTCATGGAAAGCAGAGGAGAAGTGAAAGAAGAAAGAAAGTGAGTTTCCTGCAGTGGGGAGGGTCCAGGATTGGCACGTTCCCCTGGAACATGGCAGGGCGAGTGCTGGGAACCTGGACAAGCCTTTTTCTCTTTTTCTCAGGAATTCTTGCTTTGCTCTGTGCAATTCTTCACTGTGGTACTTAAAAACCAGCGTGGCATCAGTTACCAACAGCACTGCCACGAGGATTTCAGTTTGTGCATGGTCCATGGTCTCTGTGATGGAGTTTCCAAAAACACTTCCATGCTAAGAAAATTTTGTCAGAACAGCGTCCTTTAGCAGGCACACTAAGTTTCTTTGTGTGCTTTCTTTAATGCTTATTCATTTTGGAAAATGTTAGAACACAGGGACATGACAGGATCTTTTCTGTAATCAAAATGAAACAAGCTTATGGAGTCACAGAGTCCAGAGGTTGGAAAAGACCTCCAAGATCAAGTCCAGCCTTTGACTGAGGTTCAGGTGACACATTGACATTTCCCCATTATCACTCTGTCAACTAAACCATTGCACTAAGTGCTTTGTCCAGTTGTTAAGCCATTTTGTTGTAACAAGCAAAAAGGGAATTTACATTATTTTCTTTCTTTTCTTTATATTCACATTTTTACAAACAGCTGACCCTGTGCAGTCTAGTATTTGATCATTTAGTGGAAGCTCATTTGCCACTTTGGGGCCGGAGAATTATACTTTGCTCAATATCTAGCTCAAAATCTGTGCAAAGTGACTATATTAATGGCTTTCTAACTGTGGTTTAATTTAGATCTGTTAATTACTGCCATTTCTACAAGCATCCTTTGTGTTGCAATGCACAGAGAACAACATTTAAGAAAAATGAGTGCTGTGGGTTTCTCTCCTGAGAGGTCCCCAGCTGGAATGAATAATGGTGCCACATTACCCTCAGAAGGTCAGTGGGGTTGGAATGCTGTGTGGAGCTGGATCAGCCAACACTGACTTCCCATTCACTTTCTGTTCCAGCTGTCCTATGTACAAATCTTCAGACCAAAGCTGTGGGTATAATTCCTTTTATTGTTTTGGTCAAGGGAAAGGATTTTTTGCCTGTAAACATTCCAAAAAAACTTGTGTGTGGCTGCCAAGCCAAGTGTTCTGTCTGGAATTTGTGAGTTAATGAAAGAGCTGCTTTAGCCTTGGAGCTGGATTTCAAAACACAGAATCTGGAGAGGAATGTTGCAAATGTAATGTTACCCAGGCCTCTCCTAATGAGAATTTACATAAAGAATGACCTTGTGGAATTGCAGCAGTGTGTGGTGCTGCCCTTCAGGAGAATGGAATTGTGTCTCCAGACCAGAGCAACTTAAAAGTAGGGATTGGAAGGTTTTGGTCTTGGGGGACAAAGTAAGTGCATTTCACTTTCTCAAGCCATTCACTGTAGACTGAAGGAGCTCCTGTAGGTGGCTGCTAATAGAAAGGAAGGCTGAAGTTATTGGAATAAGCCTAGTATAGTGAAAAAAATGTACAGGCTTTGTTTCATTGTGCTTTTCAGTCAATGGAGAAATAATCACAAGGTGAATGCGTTTTTAGAGAGCAGTGGTACGTGTAAATAAAATAATAAAACAGGATGAAAAGCAAGATCTTATGCCTGAAACTTTCAGTATTCCTAGGTGATGGCTATTCCAAGTGGCTATATGCATAAGTAAATTATAAATTTACTTCTGAGACTGATATTGACCATGTTTAACCTGCTGTGGTCACTTGGATAAACAGACTGGAAGATACAGAAACAGATACAGAACAAGGACTCTCCCAGCTCTCCACAGTTTCCAGATGAAGAACTCTGTGATCATAGAGTCCCTCTATAGTGGTTGAGGAGACAGATGCACATCAGGGGAACGGTGGTGGTGTGAGAGGAATTGTGCTCTGCAAGTCCTGCATCTTATTTTTGGCAGTGCACAGAATCTGCAGGTCCTTTTAACTCCATTAAATGCTTGAAGGACAGCTCTAGGTTTAACAGTATTTCACTCTTATTCCTACCTTGTCAGCTCATGGAACAACTGTTTGCTAATTGCTTTAGGAGAAAAGATAAAAATCAAGACTGGTATAAATTGCAAAGCAGTATCTCAGAGTTACTGGCTGGAATCTTTCTTGATGTGTTTGAGTTTCCATCTGGATGTTTATATAATGTAAAGCATGAAATGGAAATGTAAGTGTATCAAAAATAATTAAAAAAAAAAATCGTTAAACTTATCTGGAAGGCATCTGTGTATATATGTGTATATAAATACATATACACACACAGAGATGTAGATATAGATACAGATGATATAGATATATAAATACACACACCAGAGTTCCTGGAGTGGGAATATTTGCTAAGTTAGGAGCTTACAGTGGTGCTAATTGCACTGGTCCTGCAATACATCACCATCATTGATGCTGAGAAAATTCTCCCCAGGCACAATGAAGGGTAATGTTTGATATTGAAACAATTCATTTATATTTTCTTCGGTCACTTTTATTTCAGTGTGAAAGTGTAATCAAAATGCAGGTTAGATTTTCTGGTGCCATGAGCTGTTTGGAGGTAGATTTATGAAAATGGCAGGCTTTTAAAAGCACACAGCTTGATCAGAAGAGATTTGTTACCTCAGAAAGCTTTGCAAGTCGTAAGCAATTGCCCAGCAGCCCTCTGAAAGAGGTTTGTCGGAAAATGCACATCTTCCTCCTCACAGAAGTGAAAAAAACTCGAGATAGAAATGAAGGGATTTCCACAGGGCCATAAACTGCGATTGGAACCAAGATTATTCTGGATTAGTTTGTGCTTCCTGCCCGGTGCCTGCAGTCCCCAGGCCTGGCTGGCACTGCTGGAATTGCTGGCCCTGGGAGCTGTTTCTCCAGAATGATGGTCATAGTTTACAGCCTCAGCTTATTCAGAAACAAGTGCTGTGCATGAGGTCTCCCTCTTTTTGAATCTGTCCAACATTTCACTTCTAGATATAAATTGTGATTGAATGATTTGGTTCAGATTGTTTCCAGAGAAAATGCTGGTTCTATAAATTGTTCTGTGAAATATTTCCATTTCCTTCAGCAAATATCAAGTGTTTTTCTGGTACCTGGGTGTGGGGAAGGAAATCTTCATTTCAATGAATATTACTGCTTCAAGCAATTGCATGCTGTAATACCTTTTATTTATCTGACTTGTAAAGGTTGAGGAGAGGATCAGACTTTC
This sequence comes from Phainopepla nitens, assembly GCA_013400175.1. NCBI lineage: Eukaryota > Metazoa > Chordata > Aves > Passeriformes > Bombycillidae > Phainopepla > Phainopepla nitens. The sequence goes on from VXBQ01005225.1 coordinate 384,203, forward strand.
ATTTCCTTCTGTTTCTGGTGAAGTTGAAAGTGATACTTTCACCAAGGTTAAGGGAAATAGGTTTTGGTCCTGACTGAAATCAGGGGTCTACGCCTGAAGATGTTCAATTCAGAGGAGTTCTGCTAGCAGCTGGATTGCTAAAATCCTGGGGTTCCTCGATTGCTGTGACCCAGCAAATCACCCCTTTCCTGAGGTGAATAGGGCATGGAAACAGCACCTGGCCTTCATGCCTTGCTCAAAGTTCTCACACAGAGATCAAATAAACTGTTTTGGAAAGCTGAGAGAGATTCAGTGGCTATTCCCTCTGAGCCATGCCAAAATGGAGCTGCTCCTGCACCTTAATTATCGCTGTTTTTGATGAATGCAGACCTTTAGCAGCACCTTCTGTGAGGAACTTTGAGCACAAGGAGGCTCACCAGAGCTGCCTCTGGCAGGAGAAGGTTTATAGCTGCTTCTCAGCATATTTGAAAGAAGATTATTGCTGCTGACGCCTTGCAAAAAGGTAACATTTGTGTGCATCAGTGACTTAATTGCTTTCTATTGTACCACATCCCATAAAATGACAAACCTCATCAATAAAAAAGTGCAGTAAGGAGGTACTTTGGGATTTGTCTAGCTGTGGGGAACTGGAGGTACTTAATAATGTTGAGGAGCTATTTCAAGTGGCAGGTAGGAAGAGTTGCTGCTTCTTATTGGAAAACTGCAGATTGTGCATGGTTTTTTAACGTTTTTGACTTGTTTTCTAACTTCCCAGATAAAGAAAGAAATCAGTCATGAAAGCATTAAAAAAAAAAAAAAGTAGAAAGAAAAATCTGTTCAGAAGCGAGCAAATAAAAGACAAATGCTGAAATGCTGAGAGGGAAGAGAATTTTTTAAAAAAATAACACAAAATTTTGTCGAAGCTGTATTTTGGGAGGGCAGGGGGAACTCTTACCAGCAAACCCATAAATCTTAAAAGAGTTAAACCCATAAGGGACAGAAAGGAGGAGGAGTCCCAGGTGGTGGTTGCCAGGTGAGCCTGGAGGTGCAGGCATTTGGCAGAGCCCTGGATTGCAGGGTTTAACTCCACTCTGCAGCAGCACCTCCAGCTCACCAGCACTGAAACTGCCTTGTTGCTCTTGTTACCAGCTTTAATTTATTCTTTTTTCAATTTCTATAACCACAGTGCTGTCAGATATCTTCAACTGTGACAAAATGGGACATGCAGTCCAGCCTGAGGGAAGGGCACAGAGCAAAGTGTGTTTCCATGACCTGTGACTTCCTTTTTTTCTTCCTTTTAGCAAATCCAAGAACAAATACAATTTTCTATTTAGGTGCTGTTAAACACACCTACCAAGTGTGCACCAGTACTTCATTCTAGAGGGGTAAAACTTGTTACAGAATGAAGAAAATAGAATAAGTTCTGATCACCAGTTTCATTTAAAGACTGTTTATTGTTTTATAATTAGTCATATTCTTTTCAACATTGATAGGCATAACCCTGTTTATTAAAGCTTCTGTTCTGATGCCTGCAAATGTGCAGCTATGACCTAGCTCCACCAGAAATAAAGCATTCTTAATGCTACATTTTTTCCTGCTACAATTAGTGATTTTTTTTTTTAACTATAGAACCTATTTGAATAAGACTTGTGTAATTTTGCTTTAATAGTAATGTTGTTCCTGTTAGAGGAAAATATCAGGTGTTCAGGAATGTTCTTTTTTCTCTAGTCTTGACTGAACAATAAAAAGAATTTGAGAATTAGTGAAAAAATAGAGCATTTGTTTTATTTGTCTACTAACAGGTGTCTTTGCATTTAGGACAGGAACTCTTTAGACATACATTTAATAGATTAAGAAGAACTCACTTTGGAGTGGGTAGGCTTTGAGGTACATGCTCTGTACCTTTAACCTTTCTTTGTTAAAGCAAAATTAATCTTTCCTAGTTCAATTTTAGCCAAAGGTTACCGTCTGCACCATGGCAGAAGTGTGATGAAAAGCAGAAAAGGCAACAGAAAGGGATATTGAGAAAGCAGGCGAGATTGAAACCCTGCAAAGGGGCTGCAGATATTTAACTTTGCTGTTTGGCTCCAGAGGTGAGCTGTCCCCGTGCATGCTCTGTAAATTCTAGAGTGCCTGGCCCCAGTTAATCAGTGGATATGTGGAGCTGCCCCAGTGCTGCCTCTGTCTGTCCATCCCTCTGTCTGTCCATCCCTCTGGGGTTGTGTTCCCCTCCTTTCGGGCAGAGGTTTCTCTGAAGCAAGCAGGCTGATCCTGCTGCTGTTCCCAGATTTCCTCTGCTCTGATGTGGGTGGGTTTGAGGTTTGTGTTTAAGCAGTGAATGGTTACAAATGGACCTGCACTTCCCCTGGACTGCAGAAAACCTCCTGGTGATATTACATTGTTATGGGGCAGATTTGAAAGCTGCTGTTGGAGTTCAAATCTATAGCATTCAATGATTTTGCATGTTGATTAATTCTGTTTATCTGATAATGCCTCTGAATTTCAGAGAGAGTTGTGTCTTCATTTAAACTTGTCTGAAATACTGAGGCTTTTTGAAGGTTGTAACAGACAATTAATGGGAAGAGTCACTCATTGTTTTCATGCTACTTGAGAGCTTCACTGTACCAATTGCTATTTTACCAGACTTCTACAAATATTACAAGGTTGTTCTTTTTTTCCCCCCTTAAAACACCTTTTTTTTTTTTTTTTGATTACATTAATTTTTGGGTGTATTGTCAAATCCTCTGCTACTTTTGTGGTGATTATTGGCAGTAGGATTTCTTTTGGATGTAAAATAACTTTCAAATGTGTGACTTTTTTTGGTGGCAGACAATGCTTTTCTGGCTGCCTCATGTTGCTTTGAATTAACTTCAAATTTTTAAATCAAGGACTTTAGGAAGGCTGCCCTTACATAAAGTAATCACTGATGAAACTACCATTGATTAACTGTTGGGCTTCGATTGATTGCACATTTTCAGTTCCACAGGAAGATTTCAAACTTTATTTATGTAGTATTTCTAAACCATAAAAGAGCATTTTGTGTATTGTATGCATTATGCCATTATTGTCAGATGTAAATCAGGAAGAGGGAGGAAATTTTCTTCCCTTGAAGCACCAAGAATTTTTATATACCTTGTTCCAGATCTGCTAAAATAAGTTTTTTATGCTATTCTCTTTAAATGGATGCATTCAGTCCAGGTCCCAGCTGGGTGTTGTTGCTCTCTGCCATCTGGAAGGCAGCAAGGAGGAGGTTTAAAAAAGTGCAGGGGAATTTCTGAACTCCTGTCCTTTTCAGGTGAAGCCACAGAGTCATCAGTGCTGGCAGAGACCTCCAAGACCATCCTGTGCTGCCAGCCCAGCTCCAGCACATCCCAAGGGCCACACCCAGAGCTCTCCTGTCACCCAGAGCTCTCCTCTAATCCAGAGCTCTCCTCTAATCCAGAGCTCTCCTCTCACCCAGAGCTCTCCTGTCACCCAGAGCTCTCCT